>JBAMNC010001084.1:380000-835000 GCA_037902135.1 Cetoscarus ocellatus
TAACATTTTATTTCAAATAAATGACTGTTATTTTTTAAACGTTGACATTCAGTGAAAATAAGGTGAAGCATCATGGCACATGCATTCTGCCAATGTTACACTTGGTAGTTGGGATATTTATGGGAATATGGGCCGTGAATATCAGCAGAAATGTCAATATCTGCCAGTGTCAATAGTCAGCTTATTAGGCTTTTTTTCTGCCAACACAGATATCATGCTGGTGGTATTGTGCATCCTTGGTAAATATTGTTTTTTAAATATTACTATTCTGTAATAAAAACTAAAAGTTAGTGTAAAATTACATCTGCATTATGTGTAAAATGTAACAGTTGCAGTAATGGTACCTAAGTTTCATTTGCCTGTTAAAGAGGTAAAGAGAGTGCCAAAACAACCTGATGACAGACATCCTGCCTTCATGTACAGCTGATGTATCTGCAATACGTATCAATAGAAATTTTTCATGTTTGCCGGTATAAAAAGATTATCATATTATACATTATGCAGCTATTGATATTATGCAAATAATATTGTGCATCCCTGTTGACAACTTGTGTTATTTTAATTAAAGAACATTATGTGTTTTTGACATAAATTAGAAATGAAATAGGTGGAAAGCAAAAAAAAAAAACAAAAAAACTATTAATAGCTAAAATTATTCCCGTATGTGTTTTTGAAAAAAATGTACGAGAAAAACATGAAAGAATTTTATAAAACAGGACACAAATATATCGTTCTCTGATGCAGTTATTTTGATAGAGTTAGACTTAATTTAAAAAAAAAAAGCAGCACACTGACACCAGTATGAATAGGTTTAGATAAAAGTAACAAGTGCATTATTTACAATGGATTAAAAAAACATTTTGTAAACACTTTTGTTTTTCATGTTTTAAGAATGACTGCTGAAATGTGATGAGTCAACAAGTTGTTTGTTTCAGTATATAATAGTAAAATACTGTGATGACATTTGACCCATATGATATAATATAACCACATATTAGTGATTTGAGCTGATAATATAACGTCATGTATTCAAGACGTCATTAACAATACACTTTGTACATTCTATGAATCATAGTTTTTCATCAGCACATGGTATTTGACCAAATTAATATAGAATGCACATGATAAAATTTGGTATGAAATTTTCCCTGATGGAAATTAAACAACTTAAACTTAATTGTAGTCACTGCATGTATTTTTTAATACTTAATGTTGTCAGTAAACTATCAATTTAAAAATGTGACCAGCTCTTTGGGTTGTTGCTCTGAAAGGTATTGAGTGTTGATATAGTATAATTTCAGTTTCAAGTATTGTGATGCTAAACTTTGCATCAGTTTCAAAGTTTTTTTCACTGTATGAGACACGGTTAAGTACAGCACTTCTTGAATAAATTGTTTCAGTAAAAGTAAAGGTATTGATTATTTTAAATACTCAACAGTATTTATAAAAGTAAAAAAGCTAATCAATGACAGTTAAGTGAGAAAAGTTACTTCCCACCCTTGGGAATAAACAGTCAAACCAGATGTACGTTGGCAAAACATCTTTTTTGTCCTAATGCTGTGATGTGTCTGTTTCAAAGTCCCTGCTGCTGCTTTCCCATCTAATCAAGAACGGATCAGAGAGGGTTGTCACCAGTGCCAGAGAACATCTGTATGACTTGAGATCATTAGAAAGCTACCACTTTGTAGGTAAGAAATCACTCTGCTGTTTTACCTGTTTTCTTTCTCCATCCTGCCTTTTTTTTTTTTTTTGGCGTGTTGGAGAAGGAAAAAAACACTTTGTTTTTTGTCTAATTTGGTTTTAATCAGTCAGGTACTTTCTACTCCTTAGCATTGTAGTGTTTAGTGTTTATTAACAACACTGTCGCAGTGAGCCATAGTGAATGGACACAAGTTTAAAGCACTGCTCAGTCCACACACACTCTCACACACACACACACACACACACGTGAGCACACACTCTGCCTTAAAGCTGCTTTTATTCTTCATGTGTTTATTTAAGGTGCAGTTCATAACAAAAACATTCAACTTTCTTGTACAACATATTGTTAATGCATGCGTCTGTGCTTTCAGATGAATCAGAAGATGCTATTAAAAGATTCTGTGTAATGAGTATTTGTGCCTCCATGTTGCTGTTTTAGATGAGAATGGGAAAGACCAGGGCGTGAATGTACGTCAGAAGGTGAAAGAGCTGGTGGACTTTGTCCAGGACGACGACAGGCTCAGGGAAGAACGGAAAAAGGCAAAGAAGAACAAAGACAAATATGTCGGAGTATCTTCAGACAGCATGGGATACCGCGGTTACTGTAAGTCCTTGATTAAACCTGAAGTGTGCGTTACTCACTCCCAAAACATTTTGTCCGTAATCTGTCATTGTCTTTACTTTTCCACCACTTGAACTTTTTCCTCAGCTGGGGACAGGTATGACTCAAGTGAAAACCGGCGAGACAAATGGGATGACGACTGGGAAAAGAACAAAGGACAGTTTCCCTTCAGCGAGAAGTTGGGCGAGATTAGTGACAAAATTGGCAGCACCATTGACGATACTATCAACAAATTCAGGAAAAAGGACAGAGATGACTCACCAGATCGATTCAGGTAAGGATTCTGACAAAACATCTTAACTTTTTCTTTTTTTTTTTTTTTTTAACAAACCTTATTGCAAAAATAAGCAAAAATTAAACTCATTGAAAGATAAAAGATGGGTACAAAATTGTATTTCAGTGCAGAACCCCCCAAATATTACATTAATATCAAGGGTCTTACTACCCCTCTTATGTAGCACTAAAGCACCAAAAAAATACCAAAATTTACAAGAAAAACAAGACAATTACCTTTTATGTGGATTTTTTTAAGAAGAAAACAACAAAGCTTTGTCCAAAACAGGTTTATTATGTTGTTTCATGATGCTGTAGTAAAAGCAATTCTCTGCCTGTTTGCACGCAAATGCTTTTCTTACATGAACCATTGTTTCTATAGTGATAATGAAGAAGACCGGGGTCGCTCATCACATAATGGACAGTCAGCAAAAGACTATAAAGATGAAGAGGAGACAGTTACCACCAAGAGTGTACACATAGTCCAAGCAACAGAGACCACAGCAACACGGAAGAGAGGAGGGGTCCCATCCAAGAAGGTAGACTTGGGGGCTGCTGCCAGCTACACAGGAGACAGTAGCCCAAACGCCACCACCAAACAGGTAGATCATACCAGAGGGCACACAGCTGCATGATAAATAGACTTTAGTTAGTTCTTTGTGTGTTTAGTAACTTAAAAAAAATGCTATTTCAGCCCCAGCCTGCAGCCCCTCAGCCTGCCAGCACCGGCCTAGTGGACCTCCTAATGGTGGACGCAACACCAAGCAAGCCTGCTGCCGCAGGTAGGATATTAAAAAACACCATGTTATGACTCACATTTTGTAGAATGTTCTTTTGTTTCAGAGAAAAAAATAAACAAAAATATATTTATTTAGCACTTCTTAAGAACTTTACAAAGTGTTCCATAATAATTATAAAACAGCAAGAGTTAAGGACCGTAAAGTACAGTAGCAAAACTAGGGAAATGGGTTCGGTACATATCAACAGAGAGTTGTTCAACTGCCTTTTAAAAATGTACACAGTTTCAACAGTACCAACAGTAGTTTCAATAGAAAGCTATGGTTTCTGTTTTGCCTGATTTGCACCTTTGCGCTAGAGCTATATGGTAGCCTACACTGTTGATCTGTGGAGCCCTGAACTGATGAACTTTATGTCACTGGCCACGGTTACATGATGTTTTTTAATTCTGAATTAAGTATTCAGAATACAGTAATTTGGAATTAAAGTATTCTCCTTTGCATTTACATGGAAAGAGTAATTCTGAATTGAGGCTTACATGGAGAATACGTTTACTTGCCTTTATTCAATTCCACTTGAGGTCTGGGGGTTGGGAATGGTTCTGATTGGACAGGGGACGGACGTGACGTGTTTAGGTATACTGGAAGAAAGAAAGTTCAGCGTCTCTACTAGGGAATCCTCGTCCAACTTGGACACTACAACTTTAAAAAGGTCCGCATTTTTATGCTTACGTCCATCCATATATATCTTGTATGGCTCTAGTTAAATAAATTGTCTCGGCTCGAGTCCAACATTGCTTTGGGCAGCCATCCTGTTTCTGTCAGCGTGGAATATGTGCTTCATCGCAACAGGACAAGGGAACCAGCATGACTGGTAAAAGATTGCGTTATCTGACTTGGCATTAGCCTAACACGCAGTTCCTCAGAAATGTTACAAACAACATGGACAGCAAACTCTGTGATCTGTTCACTGCAAAGTCCTGAGGTGACTGACAGTCTCTGAGTACAGCTCAGGTATCGTCTTCTGCTGTAGAAAAATGGCTACAGAGGACAAAACCAACTCATTAAATTTACTTGCAGATATGCCAGAGGTGTAATTCCTCTTTCATGTCTCATTCATTGGCCACTTGAGCACCAAAAAATGCCCTTCTTTTACTTCAACAGATTCAGCAGTCACTAATTCTAATTTCTACGATTGCATTGTAATCTAGTGCAGCTTGTTATTTAGTTGTTCTTTACTCCAAAATTATAAGTTTAGTTTAAGTCACCAGAGTTTCTTGTACACAAACAAGCAGAGAACATGTCAAGACCAGAATAATGAGTCCCATAATGAGGAAGTGAGTTAGCACTTCCTGGTTCCCAAAGCAAAAAGTGTTTGGGATTGTAGAATATCCTTCCCAGATAAATACCTGAAAGAAGGTTTGTACTGAGCAGGCATACTGAATTCTAATGTTTAATTTGAAATAAGAAATTGCATCTAGTGTTGCCATGCTTTGGAACTTTAAAGCATTATTGTGTTTTAAAAGGATGGTTGCTAACAAACTGCTTATAAGATCTACAGAAAGGATTGGGGACCCTGCTGCAAGCATTTCTGATTGTTTTCTAATAATCAATTCATAAACAGTAGTCACAGCATGGAGAAAATTCTCAAACAAGAGGTGAAAGCATGACGCTATACATCCGAAATATTGTATCTGCTTCAAAGTTGATCCACAGTGTTGTACATAGCAGCTGAATGAGCACTTTTTACTCTCCCCAATTACATTTAAGCTTAACAAATCATTACAGTTTGGTTCATTTGGCAAAAAAAACACAAAGAGCATAACATGTAGGTTCAATAAGTTTTTGTTTGTCCTTATCTTCAGCAAAGATCCAGGTACACAGTGAAAAATCCCATTGGCTTTTAGTCGAGAGAATCACTGCTATGCTAACTTCCATGTTGGCCTACAAAAATACCAAGATCATGCACCACAGCTTTTACAACAAAAGAAAGAAATCCAAGACTGCTCATCACATTTGGTGAATATGTTTAGGAGTAGAAACCAGAACTTCTGTATTATCTGTCTTCTCAAAAATAAAAATATGCCCGTCTTTGTTGAAAATGTATTAATATGTTACATAGTCTTAAATAAACCAAATTCCAGTAAAGAAGTAGGATGACGGTTTTGTTCAGTGTCACAACATTGTTAACTCCACGGCGACTGCAGTGTTGGCTCCCAGCTGCTATAGCTAGCATCAAATATTGGGGACAGCAGGGGGAGGGAGTTGATGTATAGGAACTAAGTGCACCAGATGTTTTTGGAGAAGTCCCTGGTGCATGGAGAGGGCGGCAGAGCTGAACAGATGTTTGGTCTTCTCCACCTATCTACTACCACCACCACCCTCCCTCCCTCCTACACTTCTGACACTGAAGGAATGCTAACTATGTAGGAATGACACCTGGAGCTCTCTTGTTTAAAATTAATGTGTTAACGTGTCCTTCTCACTGCAGACCTGATCGGTGGTGGGTTTGCTGACTTCTCGTCGCCTGCTGCCTCCGTCGGCCTCTCCTCAGGATCTGGTTGGTTTTCAAGACTTCTTTTTTTTTTTTTGTTAGTGTGTGCATGTTTGTGCTCCGCTGTTGCAGCCATACTGCTAGAATATTCAGAGGGATGCTGGGAGGAAGCCCTGGCCATATGGAGCCTGCTACCTGCTCTGCATAACAAGAACAGACACACATCAACTCCTGTTATAGATGACAAGGAGACAGGGACAGAGGGAGCTGTTGGTGGGGGCGGAGGAAGCTGGGAGAGATTGAGAGGAGGGAAAGAGACAACAAGCGAGGCCAGTTCAATGAAAAATTAAAAATGTGGCATCAGTGGTCACTGAGAATGCCCTGGAATAAACTGGACTGGCCTCCCTGAACACTCAACTGTTTCCCTCTAATTGTTGTGACAGCTGAAAATTTTCTTGAGCCACTCTTGTTTATAACATCTTGCAGTTATTTACACAGCTCACAGGACAAACATTATGGTTGGGATGGAAAAATAAACATTCAGCATTCTTTTTTTTCTGACTTTTCAGCAGCTCCAGCCTCAAGTAGCAACGGAGACTTTGGAGAGTGGAATGCCTTCCCCGGAGGTCAGATGCCAGCAACTGCCCAGACTGTTGACAGCAGTGCAAATGACCTTTTTGGAGGCATGACAGCAGGTCCCGCCTTGGCCCCTGCTCCTGCCCCCGCCTCCGCTGCAGGCACTGCTCCTCCCTCAGCAGACCTGTTTGACTTGATGGGGCCAACACAGACCCTCACCTCCTCCCAGAGCCTTAACTTCAGCATGAGCAGCACACAAAGCATGAGCACCACAGTCCTGCCCCAGTCCATGTCACAGGTATGCATGACTGCACTTGAGCAACACACATGCATTCTTTCATTTAATAATTTATTCATGTACATATCATTACAGGGCTCATAGAGGGGAGGTTAAATGTTACAGGTGGATGAAAAGTACTTTATCTCAGAGGAAATTTCAATACACTGACAGTCAGAGCAAAATGTACATAAAGATTGTTTTCAGAATGTGAAAAAATAACTTTGATTTAAAAAATCATTATATGAAAAATATACCCAGACAGACAAAAGGTCTGTCTACATACAATGCTTTTGAAAGATACCTATTATTATCATTTTTATTGTATTTTTAAATGTATTATAAGTTATTGAGTTGAAAATCATTGTGTTAGTAATATAGTCCAATATAATCATTATTTACTCGTAAATATATTTACGTTAGTTTTGGGACATGACAGTGACCTAGGTTTAAATAACAATCATGATATTGGTGTCGAGTATAACAACTGTAAAAATTACTGTTTAACATCAGGCCAGTTTGTAGGAGGGGGTTAAAACAGGCTGGATGTTATCGGAAAACAGCATGTTTTTTTTCTTTTCTATTTCCCAACCAAATTTAGTCTTACGATTAAAATTTGGCATGCACATTGAAACACAAATAGCTTTGGGACAATTTGATGTTGACGGAGTGTTTTGCTTTAACTTGATAAAAAAAATATTCTCTGTTTTTCCAAATTTATCAAGATAATTCTCTCAGAGTTCAGAGATATATATTTTGTGGAAGAAATGAAATTCTAGTCTTGTTTTTCAGAACAAGTGGCATAATTATCTTGAGTTATGAGATAGATTTTTTTAGAAAAAACAAAATTCTGTACAGTTTCATAAATTAATCCCTTCAAAAACACTGAGAGAGATCATACAGGCTGTTCAGGGAAGCGAACGTGGCCCAAATGTTTAGTTTTATCCAGTTTTATTGACTTATTTATTTTATCAAAGATACTTAATGAGATTTTTTGGCCCTTATTGAAAGTGGAGAGACAGAGGATAGACTCAAAAAGGGGGAGAGAGTGTAGGGGAGAACGTGCAGCAAATGGGCCTCAAGGCGGAATCAAACCCAGTCTAACTGCATGTAAGGTAAGTGCATGGTTGCAACCCACTCTACCATGCCGGCACCCCTCAAGCTTTATTTTGCAGAGGCTTTAAAACATAAAAAGGTACTTGTGTCTTTAGACACATGGTATTGTTATGGTATTGTTATTGATTTTGTAATCTTGCCATGCAGCTGGATCAGCCTGGTTCAGTGTCTGTAATCAGACTGATCCATCCTGCCAATCTACAACAACTGTGAGCGGCCCAAAGCAGCACGGCCCAATCAGAGTCATTCGGAGCAGAAAGAGGTGGGAGCCATGGCGGGGCTTCAGAAAACACCAGGAAACTGTGCTGGTGATGTCGCCCACAGGCAAAAAACAGTCCCCTGTCCATATGCTTGTGCAAATACTCTTGTTTGCATCACTTTCCATCTCTTTGAAAATCGCAACTTATCTTTCTGTTGAATTAGTATTAGGCGTCCTAGATATGCTCACTGACGAGGTTATGCTTTTTGTGGTGTTTGTCCATTTGCTTGTTCATCTGTGAGCTAAGTAAATCAATAAGGTCTCTGCAGATTTTGGTAATAAAAATGTTGATAAAAAGTTGGTCATGGCACAAGGAGGAAGTGACTAATTTTGGTGGTGATCCAAACACTGATGCGACCCCAGTTACTTAAACATATCTGCATTTTATTTATTTTTAGCAAAAGTCTTTAATATACCAGTACCACTCTTGAATTATTTGCTGTTTGCTCTGTGATGCAACAAAAATGAACATTTTTATCTGTAAATGTCTTAAAAAAAAGCCTTAAATGAAGCTTAACTGTGTGCAGGCACCTTGAGAAGAGAAAAAGTCTGGATTTAACAAAAAAGGAAACATACATCAGAATACCAACACCAACTGGAATACCAATTATCTTTTTCTTAAAAAAAAAAAAAATACAGATTTTATTTTCTCACATTCACACAGCAGCTTCTGTAGATGCCAAAGTTTAAAGATGTTAATAATTTAAAGTTAAAACAATTAAAAGAAACTTTGAACTGGAAGTGGGAATCTGAGAAACAAAAAGATCTCACATGTACTGGGGATTTTCCTCTTCTTGTTGACCAAACTAGTTGTTATGTGATGAAGATGTACTCTGTGTGATTGAGAGATGGAGGACAAGCCCAATGGTGGAGGGTTAACATGATGCCTCAACAGATGCTCATCTCCCCCAGAGACCGCCCACTACCCACCCACTCCTGCTGTTACTGACACACAGAATGAGAGGAAGCGGTTCTGAGTTACAAAAACATTAAAAAGCGCACAAAAGCCTGTGAATGTCGACTGTATTTCTGTGTTAAATGGTCCCTGACCTACTTAGATAACACTCAGCCTTTGATTCGCTGAGACGACACCCACCGCTCCCTTTTACTCTTCTTACTTACGTGGTGTGTTTGAGTTCAGAGGGAGACAGTGGCAGGCTCCTCTGACTCTGTGAAGGTTAAGTGGGTCAGGCTTTAAATTTAAGTTCTTGACTAATGAGCAGAAACTGTATCTTTTCATCAAGTTTTCCTGAGTTGGAGCTTTTATATCTTTTAACTGTATGTTTCTGTAACTTTATCTTTAATTAACTAGTTTTTAAACATTGATTCCATCTTTTCAGACCATAGGTGGTCCTCTACAACCGCAGCCCGTCATGCCTCTCCAGCCTCTGCAGCCTGGAATGGCCTCTCAAGGTGCCGGAGCCAAAGCATCCCTCCCCTCCACCTGGTCAGACCCCTCAGTTAACATCAGTCTGGACTTTCTGGGTCCAGGCATGCAGCCACCCAAGCAGAGCCAGCCCACACTCAACACCCTGCAACAAGGTGAGAGGACTTTGCAGTCTGGCAAGAGAGGAGGACACACTGTAGCCAGACTCTCTGTCAAAGCACTCCTCATCAAATGTGATTGAAAATTTGGCATTTTTATTAATTGAGTTTGTTCTGTCACTTCCAGGAAACCAGGCACCTGCCAACATGCTCGCCCAGGGATTTTCCAGTATGGGCCTTGGACCTACAACAGTCAGACCGCCTGTGAATCCCATGATGCATCCCGGTGCTGGCATGGGAATGGGCATGGGCATGGGGATGGGAATGGCCCCCAACCAGGGCATGATGGGAATGGGCATGAACATGGTGATGCCACAGGGAGGTATGACCATGGGAATGCCCGCTGCTATGGGGATGGGGATGGGAATGAACCCTACAATGGTCCAACAGCCCAAACACGATGCCTTTGCTGACTTCGCCAACTTTGGAAAGTGATGGAGTTGGAGAGCGAAGACAATCTGGTGGAGCGGTCTCAGCCTCTCTCTCCGTCCATTGGTGAAGGATTGTTAAGAGCTGCAAACAAAGAGTACTTGAATAATATCAACTATCACATACCAACACCTTGCAATCTCCTTAATTTCTTTAAGTAATGCTGTTAAATGATACAGATCTAAATGAATGTGTGTTTGTGTTGTGTGTGAGCCAATGATCTGTCTGCTCGGGGGTTATGTTCAGACACACACGGAGGACTGTGCGAGGAGGAAAGAGTGAATGTCGGGGATTTGCTTTATAACCTCAATCAAGTCAAATCACCAGAATAGCAAAAAAATTCTCAGTAGCTGCATTTTGATTTTTGAGATGTTTTTTCAGTAACTTTACTGGGTGATTACTTTGAATAACAATCAGCCATTTTAACCTTCTAATGTACATTTAAGAATGTCAAGTTACCTCTGTTTTTGTCCTTGCTCTTCCTTTGACTTGTAAATAGAAATCAGAAGCCCTTACAAATAAGTTATGAAGTTTTGATATGAGAAGAAGTGATGACGTGAAGAGTTTTATCATGCAGACCAAATCCGAGATGAATTAAGATCTGTAACAGAGCACAGTGACACCTTCTCTTTGTACATACGTGTCCACACACTCCAAATGTGACCTGTCAGTGCTGCAGTTCATGAATGAGTGTTTGGAGCGAAAGTGGTCGATTAATATGTGGAGCTATCATTTGTGGCCTTTCTTATTGCTAAATATATTATATATTTTACTTATGAAGATTATAATCAGTTTGCATCCAAATGAGATAATCAGTAGGTAGAGAAGCCTCTTATGAGGGTTGTGGGTTTGTTATAACAGTGCCTGAAAGACCTTTTGAAGGAAACAATGTGTCTGTAGTGTTGAGGAACGAGCTCTGTACAATATACAAATGGTGTTGGTACTTATGCCTCAAGCCAAGCATACTGTCTGTCCAGACATCGAATGCGACCATGTCATTATTTCACCTGCTGTGTTTTGTTCATCCCACATACATTTTTGTAGGGATTCACGATATTTGATTTTTGCCAATATCTGCTTTCCGATTCTTTTAATCTAACTGCAGTCCATATTGACACCCATATATACTGACATTTTTGTTTTTTAATGAACCCCAAGTATCTGCAATACTTGAATTACCCTGTTCATCTCAATCTTATGGTTTGTTGTTCAGGAGCAAATGTGAAACAATAATTACATTTGACTTTCTATTCAATGTTACTGCTTTAAATGTTAGAATTTAATGATAATAGGTGCAATATGATGTATGATGTTTGTGATTTTAATAGCCTAGGGGTGTCCAAACTTCTTGCCACAGATGTGGACTTAGACTAAAACAGCCTGTTTTGAGCAGGGCTGAAATCTAAGGGTTAATGAGCATGCTAAATCCAATATCAGAGAATTTTCAGGCAAGAAACATGGGGACGTCTGGGACCAGATTTAATGTATTGAAAAGGAGAACAATATGGGACCTATAAAGAACAAGTGGCCTACAGTAATGCTGTTCTTCAGTTACTCAACATAGTAAATAACCAATCAGTTTGAAGATTTTTACAATGGCCAGTGAATTTTCAGAGGCCTTGTTCAGGCCTGGTTAACCCTGGATCCTCCATTTTGGATAAGATGGCTCATCTCCACATTCAGACACAAAAAAGAGCAAACTGCATGGCGTAGCGTAATTTTATAGAAGCATTGGTGCTTGGATTTGATTAGCAAAATGTGCTTTTTTTAAATTGGATTAGAAACAGAGTAGATAGTGGAGCAAATGCTGCCACAGTCCATTTTTCGTAATTTATCAGGGTGTTTGGCAGTGATGGGAATCAAGAAGCAGATCTGACTTGTTTAAGGAATTGATAGTATTTGTCTTTTACTTATCAGTTCCCGTTAATCTGCTCTGTGGGCCTTGCAGAACAATCAAGTCACTCTGCTGTGTGTGGCAGTCGTCTCATTCAACAACAAGGAGTCAGGAAATTAATCATGGTATACAGGGTGGTCTAGAGTTTGACTATATCATGTAACATGACACCCACCAACAGTGCAACATGTAATGTTTTTGATTTGTCAACAGAACAGCTTTATTTATCAGGAGTGCCATGTGTTTGACATAGTTGACACTGAAAACCTGCTCAGGCCTAGTTTTTTCACAGAAAATCCTCCACAGTCGATAAGGCAGTTGAAAAGTAATTGGATCAGTAAGCAGCATTAATAGTGGCGTTGGTATCAATAAAATTTTAGTAATACCAGTCCCTCAGAGAAACAAGATTTATTTTTACTTTGTTGGTAAATATATTGAATATTTACACTGACTCTCAGCTGACTCAACACAACAAAGTCAAGCACAAGACTCATATTGTAATGTGGGCCATATTTTACTTCATTGGCTTGCTGTAGGCCAATAAAAATGGACCATGGGCCGCAGTTGGCTATAAAGCCATAGTTTGGACACCCCTTGGACAGACACATGCATTGCAGATATACTGTATGTGCTTCAAATACATGCAGAGATCTAATTATCTTCCCCTGTCCATAATCAGCTGTTTGTGCTGATCATATCGTGCATCCCTACATTTTCATTTTTACTCAGTTCATGTGGAAGAACTCATTTAATTCTACACCTCTAGTGTTGCTGCAGACTGTTATTGAGATTGCATTTGTCTGTTGAATGTTCACTTGTGTGTCTTGGTAAAAGCTGCCTTCTAATCTTTAACCTTTACAGCAGACACATTAAAACAGCGCTGAATATCAGTGTTTCTGTCATCAACCCCCCTCATCAGTCTGTGTGCTCTGCAGCTCATTATAGTACCAGTATGAGAGGGGCATGTTTGCCCGTCAGAAGTGGTCTGTACACACCCAGTCTGAATAATGGCTGAATGAGGATGTGTTGTGGGACGTAATGAACGCTCCCATTCAGCCGTACATCATGTACCTGACCTGTCAGACGTGCAAAAGCAAAGCTCTTCAGTGGTTCAAGTGCCTGCCGATGGTTGCCTCCTGACCCTTGTAATAAGTGATTGATAAGTGACTCTTGGCTGCCTGACATTTTGAGTTAGTCAACGATCAGATAAATAATTCACTGACCAGAGCAGAGGGCAGTGGATTGTGCAGTGCTGGGAGGATTCGAGTTGTGCTCTCCTGCTCTCCCATGGGCTCCAGGGGCTGAGCACACTCACAACGTAGCCTTTCGTCAGAGTCTGAAGCGTTAAAATGACCAAAATCTGTTTGCTGTTTTTCTAAAATTTATCAGTAGAGGAGATTATTTTATGCATTGTTTTCTACTTCAAATCATTTTGATTTTCTCTAAAATGGGATTGTTACTGAAACACTAGCATATGCAAATGTAAAAAAAAATCTTTTGAGAGAATTTAATTTTGCATTATTTCCATTTTGATTTGATTAAAACATAAAGATTCTTTATCTACAACATTAAACCGTTGATTGAAATTCGTTAATGGTGTGTGTTATTTGGTGTGATGTGTCATTAGCCTCATTGAAAAGAGCTTCAAGCAGCAGAAGTGAAGCCACCACGCTTGACTTTTAAATTACTGCACTTAATGTGAGTTTAACTTTATATTTCCGAGGATAAAACAGGCATCAACACTCAAACTACCAGAACTCGAGGACTACTAGAACCACCATGGTGATCGTTTTGATAGCTGATATGTCACCTCCATGTTCATGGAGGCTTAACTGAGCTGGAGTGTTTTTATAGTTGATTAACAATGAAAGGAGAAGACGAACTTTAATAGACATTTACAGTTATTAGTTGTTAGCCTAATAACAATTACAGGAGCTAGAGTTGTCATTTTAGGTCTTAAGGTGGGCCTGTTCTTTAATTTTCTTTATATAAATAATACATGTATTGTCCCCTTAGTCTTAATATTCAGTAACTTTTAAACATACATTTTATAGTCAAAAAACAAATATGAGCATGTAAAAATCACATTTTTACCAAAATAATCTATCTGGACAGTACAAGAAAAACATGTTTTTTTTGTTTTTTTTACTATTCAACATTTTAACAGTACCTTTTAATCATTTTGTAGAACTTCAGATAAAAAGTGCTCATAGTGCACGAAGCTCCGCCAAGGCATTTCCAACATTGTAAAAAAAAAACTGCTCTATCCTGCACTGTTAACAAATCGTAAAAAAAAAATCCTGGGTCAACCTCCAGATTCACATCACCACCAAAATCTGATTTCATTATTTACTCCTTGTGCCATGACCAACGTTCCCTGAAAATTGAATCTAAATCTGTAGAAAACCTATTGAGTTATTAGCGATGAAGTGGAAACTGCCCTATAACACACTCTTAACAAATCCTTAAAAAAAACTCTAGATCCACATCCAGATTCTGGTCACTGCCAAGACCTAATCACTTCTTCCCTGTTCCATGACCAGTGTTCCCATGAAATGTCATTCAGATCTCTTCATCAGTTTTTGAGTTATCCTGATCATAAACAAACACTGCCAAAACAGCCTCCTTGGTGGAGGTAGTAACCCTGCTTCAACAACACTTCAAGTATTTCTCACACCGTGAAAAAGCCTGTAAAGTACCATTTCTGTAAATATTTTTATTTCTTTTTTATTTCTGGTTAAAGCTGCAGTTGATCTGGTTTTAAGGTCATTCTGAAAAATACAAAAAGAAACTAAAGTTGGTGGCAATGGTGCCTGAAGAAGTGTAGGAAAAAGAGGACATCAATTATATACTGATTTAAATGAACAAGGTCAAAATGACCACTTAGTTGCTCTTTTGTGTTTTGTGATTAAATTAAATGGCCTCACTTGAAATGGAGGCACATTTAGGAAAAGTCAGAGTCCTATAGATACCTAGGTGTATTTGTCAAAGTTATGGAACAGCAAAGAAAATGGAAAAGGACAAACATGGCCGTCTTGGTAGTTCTAGTGTTGAAACAACAACGTGACTTTTACACCTTCAGACTTTTTCACAGCTGTTACCACATTTGGTCGAGCTCTTTGCCTGCACACACTCTTTTCCTTTCAGTTTAATTCATAACTGGTCTCTCTTATCTCTTGGCCTCAGTCACTGTATCAAACAGTACAGATGGACTAACTGGCTTCTTCGTTGCGTAGGGCTGGTGTGTGAACTACAGCGCTGCAACATGTGAACATAGGGTTAACACCCTTCCTCCTGCCAAAAATGTGTACTTTTAGACATTGCAACCATTTCATGTAGAGCAGTTACAAGCACTCACTGAACACTTTATCCTGTACCCATTCAAGTGGTTGTTAATGCAAATAAGCTGATAAGCCAATCACTTGGCAGCAACACAATGCATTTAGCCATGTAGACATGGTCAGGACAGCATGCTAAAGTTCAAACTGAGCGTCAGAATGGAGAGGAAAAGCCATTTAATTGACTTTGAACAAAGAATGGTTGCTGATGCCAGATGGGCTGGTCTGAGTACTTCAGAAACTGCTTACCTGCTGGAATTTTCATGCGCAACAATCACGAGGACTTACAGAGAATGGTCCCAAAAAGAGATAATGTCCACAGAATGGCAGTTGTCTGGGCAATTGATTGTTCAATAAAATAATAATAACTTGATGAAGTTCTACTTACAAATAAATATGTTTGAATGTAATGTTTTAATTGTATTATTTCACATGGACGTCTACCCATGACAAAGCAAAAATGTTTTAATTTATGTTTGGGTATGATATAGTTTGTTTGATTTGCCCCCAGTCTCCAGTTAATTCCCATAATTCCCATGAAAAGTTTCCAGAAACATAATGAAAATTTTCCACCCCTTTGCAATCCTACATTCTCATAAGACTGTTTGCCACTTTTTCTGGTTCTCATTCACAGCCCAACAAAACTAGGCTGTGAGCTTCATTTGGGCCCCAACCCACCAGCTGAGGACCACTATGTGGGTGTACTTCCGATTCCTAAATCATGTCAAATAAACTGGTGAAAATACTTCAGACCTTGGGCGACAAACTTTTAAATCGTGTGGTTATTGTCACTGTAGGTTAGTGTTATTGATACCAAAACTTTTATTGACGATCATTTATAGAACAAACTCTATTTTTAGACGACCATTAATGCTTTACTCTTATTTTGTAAAAGGATGAGACTATGTTTATCTACTAGAACTCAGAAGTATTTTAAGTTGTTGTGAAAATAAACTTGTTTCTCTTAAACTTTTACATTTTGAATATGGAATAGTCTGGTTTTGTCTTGTTGGTATCAAGTACATTCAGAATTTTGAATATAAATTTGGACTAGTTTCCATGATTTAAGTCCTGTTTTTATCAACGAAATGAACACTGGTCACAGAAAATGATCTATAAACATCTAAAAGAGGGAAACTTCTGATTCTGACTATTTGATTTGGCTTTGAAATAATTGTTCTTTTCTTTTCTTTAATGCTTTATAATCCCTCAAATCACAAATTCTACAGTTTGTCCCAAAGTTACACTGTTTCCTAAGTGACCTGATTACAGTATACTGTTTAATTGTGGTCTACCCTCTCAACATTGGTGCTTTGCCCTTTTTTAATTGCGTTAAGGTTTGTTGAAACACACTGATCTGACAAACACGACTAAAACACTGCTTGCATTAAACAATTGACCCTGTTTTAGCTCTCAGGAGAGGAAGGCGATTAAATGGGCTACACTAATAATGTTCAGATACATTATATGACACAGTATATAGATGAATAACAGCCAGAATGTGTCCTATTTATTGCACAAAAATACATAGAAAGAGGGTCAATTAAACTCTGCAGTTGGATTAAAATGAGACAGAACAAACTCCGACACAGAAACATTTTTGCAACATACAATCAGTGTGCGCCACTCAGCCAAAAGTAACCTCTGCCATTTAAAAAGAGAAAAAAAAGAAGCAACATCTTTACAACTTCCATGAGATGCAGTAAATTGTGCTTTTATGGGTAATGTGCCCATTAAAGAGTAAAAGCAATCTGAGACGTCAAGACAAATGACAGCTTTTGAGTGCCATCTGCAATCTCGAGCTTCACAAACTCAATTATTCATAATGCATTTATGAAGTCCGCTGAGACTGCGCTGTCATTCCTGTTCAAACTAACGGGAAAAGCAACATAAAGGGACAAGCTCTTTCAGATGACAATGGCCCACAGATGGCACTTACGTGTTTCTGCTGCCACCTGCTGGGTAAAAACTGACACAGCTGCAGAGGGGAGGATGTTCCTTCTTGTCATGAGGGGGATCAGTGATGCCCGGGTCAACAGTAGATACTGTATTAGACACAGAGACTCTGTTCAGCTCCGTCCATGTGAAGAAAGGAGTTTGGCTCAATGTTGCTGCTCAAGGGGCCATTTATATAATAATAATACACTTTATTTATATAGCACTTTTCAAAACAGGGTTACAAAGTACTTTACAGACAAAACTGAAAGATAAACAAGAGAATAAAAGACAAATAAAAGAGAAATGTGAGGAACGCAATGACCAAAAGAGTAAGAGTTAAAACAGAACAGCAGTAAACCACGAGAGCCTGAAATGACAGAAAGGAGAGCAAAATAAATAAAAGATTAATATCATGAAAGGTAAGAAGGAGGAAGGAAATTAAAAGGCTAAAACTGCCAAACGATAAAAGGGAAGCAGAAATAAAATGATGGAAAATAAATAAAACCAAAAGGGGATAAAGAGTTAAAATGATGAAAAGATAAAAAAATTAAAGAAAAAGCCATATTTTGGTGAAAACTTTTTACCATTACTATTTCTATTTAAACGTTTAGAGAGAAAAAAAAACATTTCAGACAGGTATTTATGAAAGACTGATTGAGTTTTACAAAACAAGGAAACCCTTAAGAATTTGCGGCAAATACGTCGTCAAATGATCAGTTTATTTTTCTGGACCTGCATTTTTTTGATTTGCAGGTTGTCAATGAAAACAAATAAGATCTTGAATCAGGCACTTGTTTTTCTTTTGTATTAATTTTTGCCAGTGTATCAAAACAGGTATTGGATGTATTGGAATTTCTTACGTGGTATTGTATTGAAATTTAGAATTCTGGCATCCTGTCAAGTCTTAGTGCAGGAATGTCTCTGGGTTTTGAGTGTGGACTTCTTTTACCTGCACCGATGTGAACATTTTTGTGTTGTGAAAACAAATTAAAAAAAAACAAAACTGAGGTGATCACACTTTGCTCTTGACAAATTGTACTTTTCTTCAAGCAAGGCCCTTTTCTTTGGGTGCTTCTCCCCCCAGGTGAAAGAACTGGTCGACTATGCAGGCCCCCTTGGTTCCTTTTGGTTTTGTTAATCAGATTACATTTCAATCAATAATCCATGTTACATGGTATTTGTCACAGATTTTGCTTTCTTTGTCATCAGATTAATCACAGTCACAAGGTATTCAAAGGAAGTATGTTTCTGCAGTTTGGGTTAAGCTATAGATTGATGCTGTTATAACCTTTAAAAGTTGTGGTTCCATTTTGGTTTTTTAAGACCTGGTTTGTAAATCTAGATTTCTCTTTTTTGTTAGTTGGTGGCTTAATATGAAAGTAAATTCCGACAGGTAATACAAGCATTATGCCTCTGCCAGTGCCTGTGAAGTTTCAACTCTATGCATGATTGTAACTTTTTGGACTGGCTACAGTATTTGGCATTGTTGTATTTTGTGTGATTACTGAATAGGACTAATACTACAAGTACTATTACTATGACATTTAACAAACTGAGACCAAAAAACATCCCATCATGACAGATTTTTGACCATGAAGCTCCTGCAGCATAAAAGCATGTTCTGTCCAAAAATATGCATTCATTTTGCAGACCTGTCTTCATATCTTTAAATTGTAAGTCTCCCGTGAGCAATAAGAATTTAAACCTAAACTAACTAAACTAATTTAGTTGATAATCACTGACATGTCCTGGTCTATTGGTATTTAAACTTTTGCTCAGGCAACACCAACGATTACACTAATATATCAAGGCACACAACGTAAAGCAGCTTCTTAACATGTTTCTGGACCTTTTCAGTCGATATATACTTCATATTGTGTGGATATAAGAATCTGACCAAAAAAATATTAATTTCAACAATTCAGTGCATTATAGTGTTCTCGTAAGGGTTACTTTATTTTGACAAAAGAAGAAAAAAAAAGGTTGTGAGAACTGTCCTGAGATTACAATTTAGACATTAAGTGAATTAATTTAATTTCAGATCAGCATTTATGAAAACAATGTTTTAATTTACAAAACAATTAAACCTTTAATAATTTACAGCAAATATGTTGTCCAGTTATCAATATCTTTTTTCTGGACCCACATTTTTTATGATTTGTAGGTTGTCAATGAAAATAAAAATCTTAATTCAAGGACTTTTTATTTCATTTTAATACTTGCCATGGTATGGAAACAGGTGTCAAATATTAATTTTCTTTCCTAGCACATTATCAGAGTTTACAGTCCAGGGCCCGTAGTCCTAAAGATTCTGAGAATCCTCTCAGAGAGCTCCTAACTTAACCTAAAAATTCTTGGCAAGGAGTCTTAGCTCAGGAGTGATTCCAGAACATTCTCAGAGAACTCTGAGCAAAGGAAAGGACAGAAACTCTTGTCTTAGTGAGGAGGTGTGGTTGACCCCGTTGCTAGGTATGAGTCTTCATTTCAAAAGCTGTGATTGGTTGATCCTAAAAGCCAGAAAAAACTATACTTTTGGTGATAATGTGCACAGGATGGACCCTGAAATCGATAAACTTAATCAGAATCTAATCTTAGGAAGACTGTGTAATTGTAAATATTTCATATAAAAGAAAATATCTGTTAAATGAATAGTAAGCTGTTCTTTAAAATTATCCTACAAAATGTGTGAAAACTTAGGCCGACTTGCACAGTATTCACATAGTGATAGTTATATTTATTTGCTTATATTAATCACCATGCTGGTACTTTTTGCACTTTCAACTTTTCAACTCAATTTGGTATTAACGAGGGTAAAATGGCTCAGCTTTCATCAATCTCTGTGATTGTTGTCGGGCCTATAAGAAGCAGTGTTGGTTGGCTTTCAAATCTACCACAAACCAGTGCACTGCAATGGAGAAAAAAAGAACAAGGAAACCCAACTGGACAGAGGAACAGTGTTTGCTTCTGGCTTAATTGGTCAATGAGCATAATATCTCTCCTGCCTCTTCCATCCGCCATTTTGTCCTCTGCTTAGGGAACTCCTAAGCCGCTTAAAAGTCCTCTTCCCTGCTCTTAACAGATCTAACCTTAGGAGCTCTCTTAAAAGCTAGGATTCTTTAGAAATAGCTTTTATCTTTACTGGGATCTACTCTTCACTTTTAGGGGAAATTCTGGGAAAAAATCATGATTCTAAGAATTTTCTTAGAGTTTGGCCACTAGGAGCAACTTTTTGCACTAAGAATCTTTAGGAATACGGGCCCTGGTGTCCTGGGTACGTTGCAGCAGGGATACCTGTGGGTTTTTAGTGTGGATTTTTTTATCTGCCCTGGCGTTTTGGGAAACAACCTGCACTTAATGTACACACAGGGTTAATATGTCTTGGATAGTGCACTATCATGCTGAGGGGTTTTTTTGAGCTTGTTTCACCTTAAATTCACTAAATTACTCTAAGCTCTTGGCCCAAAGAGCAGTGTCGCACACCCTGGCTTCTGTGTCAGTTCTTTACAGGAGCAGAGCTGACCATCATCACTTTGGCTAATGTTTCCACATCGATCCCTGCTTTAAAAAAATCTCAGCTGTCCCTTTAATAGAGTCACAATAAAGAATAGACAAAAAAGCAAAGTGCCATAATTAGGACTGAGAAGCTTTTATTCTTCAAAAACAAGAACATTTCTCACGTGTGCAGAGAAAAATCTTCATATCAATATGATATAACAAGTCTTTGATTGATTCTTTCGAATCTGATTCAATTATTTCTCTGTCAGTTCATTTATTGTATTTAACAGATTTCTGCAGACAGTAAGTGTAAATAATAGTCACATTTCTTTGAGTGTGGATCAAGGAGCTGTCCGAGCGAAATATCAAACTAGAAACACAAATCAGAGAGGCTGTGGGTTAACTAAGACGATGTTCTCTCCCCGGATAAAGAGCTGGTTCACGTGTCGCGTGTGCACCCTCCCGTACTTCTGGGACTCTTTCTTCTGACGGACCTCTGGACCTCCTGTCTTCACAGAGACTTTGTGTTTGTCTGTATCAGTGCCTCGGGGCTTGGACTCACTGCTGCCGTCTCCTCTCCTGGTGCCATGAGGGGCAGACACGTCTTTTGGGTTTGAAGATGCTTCCTGGGCTTTGTGTTTCTTGTCTGGCTTTTCACCAGCTGACTTCTCCTGGAGTTTTAGTTTCTCAAAGAGCTGGACAGAGATTTCAGCCACATTAATATAAGTTTCATAAACCTGGAGCTTGAAGTTTAAGTTTGCAGTAAATTAAACGTCTTTTATGGTCAGTATTTTGCCAATAGTCAATAAAAATTAATGTATTCTTCAAATGTAGAAGGGTTTGGTAACAGGGCTGAAAAACAAAACTTCAGATGCCATTGCATAAAACCTTATTCACAATTTTTATTTATTCTTTTATATAATAATAAAAAAAAAACTCTTGGAAAAATAAACTGCCTTTTGTGAAAGAAACTACATAATGCTAACTTCTGGATCAGCCAACAAGAATTATATTGTCTGAGCACCACTCTACTTAAAAATGTAGTACAGATGACAATATCACAGTTTCTAAGAATTCTCCTGTACTGAAATAAATAGCAACAGTAGTAAATGCCAAATAAAATGTATTATTGCAGCTGTTTCACTTGTGAAAATGGCTTTACTTAAAAACAGGCAGGCAAAGTTGATTGTGAAGGAAGGGGAAACAAGTTTTGGTGACAGCATTGACTGCAATCTCGCGTTAAAATTATAGTTAAGAAAACATGGCACCATAAATTTTCATTTTTTGGCTGTTTGGTCAGATTTACAGTAAGAATAGTGACTCACCCGTGAAATGGTGAGAGCTTTCTCGTGGTAGAAAGCTTCTCCAAGCAGAGGCTCTCTGTAGGTCTCATCCACATCTACCATCGCCTGATGACAACAGACAAAAACACAAATGTTTAGGCCCACTGAAAAAGGCAAAAGATTCATGTTTGCATGTTTGTCGTACACATTGTTTATTTCAGATTTAGCAAACAGACGATGGAAAAAGCTGTACTAAGTTAAACCAGTTATGCATGAGCTTGAATGTAGCCTGGCTTGAACAAAGTGTCAGCTGTAGTTCAGAGCTGGTGCTTTAATAACATCCAGGTGTCCAACCAACTCTGATAGTTTTAAGGTAAGTTTCAGTTCAACTTACATCTTACTCCTACATCCTTGGTTTCCTAGTTTTAATGGGTGGAATAACTGTGATAGTTTGTAAACCTTTTCAGAAGTCAAGTTCAAGCATGGATGGTAACTGTAAATTTAAACAAACAAACATAAATATAAAGATATATCACTTCATAAAAACTGTTTTGTAAAAGCAGACTCTAGGATGATGATAGAAAAGGTCAAACGAAACTAAATGTTTTAAAATGTGTCACCTGTGGATTTCACATCCCATCTACTCTGACTGAGCCTGAGTAAAAAAACTTTTCTGAAAGACGTTCAGTGCAGTAACATTTCAAGTGTCTTATCCTTTCAAACACTGAATCATAAACTTCAGAGTTCAGGCATTTTTAAGGATTTTAAGCACCCGTAAAAACCCTGAACTTGACGGATGAGAGGATGCAGAAGTACTGATGGTGCATTGATGAGAGTGATTTTTTAAAAACAATTTGGACATTTATTTTAATTCAAAGAGAATAAACATTTAGACTAAATTATGACTGGAGTGTGAGGACTTTTTATTGAGAAAACTGAACTCCAATCTTTTCATTGCTTAGTTTCTGTCAACAAAAACTAAAGAGGGCAAGAATGACTGAAGTGTGATTTAAATTAATGCCTCCTGTCTAAAGACTAAAACTAAAGCAGCTGCCAAAATGGACACAATGCTTGGATTTTACTCCTAGCTAGTCACTAAGAATCTTACAGCTCCGTGATGCAACAAAACAATAAAACTACCAGCACGGACTGAATGGAGGTTTCAGCTTAACACCAGAACTTAAAGGAGTACTGGCACAAAGCTGCTGCAGCAGGCCACAAATATCAACGAGTACTCACCATATTCCAGAATTTGTCGAAGGCCACAACGAAGCCGGAGCATACCCCCCTCAGCCCCTTGAAAGTCCTGATATGAACTTTGACCCTTATCCTCTCCTGGACACATCTGTACAGCTCCCCCAAAGGACTGCCCTCACACACTGAAGACACACAACAACAACAAAGTTATCAACCTCCTCCAAAGCCAAGAAACGAACCCAAAGTGCAAACATAATGTCTGTCAAACTTACAGAGTTAAATGTTTACAGTTAAATGCCTTGAGCTAAGGTTTTATTGTTACTGTTAAAATGTATCTTGCATACAATAAATGCATCAATGAGAATGAACTTTCTGCACACTGGGCCCAAAATCAGGCAGAGCAGACTGATGCTGAGAAGTACCTTTTGTTCGTATAATCTGTTTTAAACGAACTGAATCCATTTCCTGATGGAAGGAGAGGAGGTGTTAGCAGAGGAAGAGGAAGAATTTGACCAAGAGAAAGATGAGAAGGAAAAAGAAGAATAGGAAGAGAATCATTTGTAGTGTGGTAATAAAAGACACACTCTGAGAAAAGGGGAGATCTACTGGTGATAGGAAAAAGGAGTGGTGGTACAATCAATAAAGTGACAATAACAGTATAACATGATAAATAACATGAAGTAGTAGGCTGTTAATGCTGGTTCTGATAAAAAGGTGCAGTTTGTTGTGTATGGGGCTGTAGATCCACAGACCAGTCAGGGTGGCAGCAGGTGGTCATAATGTTGTGCCTAATCTTTGTAAATTTAGTCTGATAGCTACACTTGAAGCATGATATTTACCAAATTTCATATCTGCGCTACAAAGTGCAACATGAATGTAAAATGGTGAGAGGCTTCACAAACCCAAAGTAGCCACCTGCATTAAAACAATCCTACCTTAAGATTCACGGATCTGTGATACAAAGTACAAAGTATTTATCTGAGAAAAAAAATTGATGTGTGTTGAATATCACAGTTCAGTTAAAAATACTGAGGTATAAATTTTGGTCCACATTGGAGTAACAGCAAGGTCCAAATGTGGCATGTGGTTTGATTTGTGGCAGGCCAGTCGTTTCAGCAGCACATGCCTCTTTCAGTAGCATGTCGCTTCTTCTATGGCATTTGCCACCTCGCCTCATGGCATGCCACTTGAAAACACGGCATGGCAGTATGAATCGTACGTGGAGGAAATGTGTTGATTCTGCATAATAGCAGTGTGCCAGACTTGTCCTAAATGTGTACTTGTATTTTCATTATATCAACAGCTTAAGTACAATAATCGTCCTAAAAGGATAATCAGCCACATAGTGAAATCAGAATAACGAATGGCAGAAACAGCATTTATACATAAAATCTTAGAAACAGAAATCAGCCTTAAGGACATTTTTGAATGACTACTACTTATTATTGTTACCTCCACTAAGGAGATTCTTTTTTTGCAGTGTTTGTTTGTTTGTTTGCTTGCAAGATTATACAAAAACTACTGGACAGATTTAGCTGAAAATTTCAGGAGATGTTGGTAATGGCTCAACTTGAAAATGATTAGATTTTGGTGGTGATCCAGATAACTGCCTTCGCGAACACTTGTTTTTGCTCAATAACTGTCTAACTAATTATAATGTCAACCTGATTCTGAGTGCTAGGTGTGGGTTTTTAGGGTCACGGAATCATATTAAGATGTTGACTTTATCATGGAACTACTGCTTGTAGATGTAACAGCAATGTGTGAGTTGCTTTGGTGGAGGTTTGTGCTCTCTGAATGTTTGTTGCAGTCAACACATGATGAGCTTGTAGCTTCATATCATTCAGGCTTTGGCAAGGTGACACCAGAGGACTGGCCTGCCACATTTGGGTCTCAGGGTCACCGGAGTATCCCCCAGCCCTGTCTCTAATTGTAACAGTTGCTTAAGTAGCAGAAAAAGAAGGAATAGAAGTTACAGTTGTTGGAAAGTAATGGTGGAAGTTGTTGTGGTAGATTGAGAATGGGACAAAGGTGATAGTCATGTGTTGGTAGTATCAGAAGTTGTAATACATAATAAAAAGGAGGTTGTAGATGCAGTAGTGGTCGCAGAGAAGGACAATAAGCTGATGCCATGTTGCTGCTGTTGTTGCACCTACAGGGCATCCTCGTCAGGACGTTCTTCTGGACTTTCTCCCTCCTCCTCCTCGGTGTGCTGCTCTCTCCCTCCTCGGACTCTCTCTCCGGGTTGTTCACCATGAGCTTCTTCAGCCTGGCGATCCTCTCCGGGTCCACCACCCCTTTCATCGCCTTCTGACGCCTTTTCTCCACAGTCTCCGGCTTTGCTCTGCCCCGGCCTCCCTTCAGGAAGCTCTCATAGGCCGACACGTTGTTGAAACATCTGATATTTGGGAAAGGGAGCGGGACAGACGGGGAGTACAAGGCCAGGAGAGGGTCGAACTTATCCGAGCAGACGTCTATCTTCTCTGCGTCATCGTCAGCTGCTGCACCGCCCGCCTCTGATTCACACTCCGGGGCTGATAAAGAGCTCGAACAGGCGGCATTAGTAGGGTCTTCACTGTCTGTGGGTTTACTCTTTCTTTCCCCTTCCTCCATGTTTGAAACAACCGCAGATGAGCACACAGTGAAGCAAGGAATCATGGGAAAGTTGTACTCGTCGGTTATGACTGAACTCTCACTCTGTATCTATTTCAAGAGACTTTGAGCTTGTCAGTAAAGCTAATCAGTTCCACCCCAGAGACGTCAACGTTGAGTTGGGTTTTCTTTTTTTGTCATTTGTTCACCTATGAATAAATTTGTCATAGTAAATGGAGCTAAAATAAAAATATCATGCCTTCAACAAGTTCAAGCGTTTACGTCACTCTTCCAAATAGACGATCTTTGTTTGCAGTAACTCCTCGTCACGGCTAGATGATGCTAATGTGCAATATTTGCTAGCTTGAAATGGAGGTCTGTTTTTAAAAATTGATCATCCGAAGCAGCAAATTAGAAAAAATTACACTTGATTGAAAGTTTATCAGTGATGTAATATGTGCTAGAAACAATAGCCTGTTTTTAATCACCTTTTGGTTTATTTCAGGACTGTGCTGCGGAACCTTCGGTTATATCCTGGTATCACTACGACCAATTTTACTGACGGACTGAACACAGACCAACGTGAGTGAGGTGACAACTGTGAGAAATAAATGTAGTTTTTTGTAGATATTAAAGCTTTTAACTTAAACTTACTCATTGAAAATCTTCATGTGATTACAAAAGTTATATTTAGATAATAAGGCATTAATTTAACTGGGAGTGAGCTGGTTACGTAGGTGTTGAGGACAAACACTGAGGTAATGTTTTTACTGATTCACTGAAGAGAGCAAAGATGATTAATGTAGCATATGGCTTTCACTTTTATAACATTTTATTTAGTAAGACGTTGTACTTGAAGTGCATTTCGTGAAAACAGTCCTGTTGTATTTAGCTATATTGAATTGTTTCTGTTAATGTTTTCAGGGTCTCCCTCATGCTTTTTGGAGGTGTCTACAGATTTGTTGGACGTCCCAGCTCTTCAGGTTTTCGTGGATCATTTGTCTGTTTTTCAGTCAGTTCCAGAAACATGGCCAAGAGCAAGTTTGAGTACGTCCGTAACTTTGAAACAGATGACACATGTCTTAGAAACTGCTACATTGTTGTGAGACTGGATGGACGGAACTTCCACAAGTGAGTCTCTGTTCAAGCTTCACCTGTCAAATCTGTGATGTTCATTATTGATAGACTGACACATCATAAGATGTTGCTCTGGGTAGTATATTAAAGGTCCCATGTCCTGCAAAATATGTTTTTATGTTGTTAGAAGGGGGGCTAAATGCTCAGATATTTTACTTCCTGAGGTTTATTGTGTAATAGCTATACAGCCTCCACCTACTTGTGTGCTCCCTGCTTCTCTGTTAGTCAGAGAACACACAGGGATACAGAGGAGATGCAGGGCAAGAAAACTGTGTTTATGGTGAGATGGTCAAGGGTGGAGGGTAAGTAGGTACAGCTACTGAAGTTACTGTTGTTGATTTTCCATTAACTTGTACCCTTTGAGTAGTTTTGAAGTCAGTAGTTATACTTTTATTTGAGTATGCATTATGGAGTGTATTGTACTTAGTTGCATCTGTCATAGTATCAGAGTACTGAGTAAGTATGATAAATGAGAAACTAAACTGATGAAAGTGTTTTCTTCAACAGGTTTTGATGTGAACAGTTAAACTTGCTGACATTGTTACCATGTTTAACATTATGATACATAATGTGAAAATGTGCTTAAAACTAACATTATATCAAACCTTTACTTGATACCTAATGGATAAGCAAGAGGGTGCACCCAATGTTCTGTCACATTTTAGAATTTCCTGCTTGTGAACAACATTAAAGGTCCTGGGAACACAAATCAACAAAAGCTTTCTTCATAAGATATTTAAGATCACATATACATGCTGTCAACTATCCAAAAATCTCGTGACTGATCCGTGTTTGCACCAGTTTTAAAATATTAGCAGTTGGGTTTTTGAGAGTGCTCAGAAACTGGAGGTAATGTGAGTGGGCTTTAGACAAACATTCATAAAGTAATAAATGACTCAGCCAAAAAAAAAACACCCAGTCCCACCCACACATGGTATCAAAACGACTTTACTCCTGCTCAGTCGGCATCTTCACATCAAATCAATAACAAGCAAGTCCAGACAGTCCGGAGAAATTTTCATAACTGTAATTTAAGCTGTTTTTGAACATTATTTTCTCCTCAGAAATGTTTTCTTCTGTCTCACATTTTCAAAGATGCTTGATGACACATTGAACTTTGATATTACGTTAAAATTCTAAAAAAAAATTAAAGTCATGTTTCTGTGGACTTTAAGTGTGAACAAAACATTTACAATGAAGTTATACTAATAATATTTATCTTATGTTATGATAAATGTTATGCAAAACTGATTCTGAGTGTACAAAGTACATTTTTGTTGACATCTTTAACATAAAATTTCATATACTAACGCTACTCTGTCGGAATGTTATTCTAGTTTTGTCAAATGTAATACCGTACTATTATGCTGTTAGAAATCTATTAAAATCTTTTGGCTGAACAGGTAATAATAATCTATTAATTTGATATTGTGAAAGAAGGTATTGTATTATGTCATCATTTTCACTGACATTTTATTTTGTCATATCCTGTTTACATGTTGACATATTGTAGTTGGATGTGATACTGTCTAATTTGGCTCCTGAAGATTGGACATGAAATTTACTCTTGTGGTCTATTGTTTTAAACAGAAAAATGTTCAAGAAAGATTCCACCCTGTCCTTCACCTAAAACATGCCAAGATATTTTAATTGGTCCAGATTGCCCAGCCTTTTTAAAACACGCACACTGTATTAAATGTCCTGTGTCTTTTAATATCTTAGGTTTTCAGAGCAGCACAGGTTTACAAAGCCCAATGACGACAGAGCCCTAGGTCTAATGACCAGGAGTGCACGCTCTGTCATGGAAGAACTTGAGGATATTGTCGTCGCCTATGGTCAGAGTGACGAGTTCAGCTTTGTTTTCAAGAGGACCTCCCATTGGTTTAAGAGGAGAGCCAGGTATTTTGGTTCATACAGTGAAAATGATCCTCATCTAGCAGAGTCTCAATTGAATTTTGTTTGTCATCCAAACTCTTTCTTGTCTTGCAGTAAATTCATGACCCATGTGGCCTCTCAGTTCTCCTCCTCTTATGTGTTTTACTGGAAGGAGTATTTTGGAGATCAGCCTCTTTTGTATCCTCCAGGTTTTGATGGACGTGTGGTTTTGTATCCCACTAACCGTAACCTCAGGGACTACCTCAGCTGGAGGCAAGCAGATTGTAAGTATAGACTGTCCCTTCACTATTTCATTGTTTTGTCAATCACTAATCCTTTACTGATTAGTTTTACTACACTGCCTGGCCGAAGAAAAAGTCGCCACAAAAAAAGGTCACACACTCTAATATTTGTTGGACCACCTTTAGCTTTGATTACAGCACATTTTCGCTGTGGCATTGTTTCAGTAAGCTTCTGCAATGTCACAAGATTTATTTCCATCCAGTGTTGCATTAATTTTTCACCAAGATCTTGTGTTGATGATGAGAGAGTCTGATCACTGTGCAAAGCCTTCTCCAGCACATCCCAAAGATTCTCTATGAGGTTAAGGTCTAGACTCTGTGGTGGCCAATCCATGTGTGAAAATGTCTCATGCTCCCTGAACCACTCTTTCACAATTTGAGCCCGATGAATCCTGGCATTGTCATCTTGGAATAGGGAAGAAAAAATCCATTGATGGAATAACCTGGTCATTCAGTACATTCAGGTAGTCAGCTGACCTCATTCTTTGGGCACATAATGTTGCTGAACCTCGACCTGACCAACTGCAGCAACCCCAGATCATAGCACTGCCCCCACAGGCTTGTACAGTAGGCACAAGGCATGATGGGTGCATCACTTCACCTTCCTCTCCTTCTACCCTGAAGCGCCCATCACTCTGGAACAGGGTAAATCTGGACTCATCAGACCACATGATCTTCTTCCAGTCCTCCAGAGTTCAATCTTTATGCTCCCTGGAAATTGAAGCCTTTTTGTTCCGGTTAGCCTTACTGTTTAGTGGTTTTCTGAAGGCTACACAGCTGTTCAGTCCCAATCTCTTTAGTTCCCTTTGTCTGTGTAGAAATGCTCTTACTTTCACTACTAAACATACCCCTGAGTTCTGCTGTTGTTTTTCATTGATTTGATTTGGCCAAACTTTTAAGTGATCACCGATCACAATCATTCAGGATTTTTTTCTGACCACATTTCTTCCTCAAAGATGATGGATCCCCACTATCCTTCCAGTTTTTAATAATGTGTTGGATAGTTCTTAACCCAATTTTTGTAGTTTCTGCAATCTCCTTAGATGTTTTTTCTGTTTGATGCATGCCAATGATTTGACCCTTTTTAAACAGACTAACATCTTTTCCACGACCACAGGATGAGTCTTTCGACATGGTTGTTTAAGAAATGAGGACCTACTCATGTCATCAGCTGGGGTTAAATAACTTGTCGCCAGCTGAAAGATAATCGCCCGTGCAGTAATTATCCAATAGGAGGCTTGTACCTATTTGCTTAGTTAAATCCAGGTGGCAACTTTTTTTTTGGCCAGGCAGTGTATTTAAAATCTCAGATAAAGGTCATAAGACTGAAACTGTTTTCGTCTATCTTTTAGGCCACATCAATAATTTGTACAACACAGTGTTTTGGACGTTGGTACAAAAAGGAGGACTCACCACAACCCAGGCAGAAGAGCGCCTAAAGGTAAGAGAAAACATGGAGTCTTCATTCAGTTAAAATGTGCCTCTGGAAATAAACCGAAGCCTCTTGTACAAGCTTGTTTAACCATTAATGACCCTTATATACTGATGCTTAGTAAAGCACTCCATCAACTAGAAAATATCTTAATCTGTGAAGTCATAGTGTATGTTTTTCTCTGTGACCAGCTCTAACAATAATAAATATAAATGTCAAAGAGTCATTTTATAAAATTTTCTTTGTAGGTCTTGACAATAAAAAGTTAATAAGATGGAGAGCGAGGAAGAAGATTTTCCTTCACTGAATACTACACAGGCATAGATGAGGCAAGATGCAGACCCTAATATTTACCTCATAAAGTTTATGTTAAAATCTCCTTTTATTTCAAAAGTGCATGAGCATCTCCTCTGCTTCACCTGTCCTTGAGGAGTTTGGATCTTTGACAGTCATACTGACTGACACATTTTTGCTGTATGGTTTGACTTAGATGCATTGCCAGGATAAAAAATTTGGCTGAGCTTCCTCCTTCCTTTCGCAAACACTCTATGGGCTATTTCCCAGGTGGACATGTGAAATATATTCAGCAGTCCTTCTGGTGTATCAGATTTAAATGACAAAACCTGCTGTTGTAATTAAGCGCAAAGCCTTTTTAGGTCAGTAAGTTTTCATTTATTCTTTAATTTTTCTTTATAGAAATAAAGAAATAATTACTGTTCCTTCAATCATGAGATTCAATCATTTAAAAACATACACTTCAGTGTAAGATAAAACAGAATGTTTTGATAACAGATCTAACATTACAGGAAAATAATAAGAAAACTGCCAACCAATAGGCATTTTTTATCTTTTACACATTTTGAAATGCCTTCTAACTATGTTGCAGAATTATAGCTAATTATCATGCTCCTATAACGCTGGAAGTAAAATATCATTCCTTTAAGCACTATTGTTCCAGCTTAAAGCTGAAGTTATCTAGTTTCAGGTTTGTGATGTCATTGGTGACACCTAAACAGCTACAGTAAACCGTGGTTTATTATGATTCATACGGTCTTTTAAAGTCATAAGATCAAAATGACTCCATTGTAGGTCTAGGTGGAAACACTCAGAGCTCTATTGAGTTTTTTTAATATTATTAAAAGACAACAGTTTAAATAGAGCACAGAAATATTTAGGAAACAAATGCGTCCAATAGCTACCAAGGTTTATGTTGCATTAAGTTATGGCATAACAAATAATGTAAAAGGTAAAAAATAACCATCTGTGTTGGGTTAGTTTGATACTGAGACAGCTTGTTTTCACCCACAAACTTCAACATGTTAGTGGACATGTGAATGAAGCATACTGCTGATACAGTGCAGCATGCTTCACTCACATGTGTCCACTAGATGGTGTGGACCAGTTCATCCACTTTATATTGTTAATATAGTAAATCCTCACTGCTGAGCCATAACCCTGTATCACCTGTTGTCATGATTTTACCGTCCATGAAACAATGCTGTTAAACACCTTCCACATCGATGAGTGAGTGTTATACATCTTAAACCAGTTAGAAGCATGAAAATCTATTTCCTATTCTGACTCCACAACATTTATTCAGCAATACAGCTGTACATCCTGAAAAGTGGCAGTTTTGGAGGTAGAAGGTTTTGGCATGTCATTTTGGAAATGTTCTTTACAAAACTGTGTGAGACCAGATCCCCACCCCTTACAGACAAAGCAGGGGGGGCTGAATTAGATTAATGGGTTGATATCAGTAATTATGAAATTTAGACTATTACATTGGGCTGCATGGTGGTGCAGCAGTCGGGGCCTTTCTGCCTGGGCAGAAAGGCCCCGACAGTCAGAGTTTTAAAGATCAGTGATCAGCCCAACTAAACAGTAGCAATTACATATTTCTGTGTAAAATTAAGTACTAACTGACTCTCACTGACTGACGTGGCTGTTCTCTGGAAGCCAGTTTGTTCTCCAGAAAATTATGAAGAAAACAATGATGAGATGTGGAAGTGTGGGTAACATGACTCACATACTCACAGAGCATATGAAATCTTTGTGCCCTGTATTTTCTGTCAAGACTCACAAAACATTTGGAAGAAGAAGCCTTATAAAAAAGGGCAAAGTATAACAATAATAGATCCAGTGGGTATTGCGGTCATTTTAACAGTTGTTTGGTCGAGTAGATGAGAAGATGACTCACTTCAATCAGACAACCACAGACAGTTAAAATTAGCACTGCCTCTTTTCCTGTCTTATTCTGACTTAAAGGAAGTCGTACTTTGTCACGCATCTTGCTTCTGCTGGTCTTTTTATACTTTTATGGTCTAACATTTACATCCATGAACGTAACTGCATTATGTCTCCTTTTAGGGAACACTAGCTGCAGACAAAAATGAGATCCTGTTCTCTGAATTTGACATCAACTACAACAATGAATCAGCACTGCATAAGAAAGGTACCACGCTCATCTGGGAGAAGGTGAGCTGCAAAGAAAAGTTTGACACAACAGATTTAAAAAATAAATATTCACTGTGATATCCTCTTTTCTTTAAAAAAAAATCTTTGATTATTAATGTGTGATTATGGGTTCACCTACTTCAATAACTGCCAAATCGTCTGTTTTTTTAAATTAGAATAAGAAGTAAATAATCCATAGGAGGGAATTTTGGCGTTCCAGTTGTTATTATACAGAATATAAGCATGAAGAAAAGGAAGATATGGGAAACATGTTAATTACTTATATATGAAAGTATTTGTGTCCTTATAATGAAAGAAATATGAAGTAAAATAATGTCATTTTAAAGCGACTCCAGTATTTCATGTTTAGTTATTGCAGATTAAATACCTGTTTCCTGTATGCCTGACAAATATCAGCAGAAAAACACAAGTACACCAACATTTAGCTTTTACTCCTGATTTTTGAAGCTGGAAATTGAAATGGTCGACTTTTCAATATAATTATGCTTATATTGCAATGCCCAACACTAGGGATTGGAATCAATCAGTTGAGAATTGATAACAACTTCCTCAAGGAATTGAAATCATTATTCTTTATGCTTAACAATTCCCTCACCAATCCTTTGGTTACTTTGCTCTGCGTGCTTTGTGAATCAAGGACGTCATGCTCTCCTAAGAGGTCGTCTGCAGAAACCAGAACAAAGAAGTCAAAAATGTAATCATGGCAGGCGGGGCAGAGGTGGTCACCGTTGTGGCTTTTTGACAAAATGACTCAGACTCCACATCATTAAGTGGGTGGAAACACCAGCAGATTGCAGAAGCATTCTTCTTCTTCAAAGCTGCTCAACATAGAATATCAAGACTTGCATGTTGACATTCTTGCCACTGAAAACCTTTTATAGGCCAACTTTTTCCTAGACAGAAAATCCAGAAGAACCGATACTGGAATCGATCAGGAACCGGATGAGCAGAACAGTTATTGGGATTGTTATTAATGAAGTCCTATTGATCCCCATCCCTACATTACACAAATGATGTGGCTAGATAGAAGAGGAAAAAATATTCTCAGGGTGTCTTTCTGGTCTGAAAAGTATCAAAAGTTGCTAAACCGGTTCAGTTTAAAACCGGCTTTTAAAAAGTAGGAGAAGTCCAATGTAAGAAATCAGACAAATTCAATTTTTAAGCTTGTTTTCCATTTTAATCTAAGTTTGGTTTTGGGTTTAGTTTTAATCACACACTTGATTGGATTTTGATCTTGCAAGTTTCTTTTTTAACTCCATGTTACTATTCTTAGATTATCACCACAGCTGTGTGCATTTGCTCAGGCTCACCAAACACTCTGTGTTAGGCCACCTTCTCTAACTGACAGCATGTTCTAAGGAATCATAATTAAGATTAAGGGCTCTAATTTCGTAGACCAGGCGCCTGCACCGTGCCAATGGGGTGTGTCCAGGGCATCTTGCAAGTTTTGTGCACAGCAGAACTTTTGGTGATATTCTCTCCCAGTATCTCCTCCTCATCCTCCTTGCAATAATGTACTCCATCTTTTTAGATCACGTTAAGAACAAAGAGTAAAACAGAGAAATATGGGCAATCACAGGTAAATCCTTAAGACACCGAGTGACTTACATTTGTTCAGCGAGCGTCTCTCTCTTTTTTCTTTTCTTTTGAGTTTCATGAGATGAGAGAAGCCGGACACTCCATATCGGATGATGAGGCTGTTTGTGGTTGGCTGAGAGATGTGAACTCGTTAGTTTGCATCACTCTTCCAGCTGCCGTCAGGTTGAGTTTCCATTATGACAAACGTCTTTGATCTGACATCATATGTGACGGGACAATTAATATAGATACAAATGTATATGCTGGTTCAGATGGTTACATTAAATAGTGGTTGCTGTGATTGTTTATTGCATTGAAATGTGCCTGACACTCTGGACACCTGCCTTTGAGGTTTTGGTGACGTGTGCGCACTGTGCGCCTGTCAGCCAAATTACCACTGCACCGGGTGCACTTTGCCTGTGCCGAGAATAGACCGGGTCGGAGCTGGCGAGTTTTCAGGGCACCTTCCGAGCGTTTTTTTGGCACCAAATTGTCACTGCGCCAAGCTGAATCTGTCGACACCTCCCCCTGGTGCACCACCACACCCATCTCGGCACAGCCGGTCTACCAAATTGCCAAATTGGCCGGCACGGTTGTGCGCCAGACGAAATTACCACTGCGCTGGGTGCGCCAGGCTCCACCACCCTGCGCTGCGCCAGGAAATTAGGGCCCTTAATCTGATGCCATATATTTTGGGCTTTTTCAAAGGAAAATGTTCTTATTTTATTTCTGAGACAGGAAACATCCTACAGAATTTACAATGTCTCATGCTTGGAGCTCCTCTGTATCTTTACTTTTTGAAAAATTTCTGCCATTTCTTTTTTCTTTATACCCCGTTGCTATTTCATATTCTTAACCACACATCCAAATTATGCTGCGATGACAAAGAACTATCACAACCTTAGACAGTTTGTTGTCCTGACTCACATTCAGTAAAACATAAACATGTTGCTGAGGTAACAGTGGAAATTGAAGGGGCTGAGAGTCTGCCAATGTTCAGTAAGAGCCTTGAAAAAAATTTTTATAGTGCAACATGAGAATATATGCAGCTTTATATGCAGCCTTATAATTTATTTAGTTTAACCTCAGATTTTATGTATAAACTCTTCTTCACTATAATCACACGACACCAAAGACTTACTGACATGGTTATTTGAATCAGTGGTTCCCAAAGTGGGGTCAGGAGCCCGTTGGGGTTCGTTAGATACCAAAGGGAAGCCGTTAGCTGCCTTCTGTAAAATAAATCAGAATCAGAATCAGAATCAGAATCAGAAATACTTTATTAATCCCCAAGGGGAAATTCGGTTGTTTCAGTTGCTCTTATACACAGTATAGCAGTTGGAAATAACAGATGAGGACATTAGAATAAACAGTAGCATTAAAAAATAATAAAGATAAAATAGATACAAGTAAAAATAAAAACAAATGAAAAGAGCATAAAAATTATGTAAGTAGGTTGCAACGTGCAGAGTCTTTAAGCAGTATAAAACTTCCTTATGAAGGAAAATAAGTGAAATAAGTAAGTAAAATTAAGTGGACATGAGGCTCTGAATGAGGTGGAGGTATACACAGTATTAACAATTAACAATATTTACACTAAAAATTTAAATGTATTCATGACAGCACCATTTGTCCGAAGATTTACTTATCAACAATATCACAGGAGTAAAAACAGTGAGAGTTTATTCTCCAGGACGTGACGGAGCAGTGATTTTAGAGGGAGGAGTTATAAAATCTGATGGCCACAGGCAGGAATGACTTCCTGTGGCGCTCTGTGGTGCATCGTGGGGGGATGAGTCTCGCACTGAATGTGCTCCTGTGTTTGTCCAGCACGCTGTGGAGGGGGTGGGAGGTGTTGTCCATGATGTCCTGCAGCCTGGACAGCATCCTCCTCTCCGACACCTCTGTTAGAGAGTCCAGCTGCACCCCCACAACATCACTGGCCTTTCGGATCAGTTTGTTGAGCTTGTTGGTGTCCGCTACCCTGAGCCTGCTGCCCCAGCACACAACAGCGTACAGGACAGCACTGGCCACCACAGACTCGTAGAACATCGTCAGCATCGTCCTGCAGATGTTAAAGGACCTCAGCCTCCTCAGGAAGTAGAGGCGGCTCAGGCCCTTCTTGTAGACAGCTTCGGTGTTCCTGGTCCAGTCCAGTTTGTAATCCAAAAATACTCCCAAGTATTTGTACTCCTCCACAATGTCCACCTGGACCCCTTGGATGGAAACAGGGGCCACTGGAGCCTTTGTCCTCCTCAGATCCACGACCAGCTCCTTGGTCTTTGTCACGTTGAGCTGTAGGTGGTTCTGCTCACACCATGTGACAAAGTCCCCCACCACAGCCGTGTACTCCTCCTCATCACCCTTGCTAATACACCCCACAACAGCCGAGTCATCAGAAAATTTCTGAAGGTGGCAGGAGTCGGTGTTGTGGCTGAAATCCGTGGTGTACAGGGTGAAGAGGAAGGGGGACAGGACTGTCCCCTGGGGAGCTCCTGTATTGCCGACCACCCTGTCAGACACACGGTGCTGCAGACGAACATACTGCGGTCTGCCAGTCAAGTAGTCAACAATCCAGGACACCAGAGGAGCCTCCATCCCCATTGCTGTCAGCTTCTCCCCCAGTATGGACGGTCTGATGGTGTCAAAGGCACTGGAGAAGTCAAAAAACATCACTCTCACAGTGCTGTCAGGCCTGTCCAGATGGGCGTAGACCCTGTTCAACATGAAGATGAGGGCGTCCTCAACATCAAGTCGGGGCTGGTAGGCGAACTGAAGTGGATCCAAATGGGGCCTGACCTTAGGCTGGAGCTGCTCCAGAACGAGTCTCTCCAGGGTCTTCATGATGTGGGACGTCAGTGCCACCGGTCTGTAGTCCTTGACGTTGTTTGAGCACAGCGTCTTCGGTACAGGAACGATGCAGGACGTCTTCCACAGCACGGGGACCCTCTGGAGACTCAGGCTCATGCTGAAGACATGGTGAAGTACTCCACAGAGCTGGGGGGCGCAGGCTTTCAGGACCTTCAGGACCTTCAGGCTCTCACCATCAAGGTCCTGACTGATATCATTTATGAGGGACTGATAACATTTCTGACAGTATATCTTACCCATAGAGTGAAAATATATTGAAAATGAGTTCAGTTCTATATAATATGTAATTTTCATTAACTTAGTTTAAAAACATGGCTATGTCTAATGCACAACAGAAGAGAAACACAGTCTCACAGTAAGACAATTTATCAAATAAAATAATACAGCAAGGACAAAGAGAACATTTTTATCCACAGACACAAAACAACTAAAACAAATAATCAACTAATCAATCCTTACTTTCTTGTCCTTTCAACATTTATTTGACTATTTTTAATGAAATAAATTACATCTATTACCTCATTATGAGTAATCACTTTATCCATGTTTTTCTTTAACCAAAAGAATAAAAAATTAATATCAAAATAAAAAGTTCATTATCCAAAACAGTTTAAATGCCATCAATACTTTCTTGATGAAAGTTACAGTCCATCTGCCCAGCTGATAAAAATTCATGAAGTACCAAATAACATAAAACAAAAATGGATTAATTAACTCAGAATTTTATTAAGGAAGCACTTGCAGTAGTTTTCTCCACATGAGCTATTTGTTCCTATCAGTCGGTGTTTTCCTTTCCAGAGTCAAATAATGTAACGATTTTTTTCTCCAGTGATTTAGATAGGGAGGATATTTTCAGTTTTTTAACGTACGTTTCTAAAATACCAGGGAGATAAATCCAGCTGTGAGGGTATCAATGGGTTAAAATTAGATTTGATTTCCAAAGTATCTGGTACGCAGCTCTCAATATCAAAACAAATTTTCTGGATTTTATGGCGAATCCAAAACACATGAATCTGTGAATCTGTAATATCACATTTCAAACAGTTATTTGAAACTTTCTTATAAAACATGTTCTGTAAATGCCTTCTAGATTATAACAAAGTGTCAACTGAATGGGATTTCTAAAGTTTTTTAAACTAACCTGTTAAATTATTATACGCACTTGGTAAAACATTGCCATGAATTACAATAATTACAAAGATTCTTAAGATATGGCTTTGTTTTGTGCCTTAAACCAAGAAAGAAAAATGTAAAAATACTTTGAGGAGTAAAATCAGATAAGATAACCAGCAGCTGTTCAGCGTTTTAACTCCTCGATGCGGTGACTTCCTTATCCACATGATGTCAGACAGCAAGAACAATTTCCATGCAAAGACGACGGGCAGATACTGAAGAAGGATTTTATTCAGGTCTGATGTCTGTCTTTGAATAATAAAATTCCTTGTCTTGTGTCCAGAGAGATGAAACTGTCATCAAACGCATGAAGCTACCAAACGAAGAGGAGAAGGAAGTCCCTGTGACTCGGAGCAGGCGACGGGTGCAGGCTTATCACTGTGACATTATAGGAGATCAGTTCTGGGAGGAACACACAGACATCCTGGAGGACGACAACTGCTAACAAGACCTGTTTTGTACTAGAAAATGCTGAACTGAGTCGAGTCAGAAGGACTGAAGTGGACCAAAGATTGAGCAGATAATGATGACTAGATGTCACCTCTGAATCTTCTGGTCCTTTCAGACTCTTTTCTGAGACTGAGGCCTTTGATGGTTGACTTTATAGTATAACTCAGTCACATCTGGAACCAATGTGGACTTTCATGTCTCAGACTTCTATCACACTTTTCTAGCAGAAGCCTTTCTGCTGAAATGGCATGAAGATGTCCGTCATGCTCAAAGGAGAGCAGATGATTTCATAATGCTTGAACACCGACATGGACAGACATGGAAAAGAGTTCTGGAAAATTAACTCATTCTCCTTTAAATATAAAGGCTAAAATAACACTTTTTTCTTTTTCCTTTTTTGTATGAATTTATTAAGCAGTTTAGGGTCGGCATCTCCCAGGTTACATTGCCAATTAAGGGTTTAAATATCAGCATTTTTAGCCTTTTTTTATTCTAACTTTCAAACATTTTGTAAATAATTTAGTGGTTTCTTCTTTTCTTATAAATTAATAAAAAGAGAAAAACTGAGTATTAGCTGAAAATGTATGTTTAAAATGGTAGAAATTGATCTAATCTCTGAACATAACAAAATGTGGTAACAGTAGAAAACTTATGTATTTGTTTTTTATACCACCTTTCCTGTGGTGACCCTAAGTATAAGCAACATTTTAACCACAGACAGGTCAAAGCCCCACTTTGCAATGCTGACAAATGTGGAGGGTCAGTCCATCAATTGTGTGTATTCAATTAAACTAACTTATAAATCACAATCAAGATGCATGAATATTTCATACTTCAATATTATTGGTTATCTACAGAATATAAGGCTTGAAATAATGTTTTTTAATGTAAGACTGTTTTATACTGTAGCTTCAGGCAATGTATGGGCAATAAGTGCCTGATTATAAATATTTTGTAAAAATAAAACATAATGCTTTTGAATTTTTGTTAAAAATGCCCCACCTAAAAAACTTTAAAAAAAAATAAAACTTCCCCCAAACTATGATAAAATGTAAAAACAACAACACAAGGTTTGGGGTTGCAGAAACTCTGTAAATTTAGATTTGATACACATTTGTACCTTTTTAAATGTTTGCTTAGAGTCACAAAGAAATCACCTGTGTGCTGCAAGAATCAGTCCAAAACGCAGACAGGAGTTAGCATTTAGCACCTCCTGGTTCCCAACCCCCCAGAGTAAACAGGATTTAGAACTAGTTTCTCATAAATGCCAGAAATATAGTTCACGATGAACACGTGTGTGTGAAAAATAATAAAATTCATCCGATGTTGCCTGCTTTTGACTCGTAAACCATTGTTGTGTGCTTCAAACAACAGTTGCTTACTAACTGCTAACAAGGACTACAAAAATGGCTGGGGACCTGACAGAAAGCAATTCTGATTTTTTATTTTTTTTTAATAATCAATTATTTATAAACTATTGCCACATCCATGAGAACCAAAGTGATTATGAAGAAACATTCAAACAGCAAGTTACAATAAGATGTTATACACTGGAAATATTGTGGTTGCTTCTAAATTGTTGCCATGTTGTAGTTTCATGGTGGCTTTCTAATAGCTTTTCACTCTTGTAAGTTACATTTAAGTGAAAAACATTGTGAAAATTAGATTTGTTTGTTACGATTATCACAAAGAGCAGAGCATGTAAGTTTCAGATTTTTTGTTCACTCCAGAGCTTATTATCAGCAATGATCCAAAACACAGTGAAAATTCCCAGTGGGCTTTTAGTAGGCTTGTAGTTGAGGGAACCAGTGCAATGCTAACTTCCACATTTGCATACTAAAGTATGTCACCCCTGCACCACTCTCATTAACTCTTGGACTACTAGAATTCTAAAACTACCATACAGGTCATTTTGACTGCTCGTGAAATACCTACATGCTAAATATACACTGCCTGGCCAAAAAAAAAGTCATCACCACAAAAAAAGGTCACACACTCTAATATTTTGTTTGACCAACTTTAGCTTTGATTACAGCATGCATTCGTTGTGGCATTGTTTCAGTAAGCTTCTGCAATGTCACAAAATTTATTTTCATCCAGTGTTGCATTAATTTTTTCATCAAGAGCTTGTATTGATGATGGGAGAGTCTGACCACTATGCAAAGCCTTCTCCAGCACATCCCAAAGATTCTCACTGGGGTTAAGGTCTGGACTCTGTGGTGGCCAATCCATGTGTGAAAATGTCTCATGCTCCCTGAACCACTCTTTCACAATTTGAGCCCGATGAATCCTGGCATTGTCATCTTGGAATAGGGAAGAAAAAATCCATTGATGGAATAACCTGGTCATTCAGTATATTCAGGTAGTCAGCTGACCTCATTCTTTGGGCACATAATGTTGCTGAACCTCGACCTGACCAACTGCAGCAACCCCAGATCATAGCACTGCCCCCACAGGCTTGTACAGGAGGCACAAGGCATGATGGGTGCATCACTTCACCTGCCTCTCTTCTTACCTGATGTGCCCGTCACTCTGGAACAGGGTAAATCTGGACTCATTAGACCACATGACCTTCCTCCAGGACAGTTCTTAATCCAGTTTTAGTAGTTTTTGTAATCTCCTTAGAAGTTTTCTCTTCTTGATGCATGCCAATGATTTGACCCTTCTTGAACAGACTAACATCTTTTCCCTGAACACAGGATGTGTCTTTCGACATGATTGTTTAAGAAATGAGAAGCTACTCATTGCATCAGCTGAGGTTTAATAACTTGTTGCCAGCTGAAAGACAATCGCCCATGCGGTAATTATCCAATAGGAGGCTCGTACCTATTTGCTTAGTTAAATCCAGGTGGCGACTTTTTTTTTTGGCTAGGCAGGACAAAAATGTCAGCCTAAACTGATCTGCAATGTTGTGGTGGTAAATGATTCACAATGGTGGTTTGGGGGCGAAATAAAGTTCTATATGCATGTATATTTCTTATTTAGGCCTAATGCTGATTAGAAATCCTCTGTTGTAATTACACAAAAAGTTATTTGAGGTCGATAGGTTGGCCGATTCTTTCAAAATCAGTACAGAAATAAGGAAATGTATTGTTCCTTCAGTATTAAGATTTAGTAACTTCAGAAAATACATTTCAGTGTTAAATAAAACCTGATGTATAAATAACATTTTTACCAAAGTAACATAAAAAGATGATCTAACATTGCAGGTAAATAGTATAAAATTTGCCAATCCATGGGCATTTTTCTTTTTACAATTCCACAGTTCTGAAATGCCTTATGCCTTAACTATATTGCAGAGTTATAGCTAATAATCATGATCCTCTAAACCTGGAAGTAAAATACCATTCTCGTCAACACTGTGTTGTTTCAGCTTAAAGCTAAATTTATACAGTTTCAAGTTCAAGTGATGTCATTCTGAAAAGTATGAAGAGAAATGAAAGTTACTTGGCACTGGTGACGTCTAAACAGCTAGAGGAATAGTGGATAATGATTCATGAAATATTTTAATTGCAAGGTCAAAATAACCCTGGTAGTTCTCGGTAGAAACACTAAGAGCTCTTGTGTTTTTTAATATTATCAAAATACCACAGTTTAAAAAGAGCACAGTCACATTTAGCAAAAGTCAGAGCTACCAAGGTTTATGTTACACAAAGTTATGGCATAAAAAATAATGAAAAAGGTAAAAATAACTCTCTTGGACATTCTAGTATTAAAGTAAGTATAACCTCTTGATGCCTAAACCCCCCTCAGCCTGTCACATGCCTGTTTCCCCAGTGATGTAGAAACCATGTAAGTTTAAGCAGTGAATGTTGTGCACATACACAGCAGAAACTTACTCATACATCTGAGCACTCCACTCTCACCTACACTCATTTATCCAGCTCACGTATGATCTAGTTTCCAAAAATACAGCCTCATATGAGACCATGAATGACATTCAGAGTGCTCTAAGTATTTAATCTGTCAGCATGTCCAACATGAAGCTTTGGCTTACAATTTAATGGTTTTTAAGCCTGTGAGTGTTAGCAACCCAGTTTTTTAAGATGAGCGCCTCATGTCAGAAATTTGGGTGCTTCAGGGTGTCTGTCTGCAAAGCGTCCGATATTGCTTCCAGTTAGTAGTAAAAAGTGTATGACTGAGGTGGAAATAGGTAGAGTAAAGCAGAAAGTAATACCTTGGCGGTGTGTGTGGCCTTGTCTTGCAGCCAGGAAACCATTTAGAGATGTGAATGGATTCAGAGGCCTGCACTGTCATCAGTGCTAAGAATACCTCACACCCCGCGTCCACTCTGTCCTCCTGACATGTGCGCTGTGGAATATTTATCATCACACTTATAAATGACCTGCTCACTATGAGTGGCTGTGGGGGTTTGAAGTGGCTTAAGCCTCCTGTATTTTGATACTGTAGTAGTCTCGGTTACTGTCGGGGGATTGGTCTTATTTTTGGTTGCGTGACCTGGTTAGAAGCATGTCGAGAGTGTACTGTACTTTATGTAACACGGGTTCACCTTGTTTGTTTGCTGGGATCAGATTCTTTTGTCTTCTCTAATCAGACCTCTTTATAAGACAGTTTTCTACAATGAAGCATAAAACACCCCATACTGTGACTGCAGAGGTTGATCTTTGACCTTAGCATACTTGGACCTTTGCCAGTTTCCACACATACATGACTGGACATATGGCCCTGTAGCATTAAAAAGCAGAGCATGTTGAGGCAAGTGGTGCAGATATTTAAAGACATGTTTACATGCAGGGATTAAAGTGACGTCCATGTGGCTACTGGTAGGAAATGTAAAGTAGAGTCACAGCCCATATGAGACTTCTTTAAAAAAAATTTAATTTAAGTGCCCAAAGGTCAAACTGAAGTGAAACAGTAGGAAAAATATCATCACTTTTTTCTGCAGTAATTAAAAATGCATTTAGAAAATACAATCAGTTCAACTCAGCCTCCAGGAAGTACAAACCTGGTTTTGGTTTTCACATGAAAACATCACACCAAATACTTCGTTAAGCATATATACCTTATTAGGTTGACTTAAGTGTCTTCCAAGCAGAAGGGAGAGCCATTTTGCAAAAATGCACAAAGCTTTTAACAACTGACAGTGCTCTAAGAGCACAAACCTCCACGAAGCACTTCTGACGTTTTTAGCTGACTTATTAACAAAAACATGAAAAACTACCCGATCACACAATGTTAACATATATTACAAAAATTCCTAGATCTGCATGTGGACTTAGACCACCACTAAAATGCACTGACCTCTCCCTTGTACCATGACCAGCATTCCCTTGAAATTTCAGGAAATTCTGTTGAGAACTTTGTTTGTGAAAATGTGAAAAACTGCCCTTTCTCACAGTGTTAAAAAATTCCCATTAAAAAATCCTGAATTCCAATTTGGATCACCATCAAAATCTAATCCCTTCCTCCCTGTGCCATGACCAACATTCCCTGAAAATTCCATGTAAATCTCTTGAACTTTAGGAGTTATTAGTGAAAGTGTGAAAAAACTGCCCTTTCTCACAATGCTGATAAATCCTTTAAAAGTAATTCCTGGATCCCAACAATATCAGATCACTTCTTCCTTGTTCCATGATCAACATTCTCTAAAAATGTTTTAAAAATCTGTTGAAAATTTTTTGAGTTATCCTGCTCACAGACAAGGAAACTAGCAAACACCAGCAATGTCATAATTTCCTTGGCAAAGGTGATAAAAATGCACTCTAATTATCTTAACTAGGGCTGCTCCATTATGGCAAAATCATAATTGTGATAATTTGAATAGATACTGAGATCACGTCTATGAAACACTGTTACTCACTGATTTAAAATAAGCATAACATGTAGTCATTGAATATACATGCTTTTGACATTATCATTTTAAACAATATAGAACAGCCAATATATAGAAATATACCTGTAAGAAGAGAAATATCTCAGAAAAAATGCTAATAATGATTATAACGATAAAAGAAAATAAAGCTGAACATGTCATGTGACAGCAATCTTTTAATCACAGTTACTCAATAATTGTAATAATTTCTTGGCAACATTTTTATAATTGTGGAAGACTGTAATTGTAATTGAGATTAACATTTTATTAATTGTGAGCTCGTATCTCAACCATAAGAAATACAGTAACTCTACTAAATGATAATACACAAAAAAACAGAAACAATTTTGATCAAACCTTAATCATTTTTTTCTTTGTTTTGCACTATTTTACTACAAAATTCAACTCAAGGCACTACAGTCTAAACTGTACTCCATCCATCCATTTATTTATTACCTCTGATCCTTTTTGATTCCTGGGTGCTGGAGTTTGTCCCTGCTGTTGATGGGCATTAGCAGGTACACCCTGGACTGATTGCCAGTCAATCACAGGGCTCGCATATAGACAAGGCACTCTTGTAGTCACACCTACAGGCATTTTAGAGTCACCAGTAAACCGATGCATTTTGATCTGATGGAGGAAGCCATAGTACCTGCAGAAAACCCACAGGAGCACTGGGAGAACATGCAAACTCCACACAGAGAGGCCCCAAGTGAGATTTAAACCAGCAACCATCCTGCCTTGGGCAGCATGAACAATGCATTTGGCAACATTTAGCAAAGAAGTGCTGGCAAGGACAAGCTGACTTTTTAACAGGTGGAAACCTCAAACAGGACCAGACCGACTTTAACATCCATTTTGAGTGTCTTTTAAAGAAATGTTTAAGATTGATAATTCGTCCATCATTATGTCACAGTGATTTCACTGCAGTTATCTTGACCTTGACTTGAAGACAAAACATTTTGGGGAAATGAAAGAATATTTGGATAAGCCTGTTATGAGCATTGTCCAGGCACAGAGAGTCAAATGAACAAAATGTTATTTTTTCCTGAAGGGAAATGTAGGATGCCAGCTCCGGATGACAACAAAGTAGACTTTGTAAAAGTAAGAAGATTAAAGTAAATGCTGCGTTTATTTTGATCATTTTATTTGATATCTTTTACACTTACAGTAGGTCCAACCCCTGGAGGGTAATAATTAACTGATTGAGGGCCCCTTTAAGAACTGATAATGATGGTATAGACATTTATCAACCCCTTTCACAATGAGTAGATTTATTATTATATATACTGACAGGGGAATCAGGTTTTTTTAATTATCTGCTGTATTTTATTGTATAGACCCCCATTTATTCCACAATGAGCAAAGCATTTAGCAAAGTAACACTGGCGAGGATATTGTCCCTTAAACAAGTAGAAACCTCAAGTGGGACCACTGTTACACTAAACAGATGTTTGTGTTGACTTTGAAACAGCTTCAAGATTTTCAAGCAGTTCTTTAACTTTTTCTGCCGCACCCTATCCCAGAAGATAAACTATTTCAAGCCTCCCCCATCCTCCACTGTATACTCATAAACATTCATCATTACAAACTAAACACATTGTCACTTACCCCCTCTGCTAACAAATTCCAATATTTTAAGATTTTGCAACTGCAGAGTGTGACAGATAATTTAAAAAAAAGACTAACAAACAGTTTGCAGGAATCAATTAAAAGTGATCCAGAAACATATAAACTTTTTAAAGATGTAACAGCAATCACCGATTTTAAACCAGTGGGTTGCTCTTTTTTCCAGAGACTCTGAACATGAACAGCTTTCTAAAACAGAAAACACATGGATACATTTTGGTCTGGTGGAGAGTAATAGTTGGCATTACATTTACCTGAAAGTCCTCCAATAAGAGTTGCCATTCTTTGATAGCAGTGCAAAACATGCACTGATTTTGTTAAACCTAGCTGCGCCCCCCTGTCATGGCTTTGGGCCCCCTTGAGGAGCCAGGGGCCCCACTTTGGGAATCCCTGGCATAAATCATGGACATGAAAACTGAAAAGTTTGACAAATAACAGAAGAAGTGGAGTTTCATATTAGGGGAATCTGCCAAGTCATGGAGACCAAATAATAAGGTATTTTTAGTTGTCTTATGGGAATCAGGGGTTATACGTTTTTTGACATTAAAGATGACACAGTTTAAGTCATACACTATATTGCCAAAAGTATTCGCTCACCTGCCTTGACTCACATATGAACTTAAGTGATATCCCATTCCTAATCCATAGGGTTCAATATGACGTCAGTCTACCCTTTGCAGCTATAACTCTTCAACTCTTCTGGGAAGGCTGTCCACAAGGTTTAGGAGTGTGTTTATGGGAATTTTTAACCATTTTTGACCATTGAAGCGCATTTGTAAGGTCACACACTGATGTTGGACGAGAAGTCCTGGCTCTCAGTCTCTGCCCTAATTCATCCCAAAGGTGTTCTATCGGGTTGAGGTCAGGACTCTGTGCAGGCCAGTCAAGTTCATCCACACCAGACTCTGTCATCCATGTCTTTATGGACCTTGCTTTGTGCACTGGTGCACAGTCATGTTGGAAGAGGAAGGGGCCAGCTCCAAACTGTTCCCACAAAGTTGGGAGCATGGAATTGTCCAAAATGTCTTGGTATGCTGAAGCATTCAGAGTTCCTTTCACTGGAACTAAGGGGCCAAGCCAAGCTCCTGAAAAACAACCCCACACCATAATCCCCCCTCCACCAAACTTTACACTTGGCACAATGCTGTCCGACAAGTATCGTTCTCCTGGCAACCACCAAACCCAGACTCGTCCATCAGATTGCCAGACGGAGAAGCGCAATTTGTCACTCCAGAGAACACGTCTCCACTGCTCTAGAGTCCAGTGGCGGCGTGCTTTACACCACTGCATCCGACGCTTTGCATTGCACTTGGTGATGTGTGGCTTGGATGCAGCTGCTCGGCCATGGAAACCCATTCCATGAAGCTCTCTGCGCACTGTTCTTGAGCTAATCTGAAGGCCACATGAAGTTTGGAGGTCTGTAGCAATTGACTCTGCAGAAAGTTGGCGGCCTCTTCGCACTATGCGCCTCAGCATCCGCTGACCCCGCTCCATCAGTTTACGTGGCCTACCACTTCATGGCTGAGTTGCTGTCGTTCCCAAACACTTCCACGTTCTTATAATACAGCTGACAGCTGACTGTGGAATATTAAGGAGCAAGAAAATTTCCCGACTGGATTTGTTGCACGGGTGGCATCCTATCACAGTTCCACGCTGGAATTCACTGAGCTCCTGAGAGCGACCAATTCTTTCACAAATGTTTGCAAAAGCAGTCTGCATGCCTAGGTGCTTGATTTTATACACCTGTGGCCCTGAAGTGATTGAAACACCTGATTCTGATTATTTGGATGGGTGAGCGAATACTTTTGGCAATATAGTGTATTAAGGTGTAAGGTATATGGAAGTGCTGATTGGCCCTCATTCACACACTGATACACTTTCCCCTGATAATGAGTAACTTCTTGTTTTCTCAGATCTCAACCTTGTTTATTTCTGTTGCTTGAGGTAAAACTGCTGACTTTCATGTAGTAGCTGTTAATCATCAGGATATCTCTGGAACTTGATTAAAATTCAACCAAATTCATGACAAGAAACACTTCACCATTTCCAGATTGCAATATGTGTAACTTGAGCTCTAAAAAACTGCTCAAGTGCTCAAGAACTTAAGATAAAATGAAGGGAGCTGTGTCCTCTCAGCGCTACCATACTACTGATATAGTACTGACCATTATTAAAGACCTATATTAACGTATAGGCTGAGTGCCATTAAAAAGGAATCATGCTGATATTATAGTCCTTATTCAACATCTGTGACAATGTAGAACTAGTTTATTGTGAAGCCTCGTTAATGGAATTATGTTTTTAAAGATAGTAACAAAAGCTAGACTTGGCTTGCTGATTTGGGGATTATCTAAACAGATGATAAGGATAAAGAAAATGTTTCTTTTGTCCCCTTAGTAGTATGATGACCTATCTGCATTCAGTTTTAATATAGTGAGTCTCAAAGTTTTGAAATTTGATTAAGGAAAGTAGGGAAATTAAAAAAAAAAAAAAAAAAGTCAAAAAGCATAAACTAAAAGATAACCAAAAATCATAATTTTAATACGATGTCAAAAAATAAACATATTTGAATTTCTGAATTTTTACTCCAAGGGACAATCCACCGTCTAATGGGACATCAGGACTACACAGGACAGTGCTGGCCGTCTTAATGCATGGCTGCAGGGGCATCTCCAGGTTGGTGGCCAAGGTCCCCTATGAAATCTGAGTTTCCACTTCAGGTGCCAAAATCAAAGTAAGAGATTGATTTAGTTTGTCAGATAAAACTCAAGTTAAAATAAACTGTTTAGGCTGTCTTAGTATACTTCTACTGTTAACTCTGCTTTTAAATCCAGCCTCATAATACTTGTTAATACTGTTTTGCTAAGAATGTATTTTCAAATAGAAAGACTTTGCTTGTGCACACTAACTTCATTCTACTTCTGTTCAGTGGTTCAAACAAAGTGGATGCATGTCAGCTCAAGCTCACAATACCACTGCCTTCAAACCTAGTAGGAGTGTTTGGTGGGTTTGGTTGTGTCTTCCTGCTGCCACAGCTGTGCCTCGCTTCATTAATTTGCCTCAATAAAGGCATTAAGTGCTATGCACCAAAGATTGTTGACAGGAAAGGGCAAAAAGTCATGTGGTAAACAGGAAAATATGAAATACAAAAGTTGGGGTGAGCTGCAGTCAAGTCCCTACAAGTGACTTTAAACTGTGAAACTTCAAAATAAAAGCAAGAAATCAGCAAAGCTTCTCCAAAAAAACAGCAAACCGGGCATTTACTTTGAAAAGCACAAACGGGAGGTGTAACTAGACTGTGTTTATCATGTCTGTGACATATTTAACTGATGTGGATTTTTTTTTTCTCAAAAAAAAAAAAAAAAGGCTTGTTACTTTTTCTCTGTATCTTATGACCAAAATATTCAAGCAGTGCACAAGACATGTCCTCCTGTTCTTAAGATTCTCTGCACATGATGTTTGTGTGAGCCCTGCCGCTCATGTGGACAGTCTAAAACATATAACATGCTCGCCAACATTCCTCACAGCCTTACATTTGTGCCTCGTCAGGCCACCTCAGTCAGAAATGACTGAAAATGCCTCTGGATGGCTGCCCCATCCCTCAGTCACAGGGTCAGGGGTTCAGTCCCCATTATTGCAGTCACATGTTGTTGTGTCTAGGGCAGGGTACTTAACTTCAAATAGCTCCAGCTGCTGCATCAGTGGCATATAAATGAGTATGATGATTAGCTAAAACTAAAGACACTTGACATGGCGACATCAATCAGAGATGCTGTATGTGTAACCTGTGGAGCAGGCCTGCACCTCTTTGAGGGGTCAGATGCATGTTTTTTAAACTCAACTCTCTTTACTATTAATGTTATTATAAACACCTTTAAGTACACAACAGTGAGATAAAGTCAGTATACATGAGTCTCTACTCCTTAAGTACGGAGCACTGTCATTCTATACAGGGGAGACTTGGGATGGTTGTCAAGAGGTTACAAGAGGGTGTTAATAATCAAGACTTTCATAACAAAGGTAGCATGTCATGTGGTGGGTGTTTTCAAAGGGGTAGGGGAGCTCTGCTGTTTCAGACAGTTTCAGAGGGAGAAGTCCCAATGCCTTTCATTTTTTTGTCCTGTGCATAGAAGTACTCTATCAAGTAGAGAAGACGTGTAAATGGGATGGGATGGGAATCAAAACAGATTCCAGTAAAGAATCACTTACAATTAGCTTAATGCATCTACATCCCCTATCAGTTCCTTTTTCTAAATAGAATTAATCATGGCAGATAGGAGACAGCGGTTTTATAATTGTGACTTGATTTTACACAAAAATGACACTAACTGCACTAACTTGCATATTGATACTGAAAACTTGCAGACTTCTTTCACAGAGGAATCAACAATAGACTCAATAAAGAATTAAACTGATTCACAAAATCACTAATAGCATAGGTATCAATAAAACTGTTTCCTATCCCTACTTAAACTCACAGTATGTAAAATTTGACTTTTTTTTAAATTTTCTAAATTAACTGATTTTGTATTTATAAATAAATGTTGTAGATGGCTAATATTTCCCCTGATATTTCCTTCAGTTTTTAAATACTGAGACATTCTTGATTTTATAGATGACACAGGCCGGATAATGGCGACCAATTTTTTAACATTGCCATGAGAACATGTAGTAATGTGTGACAGGTTGCTGAACAAGAAAGCAGGACCTGCTACTTCTGCTGTTCTGTTTCTGTGTCTCATTCTTATTCATTAGTGTTTACCTGTGACCGATCACCTTTACCTTCTGCCTGCTGTCTGACGCCCCTAAATAAATGTCCACATGCTGAATGGAGATCCGCTGTCTTCTTCACTCGCCTTTAGTGTTTCTTCTCATTTAGAATTGAAGACTCTGGGTGACAAAGACGTTGCTCTGTGAGGCATTTTCACTTCACAGCAAATCAGCGTTTTCATGCAGATTGCCCCCAAAATGCTCTGAGGTCCTTTGCAAAATATGTTTCTCTCTCATTATGCAGTTTTTCAATGTAACTGGTTTATTAAACTGAAGCTGGTTTTCTGTTTTGTTTACACACCTCATGGAGTGAAGTTTTTAATGAATTAAGTCCTCAGTTTAAAGAACAGTGAACAGTAAGTGCAGGTAGGGATGAGTGGGTCACTACATTTTGGCTCATCAGTGGTTGTTTTGTTTATTTGAGGGACGCCTGTGGCTGAAATTTACAAACTGTGCCTTTAAAGGCATGAAAAACTTGAGGAAGGATAACCTCTTTGAAATGTACTTTGTGTCTCTCTTAAAAAAATTAATTGGTTATAAAGGTTTATCATTTAATTTCACGTTATTTATTTTCTACAACCCTTTTGTTCACTGTAGGGGCAACCACCCCCCAAACACTGTGACAACCAACCCACAGCTGTCTCAAAATCTTAATAGTTGAATTATTTAATTGAATTGTTGATTTTTTTAAAAATCAACTCAAGACTTATCTTATAAAACGTGTTGGGATGTATTGATCATGAGTTTTGTGCAGAAGAGTTAAAAGTGAGACAACCAACCCTGATCTCCCCTACTTTTGTAAATTGCCGGAGTACCCCTTTAAGAACTAATAGCACGTTAAACCCCCTGTGTGTTAGGATATTTGTTCTCTTTTAAATCCATGTTGATATATTAAAATTCTGTAATTGTTTGCATATCACCATCTCTACAACAAATGAGGAGCAGCTTCACTTCACCTTTTAGCAAGACGCGAGTCTTTTAGCAAGACGAGTCTTGTGTAATTTGGGTGTCTTGTTTCTCTCTCGTACATCTTTTCAGCATATCCTGGCTCCTTGCCTCACCTCTCTCTCCCTCTCTAAGGGGAGGGGTTGAAATGAGGGGGGGGGTGTGCGACGCGCGGTCCAGAAGCATCTCATTCAGGCTCGAGCGGCGTAAAGCGACGTCAGCCCGCAAGCAGTATGTCAGTCTGACGTGAAGCAGCCCGGCCGCTTTATCCCACATTTATGTCTGAGTTTAAAGGATTCATTTGGAGCTGTTTGTTGTTAGAATGCGTCCGAGGGAGCGTCCTCCTCCTGCCGACGCTGTGCGCTCCTCTCTGTGTGCCTGCCTGCTCCTGCTCCTGCTCCGTGTGGAGGCTGCTGGGTCTGTAGGCGCTGTTTACAATGGTGAGTGATGTTTTCCCCGGGAGGAGACTGGGATATGAATTTTACACGACTCAGGAAAAGTAGGTCGATATTGCATGACATTGGAGTGTACTTCAAGAGTTAAAATTTAATACAATGTGGATATTTAACATGCATGACATGAAGCATTTTAAAGGCAGGCATATCTAAGAGGAGTGTTCATATCATTTTTAAGTAACTGGAGTGCTTATTATGAGGCAGATTGGTGGAGCTGTTGGTGTCATGTGTTCCTCTTTTTCCTCCTTTATTCTCAGGAATAACCAGGCATGGTTCGCCGAGGAGCATCCTTGACAAAGTGCAGAGTTATGAGATTATTTCTCCCACATGGCTGCATCCTCACAGACGCAGGAGGGCTGCCAACAAAGAGGTGAGGCTGTCTGTCTCTGTCTCTGTTTATTTCAGCTACAGGGCCATTTGGAGACTAAAACTCATGCCAAGTAATATAGTGATCGATGCACAGTACTGTATTCACCATAATGCTTTATATTGCACTTATTTTAGTTTATTGTACACACTTTTTTTCTGTTGTAAAGAACACCACGTCAAGATTTTCCTAAATTAACCTGTTACTCTAATTTTACAATTTCACGTCTATCTGTAGAGATAGACATAAAACAACATAGACAACATGTAACTCCACAATAAATCATCATTACTTGGGCATTGTAATGTTATTTTTAACAATTTCTCCTTATTTATTTATGTGTAGTAGTAGCAACTACTCTTCCTGAGGTTCACACATTAAACAAACCCAACCCTTAAACCACTAAAATGCAATATGTTATTAAAAAAAAGACAATAAAATAAGCTTTGGGTAAAGAAAAACGCACAGACAGTCAAAGAGGTAGTCTCTCAGATGCTTACAGACCAGAACATATGTATACCAATTAATAAATAAGTCTGAAACAGTTATATGAATCAATGTTTCCATATAAAACAATGCATATTGAGGAGACAACAGCATAAATGTATTAGAAAAAATAATTACAAGATTCTGATTAGAGGATAGTAGCATTGTGAGTGTGTCTGCCCCTGAATGTACTGTATGTAAAGTGCAGGTTGTGTCATGCTCTCCTGCGCTCCTCCAAGGCTGTACTGAACTGTTAATTAACACCAGTATCATGTCCACATGCAGCTGATGTAAATGTGCTGAAGTGTACTGATGATGAAGCTTTGATCCAGTGCCGTTGCATTTATGCCTTCTAAATAGTGCTTAAGTGATCAAGCTTAGTTTTGATTTGTTACTTTAATATAAATACTGATTGAGAAGACTAATACCTTATACTACAAGGCACTAAAAAGTCTGTTCGAAAAAAATACAATAAAAATACATTTTAATTGTTACTGCCCAGCGCTAACCTGACACGCCAGATGGACAGTTTCATATTGGAAATATTTCACTAATCCATCTGGGAAGGAGCCGCTCGAAAATGTTTTCAGGGTCAGAACCTTCAAAAACAACAGCAGCTTGTGATTGGACGATCGTTCCGCTCGTTACACTCATCACAGACCAATCCACATCAAGCAACGCTGCTACATATGACGTAGCATACGTAGCGGCTACACGTAGTGGCTAACGCCTAGCAGCTAACAACAGTTAACGGCCGTTAGCAGGCAAACGGCTACTCCCTTTCCTTTCCCAAATATCGAACTCACGATTCCTGAGGAAAGAGGCAGTGACAGTGCCGCTGAGCCAAAATGAGCACGGCTAACAACGGCTAACAACAGTTAGCCGCCACGGCCGTTAGCCGTTAGCTTAAACTACCTGAAGACTATCCTTTCACATTAAATTATCCCACACAGATGTATCATTTAACATTAATATGTGACACAAACGTCGCCAAAGACAATCCCTACCAAGTTTTCCCAGTAAACTTCTGAGGAGAGCATATTTTGCCAAGTACCGCTGAGTAACCATGACGACCACAGACTAACTGGCATGTATTGATTTCCGTGTTCTCTCCCAGTTTCCCAGCAGTGATCCGCGGTCAGGATAAGAGCAAAAACATGACTTCTCGTAAGACAAGCTTCAAGTGACGTTCCTCCCTCCTCTTTTAAAGAATAAATTGAGTTCATTTCAGATTAAAAAAAACGCAGATATTAAGACCGCTTCAGAAGCCGCCATTGTTTTCAAACATGCAGTCACTTCCTGTTGTCGTCACGTTTGCTGCTCCGCCTCTCTTCCCTGATTGGGCCGTTGAGATTCCAGCCGGAGTGAAGTTGTTGGACAATGGAGGCTGGCAAGATGGATCTGCATGATTTCTGAATCAGGCAGGTCCGTCTGCTCTGCAAGGCTAGCCCAGCGCTGTTAACAATAGATTTATTCTTTTTAGATAAAATCATTTAGAATTAATACAGAAAGTAATTTTCATGTCAAAATTGTTTGGGAAAAGTTTTTTTTATTACAGTAATAGTATTTCAGTAACAGTATGCATCATCTGCCCTTTGAGAGCTACAGACAGCACTGTTCAGATGGTGTGATCTGTAGTGCATAAAAGAAAAATGTGCTCTTTTTTATGGAGCTCATTCTTTAACCCTTGCAGCTCCAGGACATTTTTCTTTTATTTTCAGTCTGCCTGGATTTTTGCTTGTGTAAAATTGCATATAGAACTCTTTGAAGGAAAGTCAAGTCAAAGATATAATTTATTCCAGGATGGCTTTGGCTGCCAGGATGCTCATGCCTATTGATGTCAGATTGATGTAAAAAAAAAAGTTGTCTGACCATAGAAACAAAACCAAACCCAAACTGACTATAAAGTTCACAGAGCTTTGTAAAAATCACTCACAATTAGTGATATACATGCCTTTTCACATCTGAATATGGTTTTGTCATGCCTTGACTACAAGGATAATAAAGTTTAAGTGTCCAAACAAACTTGTAGAATAGAAGTATTTACATATTTACAATGATTGCTTGTGACGTATTTTGGCTCCATTAAGGAATTTGTGCCACTTTCGGAAGAATTTTGTGACATTTTCAAATGTCACAAAGGGCAACATCAAAATACTCACTTTTCCTTTTTTTCTTTTTTTTTAAGCAACAGATAGCTATCATCTCTGTTTTTGACCTTTGGCTTCTCCTGATGGGACAACTGCTGTTAAAAAAACAAGAGCAGTAGAATTTGGGCACATTTGATTGGTCAACAGAAGGACAGGGAGTTTTCACTTTCTTTAAGGGTCAAAATGGGGGTCATATAATATCACAGCTACATTTCTCATTTGATAAAATGGGATAAAAAAAAAAAATCACCAATCATAGATTTATCTAACCTGACACATCTGATGGACAGTTCAATATATATTTCACTCGCCCATTTGGGCAACAGCCCATAAAAATTGCTTGGGAATGGGCAGAACCTTTCAGAAGCATATCTGGCAGGTGATTGGACAGTCATTCCATCAATCCCATTTTACGAGCCAATCAGATGTTGGAGCAATTGGCCGCTACAACAGGATAGTGAAGGACAGAATGTGAACCACATTATGCTAATCCCTGCACAATTAGTCTCTACCTGCTGTTGTTTTGCTCGTAGCCTCTACCTCGTCCAGCTCCAAAGGATGCTGATTGGGCCGTGCTGCCTTGAGCAGAGCATAATCATTGTAGATTGGAGCTTGGCCAGATGGATCTGACTGATGACAGAAATTGAGTTGGGCAGATCCATCTGCACTGCATGGTTAAGATTTATCTCTGTAAATCCACAAATAAATAAGTTAAAAAAAAAAAATAAAACACTTTATGGCTGGATGAAAAAAGTCATTAATGAATATATATGACCTGAAGTCCTGAAGTCCAAAAAAGACTGACAAAAGAATGGGCTTCCAAACATAGTTGTCTTCATAAAGATAAGTTATGAGGTTCCAAAAATCCAAGTAAACAAAGCCAGTGTCACCGCCTGGTGCTGATGATCCCATGGAGTTGTGAGCATTAAAGGCTTAAATTCTTAAATTTAATGGCAGATTTACAGAGTGGTTCTTCAAGACAGTTCTGACAGAAGTGATTGCAAAAAAAAAAGAAAGAAATCAAGTACAAATAAGTAATCTGCCTCAGTTCCAATTCAGACTGAATTTCCCAAAACAGTAGTTCTGAAGTAGTCCAGCCTTGGGACACCACCCCTAACGTCAGTGAGAAATTGTGACCCAAATACTCAAAATATTAACAACATCCAAAATTGACTTTTCAAATGAAAGTGTTGCATTTTGAGCCTTAAATTATATTAAAAAATGAATAAAGACACAGTAGAAAACAAATATCTTTATTATTACAAGGGCCTTTGAAGGATATGCATGCTCACATTTCATTTTACTCATTTTGTCTTTATGTATTGATTTTGGTTGTTGTATTGAACTCTCAAAAATCAACACATTATAATGGTAACTATCTGCATTTATGTCTGATACACTAATTGACCCACACAAACCACCACCCTGAAATGCACTTTAATATTTTAGGATTGTGGACCATGAATTGAAAAAACAATCAATCTAGGTTTTTCTGCTGGTTGAGTTCAAACCTCTGCAATCTTAATACTTCACTCTATGAGGTAAACATTCATAGATTCTGCCCATACCAGAATTACATGCTTTTATCCGCTGTTGCTCGTATTATCCTGATAATATCGTGTGTCCTCATTATATAGGTCAACTTCTTCATCTTCTTCTTCCGTCTTTGTTTGCTGTTTTCCTTCCAGCATCCTGCTGAGGCGCAGGTACAGATCACAGCTGAGGGTCAGGAGCTCACACTACACCTGGAGAAAAATGAGTGAGTGGCTAAAGTTCTTTACAACTCTTTTGTGATTCAGACAATGGGTTAGATCAGTAATATCCTCTGCAACTCCAGCTGCAACTCCAAATAAGAACCAGTGTGAAAAATAAAGCAGTCAAAATACTTACATTCAGAAATTGCTTTTTATATCCTTAGATGTCTAAAAAACTTGGGCCTGTTAATCTGAGCAGATGTTAACGGTCACACATTCATGAGGTCAGTGTCCCTGTGTGTGCAGAAGGACGAGGTGAAGGGAGGAAAGAGGCATGATGGTTCTGGATGACAGAAGGTTGACACCCGATCTGTATGCCCTGGGCAAACAGGAAGTGAGATTGTGACTCTGCACCTCAACATCCTGTAATCTGATGGAGCGGTTCCTGTGCAGGGACAATAGGATGGTGATAGGAAGAGGGCCGAGGATTTGTCCCATTTAATGGACAGTGAGATCGCTCTGTGGGATAGCTGGGGCAACAGAGCTGTGATTTATCACGTTTTTGGACTTGAGCCAGCGCACGAGAGGAGAGGGAAGCTTTTATGAACATTAGAAATGAAGTCAGTTTTTAGTGTTAGTTACAGGCTCTCTGACATTCATTCACTCACACACATGCACAGTAGCAAACCATGACTCCACTGTGTCTGCAGGGGCGTCCCCTCAGGGATTTGCCCCCCTGCTCTGCCACACAGCAGGTGGTCACACCCTTAGATTTCCCCCTGGGGGAGTAATTTTCATCAATCACACACTGTTTGTCTGAGTGTATGTGCTAAAGTAAGGGACAGGGAAGTGCAGAAAAGTACCAGAACTTTCACAATTCTTCTGGATTGCGAAGCACAAGATTGTTTAAACTGATATGGATAATGACACTGTTTTAGGAAGTTCAAAGAAGAGGAAATAGCACTGTGTAAAAAACTAATTCTTTTAACAAATTTGGCAAGAAACTAAAAAAACCATGTTCTGCTACAATTTCTAGGAACTGAAAAGGTGTGAACATTTCTTCTCTTGTGCCAATCACGTCTGCTTCAGTTATAGTACAACACCAAAGGATGATGTTTAATGATTTTACCAAAATAAATGTGGTACATTAAACCGTTTTAAAAGTTATTTTGATGAAAAGATTGGCCTATTTATATTTAAATTTATACAAGGAGCCCAGGATTTACATAATAAAACAGTGTTTTCTGTGAAAAATATACTATGGGGTTTAGTACTATAGATAAAAACACAGAGTGTGCTATATGCATAGTATTGCAATTTAAGGTGACATTTTGTGTCATCACCTCTGTTGTGACACGTTCATGTTGTACTGCTATATTCTTGCCAACACACACCCTTATTTCCTGAGCTCTTCCTAAATTTGAGAGCTTTTCAGTAGACGTGTGCAGTCACCAGTTGCTAACAAAAAATTTGCTTTTAAGGACTTACCACTTTATCTTATTTATTTTTATTTATTTTATGTATTTTTTATTTAACATTTATTTAACCAAATAATTCCCATTGAGATCAGGATCTCATTCACAAGGGCGACCTGGAGGTCAGCAGCATGCGTCATAAAAAATACAAAACCATACCTTTCCAAAGTCTGTGGAATTTGTACATTTTTTTCAGCAAACCAAAAAAAGCTTGCCAAAGCCCACCTCCCATAAAACAGGCTTTTAGTTGATTAGGCTGGTGTTGGTCTGTCCTACAATGTTACAAATTACATCATCTCCTCACCGCTCTTCAATCAGACCCCAAGGATCAGCCTCCCTCCTCTCTTCTCCACCTGAATAATTATTAAGCAGTCTCTTACAAAAATAGCTTCACGCCGTTCACAGAGAGAGCCTGCCAGCTCTGTTTGTAGACTCATTATTCAGTCTAAGCATAATAACTTCACCCCACTGTCAGCCGGTGTTTCCCTCTTTCAGCTTTCCCGCACAGGGTGTCTGTGTTTAGATTTGTCCTCTGTTGGCTCTCTGTGGAGACAGAGCTGACTACATTGTACTATAAGAACAGAGGCTGGGGAGACTGAAATTTACATCCGTGAAGATCGATGCCTGATTTTGGAGAAAAGCCAGAGAAAAAGCTGCCAGAGTCTGTCTCTGTGTCCTGGATACTCCCTCTTGTCCTCATTGCCCCTGAAATGGTTCCTCTGACAGCCTGCAGATAAGAGTGGACATAAACTATCTGTGAGACGGTCTCTCTGTTTATCCTTCTGCAGTGTTTTAAATCTAATTTACTCCAAAATGTCTCCCTTTCAATCCCAATCCACTTTAGATGCTCTTTCCTTAATATATCACTTAATGGAAACACGAAGAAACACTGACTGTAAATACCTGTGAACAGCAGCACTCAGGGGTGGAAAGAGTGAAAATATATTTTACCAATATAAAGGTTTAATATTTCAGGAACAAGAAAAATAACACTCTGTGAATCTATTAAAGTAGAAATTAATAGTATATAATCGAAAATTGGCAAAGTGTTTTTTGCCTTGTAATGAAACCACTTACTTTCACCAGTATAAAGTAGTGAAGTATATAATAACATTTTACCAAAATACCCAAATACCCAAATTATATGAACATAGAGTATCAATTGCCCTTATTTATAGGAAATAGGATCTTAATTTATTAGTGAAAATTAAATTAATACACTCTAAAATCATAGAAATACAATGCATTGCCCATCTTGAACAGTGTACTGAAATTTCTGGGTAACCTGTAGTGGTGTAATGGTGTTGGGGATATATTCTTCTTATCTTAACAATCCCAAACTGGTCTCTTGAACATGACAATGAGCTCAATGTACTCCTGTGGTCTCCACAGCTACAAGATCTCAATCCAACAGAGCAACTTTGGGATGTGGTGGAGAGGGAAATTTGCATCACGGATGTACAGCGACAAATCTGCAGCAGCTGCATGATGCTGTCATGTAAATTTTGACCAAAATCTGAAGAGTGTTTCCAGCACCTTTTTGAATCTCTACCACAAAAAAATTAACACAACTCTTACAGCAAAAGGGGGTCCAACATGGCACAAGCAAGGTGTACCTAATAAAGTGGCCAGAGAGCCATATTGTGTCATTATCTCTGCCAAGGAGGTTATGTTTTTGCCGGCGTATGTTTGTTTGTTTGTTTGTTTGTCTGTTTGTTTGTTTGTTAGCAAGATTACTCAAAAACTGCTGGATGGATTTTGCTGAAATTTTCAGGAGATGTTGGGAATGGCCCAACTTAAAAATGATAAGATATATTGTGGTGATCCAGATAATTCACCATTAACGAACGATCATTTTTGCTCGGTAACTGTCTAACTAAAAACGATATCAACATGATTCCAAGTGCTAGGTGTGGGTTTTCAGGGTCAAGGAATCATATTATGATGTTAACTTTATCATGGAACTATTGCTCATAGATATAACAGCAATATGTGAGCTACTTTGGGTAGGTTTGCACTCTCTGAGTGCTTTCTAGTGTTTAAACTTGATCACACGTGTATCGAGTGCCATTTGTACTGTAGTGCAAAATCATACTTTTAGGCTTGAAAGCTCTTAAAAGCTTTGAGTATGGTTTCAGAACTTAAGAAGGAGGCTGTTACAGTAATGTTAGCTAATGTAATCTGTTACTCTCCACCCGTATCAGTTACTCTCCAGAGTCTTCAGCACAGACTCAAACCATTTATGTCCTCCCGAGTCATGCTGCACAATGAACACAAGTGTGAAGGTTGTATGTGTGTTTCTGCCTGAGCTTTTATCTTAATGAAAGGCCGTGTTGAACCCTCAGAGGACATGATTTGGCTAAAAGCCATTCAAGAGGCTGGGTGCTGAGTCAGAGCACAAGAAAGGAGATGTAAAAACAGACCAGGAGAGGGAGGAGAGTGCAAGTAAGTGAGTGATGGAGCAGGAGAGAGGGGTTGAGGTGAGAGAAGTTGTAGGGAGAGGGAAGTGGAAACCGACAGGGTCAGTCTGGGCGTGAGTTATGTGCTTCTGGATCAGATATGAATGCTGTGGATGCTCTTGTTCTCTCCTCTGCATGACTTTCCCACTTCGTCGGTGAAATGACCTTCCTGCACACTTGTAACTGCACGAACCTGAATGAAGCACTCCCCTGGGAGAAAGCACACATCATTGTCCCTCCTCATAAGTCTTCCAGTGTCTCCTTAAAAAATGAGCACCCGAGTCGTCCTCTTCCCCTCAGCCTCGTCTGATACTCCCCAGGGCTTCAATACAAACATACATTTCTCCCAATGCTTGCTGTGGTCAGGAGTTTGGGAGAACGTGGCCACCCGCAGGCAAGCGACACACAAACAGGGCGGTGAAAAGAAACATAAACCAAAGATTGAAAGCACAGACTCAAGGGATCATGCAGCCTGGATAGATTAGTTTTGCCTTGTTCCCCTTTGTTGCTATGTTTAGTCTGACAGTGCTGGGGTCCTGTCTGCTTATATGTCTTCATCCAGGCCTCCTGTGTGTAAGGAAAACACACATACACACTCAGAACTGCACACTGGCCTCACGCACAATAAAAGCCACTTTATCATGCGCCTCTGAGTGCTACTTTGACTTTGCGTCAGCCTCCAACCGTTTGTCAGTGATGTCATCTGATACTATGAGAGAATGCGACCCACTGACCCTAATGAATTACCCGTGTCCCCTTCTGCTCCCCCCCTCCCTCACTATCTCACAAGTACATTAGCATTACTCCCCATTCTCTCTCCGCACGAGGCTGAACTGAACCTTTGTCTCGGCCTGTCAGACGGTCCAGCACTGGAATACTTCCAAAGTCCTCGCAGCTCTCCCGCCACCACACGCAGACTGCAGACTTGATTTGAAAGCTCTTGGAGCGTTTACGGGAATGCAGTTAGACTCAATGGTCTGGGATAGTCCAAAAGTGCTGGTGGTCAAAGTGTCGATTAAAGGAACAGGTTCAAAAAAGAATGAAATATTGGTTTTTTAGATTTGGTTTTGTCCCAGCAGTTAAAAAATGTTAAGAATTTAACTCATGCCTGAAGAGCAGTTCCCCTGACTTAGCAAGCCCAGTTATGATACCTGTCTGCATGTTTTAGCCTGAAAGGTCACATACATACTGTGGTGGGTCGAGGCTTTTTCTAAGTAAGGAGCCGTCAAGGGGCTACATTTCTCACGGAGGGACCAAGTGTTTGTCTAACATGCCTGCAGTCACATTTATGATAAGGCATAACCAGCTGCACCTTTTTCAAACCTTTTAATTAAAAAAGAGTAGACGTTAAAAATCATTTTTAATTTCACCTTTGAGTATATGAGCATCTTCAAAGGAAATTAAATAGTATTAAAAACATGTTTCACAATTTCATTTTCAAAAACATGCACTTCTTATCTTATATTTTATGTTCATTCAAATGATAGTCTTCTTCTGTCAGCTTTATTGACAGTGGACCTGCCTATTTGGCGCACTACTGCCAACAGTGGTTGGGCATGGCTTTGCATTCACCTATAATCTGTCATTCTCCAGTAAAATGACAAATGAGTGACAGGACAGGGGCACTTCAGGGGGCCAATTAGATTTCAGATGGGGCCAATGCCTCTGTGGCCCCGCCCCTAGAACTGCCACTGCATACATAATAATGCACAATACACTTTTAAGCATTTTTATTCTGAAGTGTGTGTCCATGGCCTGTCCACAACTCCCCCAACATGAACATAATCCCTCCTCTTCCTCTGTTGCTTGCTCCATCTTTCAGAAAATGTATGCCCAAACAGCCTGGTTGAAATTTTGACTGTAATGATGTCAGGAGATAAGTCACCTTCAACAGCTGAGAGACACTTCCTGAGCCAAGAGTTTCATCAGCCTACAGATGTCTCCATTGGTTTGGACATGACCAGACATGTCTGTGCAGCCACGTTAACACTGAAGGATTAGTTTGGTATTTTTGAAGTTGGCTTGTATACTTGCCAAAATCAGTGAAGTGGCTGAAAAGGCTCCCAGCAGAGCTGTACCTGTAAGAACAATGACCTGAGATCACTGGTAAGGTATACTGCTGTTGACAGGTACAGTTATTTTTGCATAATTGTGTGAGTTTTAGGTAAAAACAAGTTGCAAAACAATGTTGGGTTGAATGTTCAATTGGGTGAAAAGTTTCAGAGTGTGGTATTTTTTCTCCAGGAAGTCTCTGTGTTTGGCACTATTTTACGATGCTGCAAACCGCTATGTGTTCTTCCACCTGTGTGCAGTGACTTGCTGATCTGCTGTTTTACTCTGTTGACTCAGGAAGACACAATAACAGCACAGGAAGGTAATACTGAACCAAATATGTGTTGATAAAGCTCTTTTTACTTTGGATGCAAGGGGTGAACATTATTAATCGGAGTAAACAGAGGAAGAAATAGTTGAGGACAAGATTCAGCAGGTGGAAAGAGAGAGGGAACAAACTTCTGTGGACGGAGAGTTTTCATTGCATTTTCACCTCCTGGTTACACAAGAACAGTGCATGTAGTGTCTGAATCCGCAAACTTTTGAAGCCAGGGTCCAGAGTGAAAAGTTTTGAGAACGTTTTCATGTCCATCTCCTTGTAAACAGAATTCAGCGTTTCCAGAGAAAACGCTGACATCACCGCATGCACAGAACTCATTCAGATAAAGGTTGCGCGCGCATCCCAGGAACATCAACACCAGCTTCGGCCATCTACTGAGCAACATGTGCGCTGCTTACCGTGTTCGGTTTGATATCCAGACCAAATATCCAGACACATTTGTTGTCTAGACAAGAAACTCCTGCATCTTCGTACGTCCACTCGCCATTGTTGTTTATGAAAAGTTTGTCTTCACCCGAAAGCGTACGCATGATGTGTTATTACAAACCTACATCACCATCTACTGGCCTGGCATGCCTGCTCCAGTGTTTTCAGTCATTCTCACATCTCCATGAGAAAGCGGAGCGCTTTTGAAAAGGCAATGGAGAAACCTCTCTGTTTCTTGTGACAACGTTTTCGTGTAAACGGGGCCCCACCCTATGCACTGGAAAGCCAAAACCACATCAACTTTCTGAGAGGGGTGTGGTCAGACAAAGCTCATGAGCATATTTAACTACAAACCAAAACAGCCTGTTCTAAGCAGGCTTCAAACAAAGGGGGTAATGCTGGGCGATATGACCTAAAAATAAAATCCTTTTTCTGGTTAACTTAATTAGTAGCAAGTTGTTTGACTAGTTTTATGCAGCTTTATCTTCATGTAAGTGCATCAAAATGAATATGTAAAATGTTGACATGCTTACAGCGCTTTTGTTTCTATTAAAGATTGTTTGCATTTTTTTCTGATAAATGCAGACACTGATAGTATGTGAAAGCCAATACTGCAACAACACAATTGCAAAACAATGTGCAACGCTAGACTTTGTTTAGGTCATCATTAAATGACAGACCATTTATTTTATACTTTACAACTAAAACCAGAAAGACTAAATATGCAACATGTTCCTGAACCAGTTGAACTAATGTAAATGTTTTTGCAGGACAAGTATGCAGATAAGGATTCTGTTGATTTAAATGGTTTGCACATTTTAACTACACAAAGGTTGCCACTGTGGTAATGTTTAATTCCTCCCCCTTTTATTTCCAGAATTTAGAAAGCTATCTCTTCATTCAGTTACTGGCTTATCTTGTCATTTTCACAAACCCAACCATTTTTTACAGTACTTCCCCTCAAAAATGAAGAGAATGGCATGACAAATAAATAATAAAAACTGATATGGTCTTATTCTAAACTGTTTTAGGTAGGCTTTAGTGAGTTGTTTTGGAATAATTGTTTTTGACTTGCTTTAGATACATTAAGTAATTTTTTAGGTATATTATATGTTTTTAAGGTCAATTATGTATTTTGATGATGCTTTTGGCTCAGTAAAATGATTAACTTTCTTTGTGTATCCTGGTATGTATTTTTTGAAGGGATCATTTATTTTTGATTTGTTTTAATGTGTAATGGACCCCTGGAAGAGTAGCTGCGACCATGTGCCAAAGTTAATGGGCATGCTAGTAAACAGTTAAGAATAAACAGCTTAAAGCAGTACAGTTGGTGTTAATTTCAGGAATAATCTGGTCTAATAAATTGCCAGAGGCTGAAAAAACATTGCAGGATTTTTGGTCTGTTTCACCAAGTCTCATAAACTAGGTTAGTGGGTCAAGTCACAGCACACTGGAGGTTGACCAGTTTAAGGTGACATCAGTGGGACATATTGAACCCAAAGGTCATTTTCTCTCAAGTTTTACGTCCATGTGAGCTTTTAGTGTCCCTCTAACCCCCCACCCTCTCGCTGGTTATCTGCTGAAGGATGAATCAGTTGTTTTCTGTCTTTCTCTTGCTTTGTGGCTGATCACATCAACAGGCAGTCATTGTTTTGAGCCGTTTGTCTCCTTCAGGGCATCTGATGGGAGATAAAGAAAACCCCCCATCTTCCTCTCATTTGTCTCTATCATGCTTTAAAGGAATACTGTGACATTTGGAAAATGCCCTTGGTTAATTTCCTGCTGAGAGCAAGATGAGAACAATGATACTCCTCTTATGTTTGAGCTGAAAATACGAAGCAAGGGGCAGTAACATGTCAGCTGAGGTCAACCAGAAGATTGTTAACAGCTAGCATGAAGGTCCAATATTTTACTCTATCTGAACTCTGCAGGACTAGATTCTAGTTTTCTTGAGATGCAAGCCAAAGCTAGACTTCAGGGATACATCAGCAGACAGACAAAGGATTGTCCATAGCTTTGTTTCACTGTACTCTGTCTGCAAAATAGATCTGAGTTTGACTATGTGGGAGGGAAGATGAGGCCAGAGACTCACTTTAAAAGCAAACCAGCTGTGAGGCTAACTGAGTTTATGAATGAAAACAGGAAGAATGGATTGAGACAGAGTTTGAGGGAGAAGGGCAGGAAAACAAGCGTCTGCATGAGATGTAAATATTGGGCCTACAGGCTGACAGAAGTTTGAAGGAAACAGCCTGAGTTTAAGGACACACACAAACACACAGATGGAGAGTAAGAGGAGAGTGAAGCTTGCTTTTAAATTAATTATTAACACTTTTAAATTAATGTTTGTCTTTATTTGTACGTTTCTCTGATTTATCTGCCCTTCATGTGTGCTGAGTATAGTTATGGAGAAATTCATACAATACAATGAGAGGGATTAAAACCCTGTCAAACTAATGTGCTGGGGAAGTTGTAACAGTAAACATTGGCAGCTTCTGCTGTTTCAGTGTTAAAAAGGGTCATTCAGGAATAGCACATGCATTTTACTGACTTTTCTTTGTTTTTCCATTACCTCTGAGAGGATCTTTGTCTACATCTTTAGAGTGGTCTGATGTAGCTCTGTCACCCTGAATGTTTTATGAGCTGAGAGCTGCTGGGAAAAATCTGTCCTCCTCTGTCTCAGTGGTTTCCTGCAGCTCCATCTCTCTAGATATTTTTTACAGTCAACAGGGAGGAAAAGTAGTGAGTAATAGTAAAAGTAATTAATTGTGAATATACTGGTTACCTTCAGTTTTGACAGTCATGATTTTCTGTGTTGTACAAAAAGGAAACCAGCTATAGTGGTATAATTCAACCAATTATTTGGTCTGACAGAGCACCCTACACTAGCAACCTTGAGAAATGTAATAACCATGCATTATTACTATAACTCTCAACGGCTAATGAGTGATTTTATTTTTAATTTACTCTATCAGTGATTTTTTTTTTTAATATAGCTGCTAGTTCTGTAACTTTCAAATATCCTCATTTAACAACCCAGTTAACTCCTTTCTGTCTTTGCACATTATTAGTTTATCAAATTTGTTGAATCCTGATCTGTCAAGTTTTCATTTTCTGGATAGTAGTCATTTTGGAGATAAGAGGTTTGTGCCCAACAGTGACAATATGTAACTAGAAGTGTTTAGAGAGCACAAACCTCTGCTAAAGCATTTCTGATATTCTTTGACGAGAAAACTGCCCCATTGTGTAATGTTAACAAATCCTGTAAACAATCTCTGGATCCACATCTGGATCCAGATTTAGATCACTACCAAAATCGAATCACTTCTCCCTCGTGCCATGGCCAACGTTTTCTGAAAATTTCATCAAAATCAGTTGAGAACTTTTTGAGTTATCTTTCTCTCAGACAGACATACAAACTTCAGTAAAATCATTTCCTCCTTGGCAGAGGTAATCGATGACTTTCCATCACTGTAGCTGCTTCAGGAGGTTAAATTTCTGACTCTTATGTTGCTTATATTCCACATCGTTTCTAAATATCATTTATTTCTCACCAGGCAGCTGCTGGCCCCTGGATATCAAGACATATGGTACACCCCTGATGGAGCCCGCAAGACCTCCACCCCCTCACACACTGTAAGTCCATTACAGTTTGATGCTCTCTAACTGCAGCAGGATGTAGGGCTGGGAAATATTTTGAATAGTTATGATCCATGTTGCCAATGATATTAGACAGTGCCATCTGTTTTTTAGATAGTAATATAATGGAAGATCTTTTAGTGTCTGCACTTTTGACAAAACCAATTATTATTTTTAATGGAGATTTTATGATCTTGAAGCACATTATCAATATAGAAAATCTTAAAACCAAAACTGAAGGGAAATGTATGCAGCATTACAAACAACTAATACATTGTGCAGTAATATTCCTATAATTTCTTAACATCAAAAGCAAGAAGTTGCCCAAAATTAGGTGTCTATGATTTATTTTTTGTTATTGTGGTATCAAACAGGCGCCAACTTAGTTAGAATTGTAGTGATGCCTAATCAAATTTCATTATTACCTCCGCCAAGGAGGTTATGTTTTTGCCGGCGTTTGTCTGTCTGTCTGTTTTTTTGTTTGTGTTCAAAATAACTTGAAAAGTTCTGAATGGATTTGGATGAAATTTTCAGGAATTGTCAGGAATGGGATATGGAAGAACTGATTAAATTTTGGGAGTGATCCTGATCACCGTCTGGATCCAGGAATTTTTTAAAGGATTCTTTAACATTGCCAGATAGGACCATTTTTGCCAAAGTGGACCAAAGCTGCTTGGCAGAGGTCTGCGCTCTCTGAGTGCTTTTCTAGTTCTGGTATTGTGACAACCTTATTTCTTTGCAGAAATAACAGCCAGAAATATTGAGGTATAAGTTTTGGCCAGTACTGCCCAATCTTAGTGGGGGGTTATGGATGTCACGGAAAATAAATCCTTTTTTTTTTTTTTTTGGGAACATTAAATTCTAATAAAGAGGGTGGACAAAATGTGGACAATTTAAAACAAAACGCTAAATTTTGCAGACATAACAATGTAACCCTAACCCTAATAAAACAACTGTCTTATCACTTTATCACCTAGTTTCCTTCCACAGAAACTTTCCGTGTAGATTGACTTGTCTTTTTTCTTCTTCCAGGAGAACTGTTTCTACCATGGGGAAGTTCTGGGCCTCGCAGGCTCGAGTGTTGCTGTTAGCACATGTTCAGGACTCAGGTATGTAAACTCCTCTCTGGGCTGTTTTCAGAAAGTTTTCTAATATTTAGAGTTTGTCCCGATGGTGTGAAACATTGCTAAGAATTCAAAGAAGTCTCCCATAAGACTGAACCACACTTATAATAAAAAGGTTTTCATGGAGACGCCTCCTCAAAAGGAAAGAGGACTTTCCTGAGGCCTCTGAGATTCTTTATCAAGGGAGAAAAGAGAAAAAGTAGAGCTAAGAGGAAAGTTTCCTCAGGTCTCAAAGCAAAGAGTTAGAACAGCAGATCCTGCTGTTCTGATTATTTGTGACTGATTTGTACAAATGTGTTTTTGTGCTCCTTGTTCATAATTAAAGCTTGCAGCTCTGTTAGAGCAAATATTCCATCATTGGCTAATTTGATTTCCAGCTGACATACATTTTGTGCCCTCTGATATGAATCAAAAAAGTGATTTATTATAAATTGAAATGTTTTTTTCTTTTTTCACATCTGTTTCTAACACAAATGGGCTGTCACCATAAAAGGAGCAGGTCCATTTTAGTAATTGGAGAATTTGTACACTTGAAATTAATATTGGTATTGATATCAGTTTTGGCAGAAATTAGTTTGGAAGTATCAGCATATTTGATTTTGGCAATAATTCCATACCATACATCCCTAAATTGTTCCCATTATTTTGGGGTCCCAAATCTGAAAATCTGTAAAAAACTGTAATGTAAATGATGTTTTTAAAAAATAATGCAGCAGAATGTAGAGAAGTGGACTCTTGACTACTCTTATACCTTGTGAAAGTATGTTTAGAATATTTTTAAAAAAGTTCTTTTGATACTTAAAGTAAGTATGTTTTGCCCATCACATTCAATCAGAGGCTTGCAGTCACATTTAGCTTTCAGTACAACAAATCTACACTTGCAACTACTTTCTCATTGTCCTTAAAGGGACACCAGTAAGCTTGGTCATTTTCTGACTTGTGAATTTGTTTCAGCTTAAAGCTTTGCCAGTTGGATCTGCCTGATGATAGACTTGACTCTTGCAAAAGCAAATGCTTTGCAAAGTTACCAAAAAAGGTGAAAAGTTTTTCACAGCAAGGAACATCACTGCTTTCACAATCCTAGAATTTCATGCATGTAAAAAGTTGGGGAGAACTTGGTGTAACTAATACCTTCCCAAGAAATCTCCCCTACTTAGGGGATGCAGATAATCCCTTTACTGGAACACAAAATCCAAGTTTCTCATGTAAATAAAACTAAAAAAAAATCTGTTTGTAGCACTAACCTGAATATCATCCAGGTATACTAGAGGAAGTCCACCAATTTCTGTATTTAGATCAGCCATACATCAGCCTCTTAGGACTTTAAGGAGTACAGTATAGCACAAGAAAATCCCATTTTTAAAGCTAAACTGCAAATGTGTTGAGAATAATGCACTAAAACTCCCTCACTGAATCTAAGAGCTGAGTTTGCAGCTGTCTGTGGTAACCCTCAGAATGTGTGTGGACATTTTTACAGATAAAAATAAATGTGGTAACTAAAGCCTCCAGAACTGCTGGCCCTTCAATGAAACAATGGAAAGCTTTTGTGGCAGGAAACATTGTGTGTGTGTGTATGTGTGTGTGTGTGTGTGTGTGTAGTGTCATATGCAGTCCAGAAGGTTAGTGGGTCATTGGCTCTACAGTTAGTTCAGTGAGTGCAGTTCAGTATGGAGATCCTGTGTTTCCTCCAGCTGTGAATCCAGAGTGGCTCATCCTTCCTGATAGAAAACGGAGACCCTCTGAAGAGGAGACGCCAGCATCAGAGCAGGAACTGGCACGCACTGACTGAAATTGTAGCCATATGTGTGTTATTCTGGGTTCAGTGCTCTGCATCTGGAGGAAGAGTGAATGAATACCTCTTCCTATTTAATGTAGATCCTCTGGAGAAATGCAAACACAGCATGGAGCTAAGTAGACATATGTGTGTCTGACCTCTCCAGATGTTTTCTGCAGCTGCCTGACCTGCTGCTGTTTGCTTGTGGAGATGTTTGCACTCTTAAGTGGTCTTGTGAAGAGGAAAGAAGTTTTGGTATTGCTCTGTCTGTCCCCGTGGACATAAACAGAAGTAAATCACCTGAGAGATGTCACTCTGATCCACCCATCTATAAAAACAGCCTCAGCCAAAAAGAAATAAAAATCTATCCAACATGCAACATTATCATCTCCCCTATTCCTCAGTGTTATGATTTATCAGGATATTTATGTGGTTTCTCAGCCAAATACCATAGTATGCAAATAGACGCATCAACAGCATCCTCTTGTGATTTTCTTAAGCTATAATTGGATGGAACCATCAGCAGTGTCTTGTTTCCTCAGGGGACTCATTTCTCTGAACACAAGCGTCAGCTACCTGATAGAGCCTCTTCCTGCCTCCATGGATGCTGAGCAGCAGCATCAGCAGCATGCTGTCTTTAGAGCTGAGAGTCTTCATCTGCCAGGAGGAAGGTGCCTGCACCACCATGGCAACAAGGAGCAGGAGGAGGGGCTTAGTGACTTCATCCATGGACTGATGTCACCACAGAGCAGGAGGGTGAGTCCAGATATGAAGATCAACCAGACAGTAACAAACAAAGCATTGTAATACTGTTGACACTCTTTTACTTATCAAGATGTTTGTATTTTTATTTTTTAGGAGAAGAGGGACATCAGCAAGAACATGAAGTATGTAGAGCTGCTGATTGTTGCAGACAAGGCTGAGGTGAGGACACGGCTGTGGTTACATGTGGTTCTTTATTTAGATAAAGGGGACTTTTACATCATGTCATGAAATGTGGGAGACAGGATATGACTTTACATGTATGATCAGCTGTGTAGGAGTCAAATAAAGTGTCAGGAGATATGTCTAAAATACTAGGACAGCATATTAGTGCCACTTTTTAAAATGTTCATGAGAAAAATGTATTTTTGAGAAAAACTAATTCTTTTGAGATACCCAAGTCACACATTTATGAGAAAACATACTCATTTTTTTGTAACTTTTTTTTTTTAATAAAGGAATAAAACATTTTTATACATACACAACAAGGAAAAACAGGAGGCCATGCATACACCCAGAACATTCGTACTGATGAAAAAGCATGTCAGTTCATGGGCTAGAAGTCCAGGTATCCTCTTTTGAGGTTACAAACATAATCCATTTCTCCTAGTATAGCAGAAACTTTTCTGTTCTCATGTTAAGTAAGAAATTCAATCTCTCCATACTTTGAATGGACGTTACAATCTTTATCCAGTCAGTCTTTGTTGGAGGAATGAGATGAAACCATGGTACCACTTTTTTGCTGGCAGCTTTACTCAGAATGCTTGAGTAAAGCTGCCAGTCTTGAAAAATAATTACAATTCTATAAATTCAGATCATAAAGAGACATTATTATGCTTTTTCAGCTTTTTTCTGTTTACTATGTCCCCTCTGCATGATTGAGCACCTCTGTGAACAAAACTAAGAGTCTTCAGCATTAACTAAATTAATTGTAATTGTGTGTTTCTTTGACTAATTCCAGATGCATGAGTAGAATATGCTGAATGTGATGTCTGTGCAGCAGACCCCTCTATCAAGGACAGATTTCTCCCAAGGGAGACGTGAAAGATACTTTGACTTTGACTGGTACTCTTCCTCTATGGTGCTAGTAGCTTCCAAACACATGTTGTTCCGCAGCCCCCCTCCCCCCAATGGACCTACCAGTGTGACACCCTACCAGTCTGACATTCTGCCATTGTTTTGTCATCAGTTTGGATCCATTGGCTCATGCTAGCAAGACCATTGCAGAGCACCAACATTAGAATGGACGCAATTGAAAACAAGGCACCAAGAAATGCAGAACTGACCAATTTCTGCAGAGTAGACATGTAAACCAATCAGTGGACTTATCCCAAATAGGAAAGGGAGCCTTAAAAAGGCAGGAGAGCATCTCAGACTCATAGAGAGTAAAGCTCGATCAGGGGTACTCTGTACATGAAAACTAAACATAAGGGTTTGTGAGCATACCCTAGCACTCATCAAAAATGAATATATGGACCTGTGTTAAGGCAAAATATGACTTCTTTAAAAGTATGAAATGTACAAAAAAAATTGATATTTAAAGTGTAAAAAAGTATATTGCATGAAAGAAATTCTTACCAGCTAAAGCTTGATTGCCTTGTATCATGCCTGCAGAAAAGAGCCTGATCAAATTATTCTTATTACTTTGACTGAATAATGAGTGAATACCTATTGTTTCAGCCTAGATTGATCACATTATCATTAGCTTCCAGACTTCGAAGAGACATTGTCAAATTAGGGCTATTCGGAAGAAAATAGAACGACTTGTACAGGGGGATATAATTTTTTTAATCAAGAACTACAGCACACTAGGTAGATTCAAGATGAAATTTTCAAATTAATCCATTGATGCATTTTTAGCTGCTCTGTGGTAATTGTTAGTGCAGAGCTGCTTGGTGCCATGTTTTCAACAACTCTGCATTCCCTCTACAGCCGGCGCACTGGGCTTGGCTCGCCAGCCTGTACCAATGGGCTTGAACTGCTGACAAATCAATGGTAGGATGTCACACTGGTAGCTCTATTTAGGGGGGTCGAGGAAACCATTTTCAGTTTGATGCCTTTTGTTTTGTGGATAGAAGAATGCTATCAAGCGAAGGAGACTTGTAAAACATCCTTACAGTCATGTAAAACTCAAAAAGGAATGATATAACCTCTTCAAAATCATACTGTATCCATACTGTAGTGTACCATTGTATTAAATTATTTTCAGTGCTGTCTGGGTTTGGCTTCATCTCTTGACCAACTCTCCATCCACTGCATTTGTACAAAGGCCAGTTTTCCCTAACATACGCCATTGGGGCCAGGTTTTAAAATGAAGTGAAAAACATATTTGGGTCTTGTTCACATACTGTTTATCTTAGTCTTAAAAGTCCCAGTCGCCCATATACCTGCTAGCCATATGAGGCATACTGAGATATCCTGGCTGCTTCATTCTGGGGCTGTCATGCTTTCAATCTCAGGGATTGACTCTAAAATACTGGGTTCATATCTGTGGTTGAATAATGGCTGATATTGGCTGACAGGTGGATTTCTAAAGTCATTGTTAAAAAAACTTCGAGACAGAACAACAAAAAGCTATCCTTAAAACCACAACAACCTCCTCCCCCTCCTATATTTTCAGAATTTTATAATATTCTGGGGGCCAAATGGGCAGCTCTTAAAGGCCTGATGCGGCCCCAGGGCTACCAGTTTATGATCACTGCTCGGATGGATTTATTATTGATCCATTACAGCATAGCTCAAATGAATAAAGTTTAAACTACATTTTGCTGTCTTACACTTATTTAAAATAACCAAATTATATCAGACCTACTCTGCATCTTGAAATTTATGAAGACATAATATAGATATAAATGAAGGTCTGATTCACATCCTGTTTGTCATGTAAAGTGTGAAACTCTTTTTTAAGGGTTGTTGTTTCAGTTAAGTTGTTTTTAAAACTGCGGGACTGAATGGGTGTATCTGTTCATGCACATATTGTGATTTCTGTGGTTTTCAGTTTGAGAACCATGAGAGCAATCTTGAGAGGACCAAACTGAAGTTACTGGAGGCAGCTAACTTGGTTGACAAGGTAAACGCCCATGTTAGGAAGGAAAACCACCAACATTTTTGTTTGTTATGCCTTTAACTGATGATTATAAATATAGTTCTGTGTTTGTGGCTTTTCTTGAATCTACCTCCAGTACTACAAGGCTTTGAACATCAGAGTGGCATTAATCGGCCTGGAGGTTTGGACCAATCAGGACCTGATCAGTGTTTCAGACAACCCTCATAGCACCCTGGCAGCGTTCCTGTCCTGGAGACGCAAACAACTCGGCACTCTCCCCAACGACAATGCTCAGCTCATCACGTCAGTCACTCCTTCATTCATCATTCCTCCCTCTATTGTGAAGACCTCTCAGTTAATTCTATCTGCATTGCATTAGACTCTATAACCAGTTGTACCTCTGTGGGTCATTGTGAAGCTTATTCTAATGACCAGTGACATCTTGTGTCTCCAGGGGGAGGGCGTTCCAGGGCACCACCATCGGACTGGCACCACTCAAAGCCATGTGCTCTGACTACCAGTCTGGTGGAGTGAACACGGTGAGAGATGAGTCAAAACAAAGGTTATGTCTGAGCATGTGCATGAGTGGCAGTGGTTATATAATTGTGGTTATAGCCAGAGACTGTGCATTTTTTTAAATCAGATGTTGAATGAATTGGACATATTGATTTATGGGTGCAATGTGTTCCTAACATATCACCAAAATTGTTGATGAAAATGTCCTAGAAAATCCTGGATAACCTTTTTAGCAATGAGTGGGAACCCTGATGAACATCTTAACCTAGAAATTATAGCGTCTTCTATATGAAACAAATATAAGTCTGGACAACTGTTCACTTTTCCTTTAAACAGGACCACTCTGAGCCAGCTGTGGGTGTAGCTGCCACCATGGCACATGAGATGGGCCACAACTTTGGTATGAGCCATGACAGCACAGGCTGCTGCCCAGCAAAGGCTGACGATGGAGGATGTATCATGGCTGCTGCTACCGGGTATTGTTCACAATGCATTTCTCTCAGCAAATATAAGTTTTTAAACTTATTCAGTTTGTGGTACTGAGTTGGCATCTTGTTAAAGTCTATGGGTTTTGAGTAGGTTTTTGGGTCCATCATGGACTCATGCTTTAAAGATTTTTAACATTTTCCCTACAAAATAGAGTACTTGAAGAATTACAGTATTTTTGTGAATTCGAAAGCATTATTGTGTCTTTAGATGGATGATTGCTCTCAAAATGCTACCAAAGACAACAAAAAAGCCAGGGACCTTTAATATAATCCTTCTTCAATAAACAATAGCCCTTTTCACAGTGCCTTTAAGCTCTGTCATCTTTACACCTCCAGACATTCACATTAGTTTTGTAAGGGCATATAATCTGTGTCAATTTATGCCACTCTTGAGAAGGAGCAAATGGGGGGTCACCTCGTTCCCCCATTCTTTCTCTGTGGCATTCATAGCGGAGGTGAAGCATCACAGGAGCATAAATATTACAACTTGAAACAGCAGTGTGAATGGGTCTTATTTTATAGACATGATTGCCACAGCCATGAACAGTTCACACAAAGAAGAAATTCTCTTAATCAGCAGGTTAGAGCATCAGGTGTGAGTTAGAAGTGCTCTTGAGGCTTCTAAGTCCTACTGCTATGTTGTTGCTCCATTATAGACCCACAATAGCTTTTTACTCTCACAGATTGAATTTACGCTTCAAAAATTGTGAAAGTTACCTTAGATTGTCAGTATGAATTAAAGGGGCAAGTTTCATGAGCTTTTTTTTCCACAGAGCTCTCTAGTAACAATAATACAAAAACAATTAAAGCGTCCAAAAAGATATTTGGCAAAGGAACCAGTCGATGCAAGCTTCCAGGATGGCCTGCAACAATACATCATCCCTGCATCACTCTACTGACAAGAGAAGGAAATCCTTAAAAGTCAAGAGGCACTCTGTTTTACAATTTGTGCCGATTTTATATTATTTTCTGTGTTATTATAACTCACTGTAAAAAAAAAAAACATGTTTAATATTCTAATGTTTGGTATCATTTCTTTGCGACTTAAAATTTATTTTTTACATTGGCTTATTAAATTAAATATTGGACCCCAAAAATACACACAAAAAAGACATAAAATACATTTTAAATTACAATGATCAGGCATACCATTAGCAAAATCTTCATATTTAAAAATAATATTGTATACATTAGTAACATCAACAGGTGTAAGTAAGCTAAAAATCAAGTTAAATAGAACAACATTTAAATAAATCCTGATATCATTTTACTGTCCTAGTCTGTGTACTAGAAGAACTATAGTGCTTAGCTTTATTTTCAGAGTGCAACAGATTACCATTCTTTGAGAAAAAATTTGGAAATTAAAGAAATAAGGAAAAAATAGAATTTACTATAATATATGATGTATTTAAGGCATTTTGTAAGCTTATGTTAAACTTGTATTGTTACAAATTCAGTTTTACAAGGCCCACTGACATCAGACAAAAACTGACAGTGAGCTTTAATTTCACACTTTTGACACAAAGTAGAGATAACTTTTAATGTGTCTTTATTTTCATGCAATCATATGACATACAGTAGCGTGATTGCTGACTTTGTGGTGCTGAAAAAGAGTCAGTTTTTTATAAGTCGTCTATTCCACTGCAGGCATCCTTTTCCCCGTGTGTTTAATGGCTGTAACCAGAGGGAGCTGAAGAGTTACCTGAACTCTGGAGGAGGGAAGTGTCTCTTCAACCTGCCAAACACCAGAGCCATGTATGGAGGGCAGCGCTGCGGCAATGGTTACCTGGAGGATGGAGAGGAGTGTGACTGTGGCGAGGAGGAGGTCCGCGTGTGGCTTATCTTTAAAACTGCTGTGTTTTTCGTGATGTATTTGACTCTGTTGACTCTGTTTTGTCTGTGCGTAGGAGTGTAACAGTCCCTGCTGTAATGCCAACAACTGCACTTTAAAGGCAGGAGCTGAGTGTGCACATGGTGTTTGCTGCGATAACTGCAAGGTAACCGCATTAAAATGTCACATATCTAAACAAAAGAGGAGAAACCACGGTCTGCTCTGGATACTTTATATCATCAGAATATAACTGCTGAAACCTGGCTTTCTCATCACTTAACCTTTCTCCTCCTCCTCTCTCTGTATCCAGTTAAAGAGTCCTGGGGTGCTGTGTCGGGCCCCCTCGGGACCTTGTGATTTAGCAGAGTACTGTGATGGGAGAGCAGAGACCTGTCCTGCTAATTTCTATCTAGTAGATGGTACGTCGTGTGCTGGAGGGCAGGCTTACTGTTACACCGGCATGTGTCTGACCCTGGAGCAGCAGTGCCACTCTCTGTGGGGACGAGGTGGGTGAAGTGTGCATCCGATGGGTGTCTCTTTAAATTTGATGGCATGTTAATTATCATCAGTTGTGCAAAATAAAGAAACACATATCTCTGATTTTTTATTAAACTTCTTTTTGTCAACATTGACATCTGTCAGTGGGTTTTTTACAAACCCCAATTCCAATAAAGTTGGGACATATACCGTGATTTACAAATCCTTTTTAACCTACAGTGCTTAACACATTTATTAGACCACCTGCCATTAAAACAAGAAAACATAACTGTGTTAGAAACGTCACTAAAAATTGGTTAAAGATAAAAATGTTTTTGTTATTGGACATATATTCTGAGCAGGAATGAAGAATTTCAAACTGAATTCACCTTTTTACACTCAAATTTTAGCCGCTCACTGGGATGCTCTGAGAAGTAATCAAGCATAACATTCAACCACCAAAACTATTTTTCTCTTAAGGAGTGCATACTACCAGTCATAATTAAACCTCTTAATCAAGGCATAAGAATGTGCCTTTGTAAACAGTAAAAATAACAATTGTAATTTAGCATTAAAAATATCATTTTAGTTAAAGAGCTTATACATATTGGTGTATAAACCATTACAGAAAAATAAAATACGATTAAAAGTTTTGAATTATAATACGATTAAATTAATATGATTGAATAAAATTAAATTAAATGATTAATACAATTAAAATATGATTTTGGTAATTACCAATCCTGTTAATTTAGAGCAGCTGTGGTATAAACCTTTCATTGGGTGTTGGTCTAATGAATTTATTAAGCACAGTATATCAGTTTGATGTGCACCAAAGGCAATATATTTAAAGTTCAAACTGATAACTTTGTTGTTTTTTGAAAACATTCACTCAATTTTAATTTAATTCCAACATGATCTTTCAGAAAAGCTGGGACAGGGGCGTGTTTCCTCCTGTGTTACATCACCTCTCCTCTTAACAACACTCAATACACCTTTTGGAGCTAATGACACTAATTTTTTTGAAGCTTTGTAGGTGGAATTATTTCTTATTCTTGCTTGATGTACATGGGACGGTCACTGTCCTGTTTTCATTATTTTACCTCGGAAAAAATGTCTGCTACAGTCCAAACTGGGGTATGTAACTTGGATTAGACTGCATTGGAAGCCATTTTACTCCCCCTGTCTTTCATGCTTGAGCTCATAGCCACACCTCTTCCTTTATGCACAACCGATCCACTGTGTTTGTGTGCCTTTAGCTGCTATTAGCATGATGCTAATGTAATGTATTTGAGCCACAGAAGAGCCACAAACCACAAGTCCCCTACTAAAATTAACATTCCCTGTACAATCTAAACAGCAGCCAAAGGTCCTTTAGCTACTTTATAACAAGCACTTATACATAAGTAGAGGATCCAATCAGAACGCTGTCCTTGAACTGGGCCCTGATTGGTCAAAAAGTGGGTGTCCCTTGCAGATTGTCTAAAGGCTTAATAAAGAGCACAGAGGGCCGCAGATGTCTAGTGATCTCAGCCTGGCCTCAGTAATATTATGTTGACTGGTAATCATTTTTTTTGGGCCAGTGACACACAAAAGAAATGACATATTGCTGCGTTCAATTTAGAGGAACAGCAAACAGCAGCTGGACATCACTGTAGGGATCTGAGCAGGCAATAAACCAGTCAGATCTATCATCTGTTTTAAAAAGCTGTGCTACATGTGAAACTGTTTTGATTAGATCATATTTTGTTTTAGGTTGTCTGTCATGTACTATTATTATTGTGACCGGCTGATAAAAACATTACAACTACATAACAACAGTTTTTGTCCATTTATAATTGTGGGTCAGTACACTCAAAAATAGATTTTGAATCAAGTTGTTACTTTCTGGATCTGAATCCAATGTAATTGTGACATATTGTGAGATTCACACCCACAACCATCAAAAAGCCTTTTCTGTATTTTTTAATAACTGCACAATTCCAAACCTCCTTAATATTTTGAATTAAGAAAAATTATTAATCAGCCTTCAACAAATTGTAAACTCATATTTCTGTTTGCCCTGTTGAATGCATGCATCGTTCCAAATAGAATTAATATATCAAATCACACAATAGAGCATCTTATTTTATGAATTTACTTTTGCAATAAAAGATTTAAATAGATTATTTCATTTGCAATCTTGCCCTGGGATTTACTGATATTTTGAGATGACAAAGGCATTGTCATTTAAAAGGACCTGCTGTATTCTTTAGTCTCTTCTTAGAGGTGGCAGATAATCATATTTAGTGTTGTCCAAATCTTCAGTATCTGTTATGTATACCCACCTATTTATAACCACTGCATCTCATTGCATATCTCTGAAGTAGTAAAGCTAGCCCATGCATGTCGAGGCAGAGAGGCTGGATGTGGTGAAAGGTGAACCCCTCAGCGGGTTGCAGGATTAGGGTCTGTTATTGGACAGGGTCCATATTCATGTTGTGACAGAGCGTCTCTGGAGAGCCTTTGTAGTACCACAGGAGCCACACAACAGTGAGGGTGCCATCTGCTCTCCATCAGGTGGTCACATTACACACTGCCTGCTTTTGGTGCTTGTATATTATGTATTTGTGTTTGTGTTCAGAAGCAACCATAGTAATGTGTTATCGTGCCTGCTCTTTCTACCACAGATGGCCAAGCAGCTCCTGACCTGTGTTTTAAGAGGGTAAATGAAGCTGGGGACATGTTCGGGAACTGTGGCAAAGATCTGTTTGGGAAGTACAGGAGCTGTAAGGAGAGGTGAGGCCAATACATTTTGATTCATTTACACATTCATTTTAACAAATTCAATTACACATCAAACAGTGGATCTCAAGTTTAATTTTTGAAGGCTTTAATTGGTCGCAGATGAATCGTAAAATATATTTGTTTATCTATTTATTTGTTTACGTTTGGATCCCCATTAGCTTCTTCCAAAGTAGCAGCTACCATATCTGTGGTCCATGTATACAGACACTGAAAATCCTCTCAAATGACAGTATGTAAAGTTTGAGGACAGATAGAAAAAGTCAATAATAAAAGTTACAATAAATCAAACAGTGCTGATAACAAAATAATAGTTAAAAAGGAGCCAAGAAACATTTTACAGTAAAAATTAGACCTCTTATCAATCAATCTTTCTTTCTATAGAGCCAATTAATAACAACTGTTATCTCAAGGCACATTACAATAGCGGAGGCTGGTGGCACACTGTTAATTTTTATACACACGCACACACACACATATATATATTTAAAAACATGTACACATATATTGCAAATACATACATACAGATATGTTTCAATATAGGCAGAGACAAAGGAACTAAAAATAAGACAAACCCATGTACGCCCAGATCATAAATATGTCCTCATTACAATTTGATGTTTTCTTCTTAAAACCTCATTGTAGGGATGCAAAATGTGGGAAAATCCAATGTTTGACATCTGCCTCAAAGCCCATCGAGAACAATGCTGTCGGTATAGAAACTACAGTCAGTTTGGGCAACAAGAACTTCCGGTGTATGGGGACGCATGTATACAAACCTGGGCAGGGGGCCGAAGAGGCGCAGGGTGATACTCTGGACCCCGGTCTGGTTATGACGGGCACCAAGTGTGACGCTGACTCGGTGAGATTCACACGTGTTGAGTTGAATGTTGGAGAATTTATGGCTGATGCATGGAGAATGCTTGGGACCTTTTTGAAGCTGTCAGTGTCTTGTTTGGAGTCGGAGAGCTGCAGTCATGTCATTGTGTAGAAGTGTGCACATTATGAGACTGAACTGGTTATTTTACCCCTTCTTTGTCTCTCTGTGTCGCACTCCTCCCCGTCTTTAGATCTGCTTCAATGGTGAATGCCGCAATGCATCTTTCCTCAGAGCTGATGAGTGCAATGCCAAGTGCCACGGACACGGAGTGAGTTTCTTTGTGTGTGGAGACAGATTCATTTCCTTGGAGTGTAAAGGAAGTTTTTGGCTGCTTGCCTGCTGTGTTAAAAAGCTTTCAAACTTGGCTGTGGTTCTGGTAGTGGGTTTGGATCTTTTCCTTAATTAAAATTAGCAACACAGCAGCACAGAGATATTCCAGCTCAAGCATTAGGTATGCATTGACACCTTATTCAGAAAAGCACACAAGTATTACCAGCAAAAACTGCACACAGTGTCAATTTAACTTGGGATGTATGATCCAAAATCCGGAAACTTCCACACCCATTTTAGTCACATATAAATTGATACTGTTTATAATAAATTCTTTTTTCCTCAAGAACAGCAACTTTCATCTGAACTAGAACGAAAGTTAACTTGATGGTCTGTTTGTTTAAGAAACAGTCATTAAACAAGACCAATGCCTTTTGATTCTACAAGATATGGTATGTGTTGTTTTATTGTAGAGTTTAGTAATGAAAAAACATTTGAATAATGTGTGTTAAACCTGCTAATATAATAACAGCCCACAAACATAAACAAAAATATAACACTAATCTGCTGCTATTATTGTATAAATACCACAATAATAGCCATTTTCACACAGCTCTAGTAGAAGCTACATTTGCAGGAATATTGTGGATTTGCGTCAAGGAGAAATCTAGAGGTTTTAGAATAATACTAAGTACGCCAGGGCAATTAATAAAATTTCAGTCTCAATTACCATTACTGCTTCCCACAATCTTGAAAAATTAATAACTGAGATAAGTTTTCTGAGTCACATTATATGCCATATTTGTTTACAACCTAAATTGTTTTAAGAATTTCTTTCTCTTTTTGTAACTTTTTATAGCTTGGTCATTTATGTTCTGAATGATAGTACTAAGAGTGTTTAAGGTCAGTGATTGCATGCGGTGTGTTGTTACATCAGTGAGTAATCATGCTTTATAATTGTGATCTCAGTATCTATCAAAATAATCATTTTTGCCATAATCAAGCAGCCCTAACACTATGTGAAGGAACTTAAAATGTGCTTTATTCACAGAATGACTCACACTTATTAGCAAGTGTGTAAGTAATAGTAATGGTAAATGGAGTTGAGCTTGTACAGCGCCTCTCTAGTCTCTCTGACTACTCAAAGCAGCTTCACACCGGAGGTCACATCTACCCATTCACACCCATTCACTAACTGATGGTTTGAGTTTCTATGTCAGTTATCTAACAGTCATCACCTAACACATTCACGCCCTTTCATACCACATACACATACACACCACTGACGCAGTGGAGCAACTTGGGTCACAGTCGTAGCTGTGCTTCAACCTGCAACCTTCTGTTTACCGCAGGAGCACTATTAGTCAGAACCACTGACACCAAATAATAAACATTAGTGACCACAGAGATAATTATTCTGACTCATACTACATTTGTGAGCAGTTTTTACAAATGTATGTACTCACTATTTTCCAATCTCGCAATTCGAAGAAATCCCTGTAAATGTATGTTTTTTTTTCTTTTGTGGAAATTTTTTATTATGTTTGTACAGTAGGTGGGACTGATATTACACCGGCGGGAAGTTTATAACAGTTTTGGCTGTAAAATTAATTAAATATTTCAAAAGTAAAGAAATAAACCAGCTGTAGTTCAGGCATAAAACTCCAATCCCTATGATTCAACTTCTAAGTTTAAGAAATTAGGATAAAAATATTTATATTAAAAAAGTTGGCTAAGTAAGGTCTGTTGGTTTGTCTTAAAACTCCCTAAACTCAGTGCTTGATAAGATAAAGCATTGCATTCTACTGGTATGTACGGCTGGTATATTAGCTGCCAATATGGTTAGAACTTTTCATATCTGCTGAAACTATAATTAGCTTTATATGCTGGCATTTATTTTTACTGATATTTTTCTGATTATTTATGGCTAGGAATGCAATGCTGATTTGTTACTGGTACCAACACATCTGTCACCTACTCAACCAAATCACAACAAATATTTCAGTGCTTCATATAAGTGCCATCACATCAATATCACTTCCTCATGACAGTCAGATTTTCCCACCAGCTAAAAATACATGATATCACAAGCGTGATCAGTATCAGCATGACATCGGTATCGGCCAATATCAGCCTAAAAGTTAAATATCAGTATTAGCTGATATTTAAATTTTTACAGATATTTACAGCTGATAAATTGGCTATACATATCGGCTATAATATCGGTAAAATACACAAATGTTGCTTCACCTTATCAGCACTGCCTGGGTACATTTAAAATTAAGACTTTGATTTTTCCAAGAGTTAAATGTTGTTTGTCTTATTTTACATCTGTTCCTTCCACAAATAGACTGTCACACTGAAAGAAACAAGTCAAATTTTGTCAAGTAAAGAGTTTGTGCTCTTGACAAAAATATCAGTATTGGTGATAATGAGTTCAGAAATATTGGCAGATTGGACATTGGAAAAACTCTTTTGTCACAGGCGACAGAGGCATAATCACATAGACTGGGGCAACAGTTACAATTATTGATGCTCTTCGTTTTTCTCTTAAAAGTGTCAGTTCATGTACCATTTAGACACAAGCACCATTTTGAAATATCATTGTAGCAACAGTGTCACAAAACTTTAAAGTATCCAGCCTGAATTATAAACCCAGTTTTTGCTACATATAATCCATGAAACAACTCCTACCTTTCAGATTAGATTAGCAGGGTATGTACATTCCTGTGAAATGTTGTGACTTCAAGAGAAAAAAAAAACTGGAATGTTTAGCAGCATATATTCATGATAAATGAAATTCCTAAACACTGATAAACATTTCTGATACAATTAAAGCTTAATTCTTTTTCAACTATTCTCTGTTCTGAATATATCCTTATATTCTAAGTTGCATGTCAGATTATCACATTTTCATAATTAACCTGTCATTTTTCAGCTGTGCAACAATAATCATAACTGCCACTGTGACCCCAGCTGGGCTCCTCCATTCTGTGATCAGAGAGGGTCAGGAGGAAGTGTCGACAGTGGACCTGTCATCGGCCACAGTGAGACAGCTGTTTTCTTAAAGATTATTACACAATCAGAGATTATAATGTAAAATATTGCACAGTCTGACTCCTCTCTGTTTCAATTTCTTCCAGGTAATCTCCTCCCAGTTCTGGTGGTCCTTCCTCTGGTTCTCTTTGTGGTTCTGGCTGCTGCTGGACTCTGGTGCTGCTACAAACATAAACTCCAACCAATGAAAACATCTGTTCCACCGCCTGTGCCAGCGTGTGTATTTCTGTGCTTTTAAACTCTGCCAGGTCCAGAGTGGGGCTATTTGTCCGCCGAGGTTTTTCATGGTTCAGACCTGCCTGCTGTAATTCACAACCTTTAATGGAGATATACTTTTAGAGTAACTCATAAGCAGTGCCATATAATCTTTAATTTTGTGTTTTATCAAAGATGTAATTTCAAATATTTTTGTCTCTCTGCATCAGATGTATAATTTATTTGATCTTAGGGCAGTGCAGATGAAGAGGACGCAACTGAGAAATTGACAACTTTTTGGCTTCATTCAGTGTGTTATGGGCACACAGGAGGATCATTCAACCTGCATTATCTATTTATCACTGTACAGCAGCCCACTGTGAATCCTCCCAGTGCTCCAGATTAGCCACTCTGGGCCTGAACTCTGTATTTTAATGAACAGCAGTGCATATTTGTTATTGGTTTTGTCTTCATGTTGATGTCTAAATGAACAGTGTGTAATTTTATTTTTATGTTTAAACCTTTAGTTGTTCAGTGCCAGTTGAGGGGAAGCCTCTTCGTGCTGATGCTCATGGGAGCGGTCATACCAACCCAACGTTTTTGCTAAAGAAACAAGACTCAGATCAACAGGTAACACACGTGTAATCATGGAGACCAGGGGGGACAGATTTGAAAAACATTTCAATAATATAAATATTTTGGTAAAACTAACAATTTCCAAATGTATTTGCTTGCCTTTAGAGGTGAGATCAGTCTGTATCATTTATACTGCTGCCAGCCACATGGGGTAATTAAGACTTTTGGGCCTCTTCTTTCTGGGGTTGTCATGTTTTCCATTACTGAGTTCAACACTCAATACACTTGTTCTCCCAGATTAACAATGGCTGTCATCAGATGTCAGATCAAACATGAAGTCATTCTTGGTAAAATAGTTTCAGTCTCTATTGTATTTTTGGGTTGTGTCCGAAGTTAAAGGGATATAAAAACTAAAAGAAACCCTAAAAACCATAACATATTTTTCCTCCTGATAATATTCTGGGGGCCTGATAGGAAGATGTGGAGAGCCTGATGTGGTCCCCGGGCCTGCAGTTGATGATCACTGATCTTGACGGTCCTGTACTTCAATCACTGTTTTAACATAATATAAACCAGTACACTCATGCATTTTTTTTTCAGAGCCCATCATGTCCCACTCGACCCAGACTCTTGATTGTGCGTCCTGCAGTGAGGCCGCCTCCTGTGCCTGGATATGCTGCTGAACAGAAAGAGACTGAGCCTGCCGATCCGCCTCAGAGAAAATCCTCTCCTCAGGGTTACACTTCTCCACCTCCATTTAAATCTGTGCAGCTAAAAGAGCAGAGACGAAATCAGGCCCCTCCGACACCCTCAGGGCCTCCACTTTTACCTCCTCAGGACACTAAACCCAAAAAAACTAGACCAGACCCTCCTAACAGACCTCCACCACCTTGTCCTTTCAACAGGCTACCTGTGGTATGTACTGATTATTGTCATTTGTATCAAACGTGAGTCGTATTTGCCTAGTTTGAAAAACTCTCTGTATCTTTATTCAGGAACAAAAACAACCAAAAGGCCTACAGGTCACCACGAATGCTCTACAGAAAAGAAAAGCTGCTTTGGCGCCACCTGCTGGACAGAAAAAGCCAAATAGGTAGTTGGACTAAGTTATTTTCATATGCATGTTTACACAATACAACAGTGTACAGTGCCACAAACTAAAATTATCTAGAAATTATTGAGAAATTATCAGAATTTATGTTCAGAAAATCATAGATTTATAGGAGACAATCACAAAAAAGATCTGATAAAAAATATTTTTTTACTTGGACTGAAATCATAACGAATGAAACAGATTATCTTGAATCATGCCTGTTGTTAGAAGCCTGATCAAACAATGCTTTTTTTCTTTCTTGGACTATCAGAAAATACTTGTGGTTTCGGCCCAAAATCAAATCATATCATTACTATTCAGACCTTGAAAAGACTGTGTTATGAACTGAGGCTGTTCAGAATAAGACAACATACTGATTTGGACGATGTGATATTGTTTATCTACCAAGGCAGCAACACTCTGGGCAAATGTAAGACAAAATTTTGGAGTTGATAAAGTCAAAATATAAATAACAAATAATAATATATATAGTAATAAATATAGAAAAATACAAATCTTGAACAAATATTTTTATTTTTAAACCCCCAAATCATGAGTTTGTTTTTTCCTTAATTCATGGCTTTATGTTATTATGATATGATTACAACTGTTTAGTATTTCTTGAAGAATAACAGAGCCCTTTTGATTCCTAAGGATGGCTCTAAAACACAGTAACAGTGCACAGCATTTTTAACAGTAATCCTCTTTTTTCCACAAATTGTAGAACCTAGGAGCTCAGGGAGATGATGAAGACCACCACCATCACCAAAAGAGACACTGCCATAAACCTTTGAAGATTTGCAACTAAAAATTTGTGGCATCGAGGGAGAGGATACTTCAATACTTGACTCTCTGAAAATTCAGAGAATTAACTTTTGTGTGTAAAAGGGAAAAGCAAGTCATGGTACATATCAGAGGGTGGTAGAGTGGTGCAGTAATGTGTCCTAATATGCAGCAGTGACACAGTATTTTGCACGTCTGGTTTCATTGTCTGAAAGTCTATCAGATTTTTTTTAATGAGTTTTTTAGTGAAATGCCAGAAATAAGGTCCATTAATGGCACATGATTCAGAGATTGAAATGTTTTTTTCTACATTTCAAAATGCACCTAAAAACAAACAAACCAAAAAAAAATGTCAGAAACACAACTGGCACTGCCATGACCAGTTACAGATAAGGTCACACTGCAAAGAAAATCTTTGCAGCATATATTTTTCTTAACTTTGGTTCATATGTTTCAGGTTTGATGACTGCTAGAGCATAATCACAATCACTAATGCACAAAACCCTGCCAGTTTTCACCAGTGACTGTAGGGGGAATTGGACAAAGCCATGTTACGTAAGCTGTTTGACGGTCAGATGAGGTTTTGAGACATTGTTGAAACCATTCCCTGGATGTAGCCAAACTATAATTCCCTCTCAATCAAACTTTGGATCAACCTAATGACAGACAGAGAGGCTGATTTTAGGCAGAACTTAAGTCTGTCTTACTAATAGCTACAGTGATGGGCTTTAAAGCACTGTCAGTCATGTCCTGAACTATTTAAGCCGGAAATACTCGATACAATTAAAACAGGCCTTGAACAAAAAAAGGTAACCCCCAGTACACTGAACCCTTTAAATATACTGTATGAAATCTTCAGAGCAATGCTGTTTGTTGAACCAGGCTATGGCTTCTTCACATATAGTCGTGTAATTTCCAGATTAACTGCTGCCAGCGTAGGTCTCAATATTTGGTTTACTCCAGGGGGGTGAATTTGTTATATTGCACTGTTTAGATTTTATGAATTCATAACTATTTATGGGCATAATTGACTTGGTTTCAAGCCTGTGCTGTGTTGCCATTGGTCAGACAGCCTTCAGTCAACCCAGCTTCTGTGCCTGTCAGAGAAGCGGGGTTGATTTAAAGTAAGGTTGAGAAGGCATTTACAATACAGCAGAATCTGTGAGTTATGCTTATTTGAAATCTACTGAAGTCACGGAGCTTTGTCGGATTCTTTCTACAGTCTATGCTCCACACTTGACTAAACTCTCAGCATTGTTAGACTGTAACAGCGGTAGATCTACGCGGAGCGAGGACTGGGACAGTCAGCTGTTACAGGCAGCCACTGACAGTGTTCATATGAGAGGTGAAGAAGTCCTGATGCCACAGACCCCTGTTGTCTTGTGCAGAGAAGTCTCATGAGAAACATTAAAGGGTTTATTAAACCTGAAAAGAGATTTTAGGACCTGTATAAAGTTTGTGGATTTTTCAAGTAAAAAAAACAGCACCATGCGTTGCACAAACATTTCCAGTGATAAAACACTTTGTCTATTTGCACATGTTAAATGGATGATCCAAAAGCCCCATAAATGAGTTTTTAAAGAGTTTCCCTCTATAGCTTGATATGTGAAGGTTATCATGACAAATATAAGAAGATATTGCATTTACTTTTCCCCTCGCTGAGTTTGTTTTCAGAGGTAATCCAAACATCCATTGAAAAAAAACTCATAGGCTTCGTAGAGAAGAAACCAGCACCATGCTAACCTGAAGTTGGCCTACAAAATACCTGCACCACTCTGTAACTCTTATTATTTAGTGTAAGGCTTTTTAATTGACTCTTGTTTCTTTTGTACCAACTTGAAAAGCCTTTATTTTGCCATTATTTTCCCATTGTTAATGTAAAAAATGTGAAGTTGTTCCATGTGTGCAGCAGTGATGAAACACTGTTCCTGGAATATTTATTTACAAAGAAAATGAATGTTTACAAAGTAGTCTATGTAATTAATATGGTGCCTCCTGAAGAGCATCAGCTATAAAGGGATGTCTTATATTAAGAAACAATGCAATTACTGAAGTGCTCATGCTTCTAATGTTTGAATAGAAGGGGATCTGAACTGGATTAATGGGAAAATGTTAAGCTCCCTCATGCATGCTGTCAGTATATGCATTTAATGAGAGGTAGATGTTGGCTATGTTGCAGGATTCTTTAATTATGTTGTAGTGTTTTAAGCATTTTATGTTGGTTTTGGTGTTGCACTTTAAGCAGACTTATCATTTTTCAATTCTCATCTCCTGGATTGGTTTTTTTTTAATATCTATCCACCAAATAATCAAGTTATAATCATGATTAGTGGCAAGTACCTGTAAGACACCTTAAGGTCACTATACAAACCCACAATACTGTAACTTTTTTATTACTTTGTTGCCTCTGACACAGTCTGTGTAGCAAGAAACAATCTAACTCTCTTTGAATCAATCATTTATAAGATTTAAATCATGTAAGATTTTTGTACACATTCATCACTAACAACTTAAAGCCACACCATCAATACGATTCATCAGCATGTTTGTCCAAAGATGTCACTTAAAATGTTCTCCTGTGACCAAACTGCTCCAGAAAATGATTGAATGTGACTGTAGGCTTTGTAACACTGATGACTGTGGCATTACTGTAAGGTACTGTTTAAAATAATGAATATTTGACTTCTTAATGAATGACTTGGTTTTATCTGTGATATGGAAATGCAGTTTGTCAGCTGCCTTCTTTTACAATATCAGATCTATGCAAACACCGGCACTGTGTCACACTGTGTCTCTAACTGGAATTCAACAAAAATCCATAAAACAAAAGAATAAAAAAATTCATGCATTTAAAGTGCTTATGTTTTGTTGCTGTGTTATTGGACTGCAGCTTGGAGGTCCCGTGTCCTGAGGGGTATTTCACCAAAGTGGAATTAAGACATCCAGGATAACCAACTAAACCCAGGCTTGACCAAGCCCCTTCTGAGCACGCTGGCTTAATGTGTTTCATGAAGGTCAATCCAGGATGAGAAGGAGCAGCTTGGTCAAGTCGGATGAAACTTTTTCGGATAATTGCACATTCACAGCTTTCTTCAAAAGACCGTGAGGTAGATCACAGATATACTGATCGAAACAGGGAGGACACGTGCACATACTTCGCTCCAAGTGAAAAAACAGCTTCAAATGGAAACTTATCAGGAAGTCAAACACACCAAATTTCCATAAAAAAGAAACACAGCTGCTGCAATAAGGGAGTGAGAAAGGGTGTCAGATAAAATCAGACCTCCTGAATGCATGAGCAGCCTAAAACATACATCCACTAACCAGCCAAAGTGTATTTACAGCACAAATCCATACTCTTTGAAAAGAACCAAGGAGAGAGAAAAGAACATACATAAGTATTAAAATTAAATACAACCTATAGTGGGAGGAAGAAAGGAAGCATCCTAAGTATTACAAATGAGGAGTTTCATGACATTTGCAAATGTGTACGTTTATTAACATAAGCTCATATATATATACACAGTATATATCTATATATATACATATATAAAAATACACATGTGTGTATGTATGTATATATATATATACCACACCAATCTCCCTGAACAAGATGCCGTGACCATCACAGTCGCAGACATCCAAGAAAAAGTCTCAGGTATGAAGAACTGGACAGCACCAGGCCTGGATATGATCCATACATACTGGCTAAAGAGGCTGACTTCACTCCATGAGCGCCTGGCAGTACAAATGAACCAACTGCTGAGAGATGGGACCCATCCTGAATGGCTGACCAAGGGCCGTACAGTCCTGATTCAGAAAGACCCCCAGAAGGGAACAGTCCCATCCAACTATCGGCCAATCACCTGCCTCTCCACAACAAGGAAACTCCTGTCAGGCATCATTGCGGCTAAGATAAGTGGGCACATGGATCAATACATGACAGAGACACAGAAAGGCATTGGTAAAAATACCAGAGGAACAAAACACCAGCTACTGGTTGACAGAACAGTCGCTCGAGACTGCAGAACCTGACAGACCAACCTGTGCACTGCCTGGATTGATTACAAGAAAGCCTATGACTTGATGCCACACACATGGATCCTGGAATGCCTGAAGCTGTACAAGGTCAACAAGACTCTAAGAGCCTTCATAGCAAACTCAATGAGTCAATGGAACACCACCCTTGAGGCCGACTTCGAGCCAATTGCACAAGTCTCCATCAAACGTGGCATATGCCAAGGTGATGCTCTGTCCCCACTGCTGTTCTGCATAGTACTGAACCCCCCTCAGCCAAATAATCAACAAGACTGGCTACGGATACAGACTCTGAAATGGGACCACCATCAGTCACCTCCTCTACATGGATGACATCAAGCTGTACGCTAAGAGTGAGCGAGACATCGACTCACTGATCCACACCACCAGGATCTACAGCAGTGACATCGAAATGTCTTTCGGACTGGAGAAGTGTGGCTGAATGGTGACAAAAAGAGGGAAGGTAGTCCATACAGAGGGCATTACACTCCCAGAAGGCAGAATAGCAGATGTGGAGGAGAGCTACAAATACTTTGGCACACCACAGGCAAATGGCAACCCATAGAGGCCACTAGGAAAGCAGCAACGGCCAAGTACCTGAAGCGAGTAAGGCAAGTCCTAAAGAGTCGGCTCAATGGCAGAGACAAGGTTTGGGCAATTAACAGCTATGCCCTGCCAGTGATCAGATACCCAGCTGGAATAATAAGCTGGCCAAAGGAGAAAATTCAGGCCACAGACGTTAGAACTCGGAAATTGCTCACCATGCACAGGGGGTTTCACCCCAAATCTAGTATCCAGAGGCTATACACTAAGCGCAAAGAAGGAGGCAGAGGGTTAGTGAGCATCAGAGCCACTATCCAAGATGAAACATCCAAGCTCCATGACTACGTCAGGAAGATGGCCCCAAGAGATCAAGTGCTTAGTGAGTGTCTCAGACAGTGGAAACTGACAGGGAAGGAGGAACTAGAGGAAACATCATGGGAGGAGAAACCCCTGCATGGGATGTACCACCAACAGATAGCTGAAGTGGCTGATATGAACAAATCCTGCCAATGGCTAGAGAGGGCTGGACTGAAGGACAGCACAGAGGCACTAATCATGGCTGCACAGGAACAGGCCTTGAGCACCAGAGCAATAGAGGCCCGGATCTACCACACCAGGCAAGATCCCAGGTTCAGGCTGTGCAAAGAGAGCCCTGAAACAGTCCAGCACCTAACAGCAGGGTGTAAGATGCTGGCAGGAAAAGCATACATGGAACGCCATAACCAAGTAGCCGGTATAGAGTACAGGAACATCTGTGCAGAATATGGACTGGAGCCCCCAGGGTCAAAATGGGAAGCACCTCCCAAAGTGATTGAGAATGGCCGAGCCAAGATCCTGTGGGACTTCCAGATACAGACCGACAAAATGGTAATGGCCAACCAACCGGACATTGTAATCGTGGATAAGCAGCAGAGGAAAGCCGTTGTGATTGATGTAGCCATCCTAATTTATAGCAACATCAGGAAAAAGGAACACGAGAAACTAGAGAAATACCAAGGGCTCAAAGAAGAGCTAGAGAAAGCCTGGAAGGTGAAGGCAACAGTAGTGCCTGTGGTCATCGGGGCACTCGAGGCAGTGACCCCCACACTGGAGAAGTGGCTCCAACAGATCCCTGGAGAAACATCAGACATCTCACTCCAGAGTGCAGTCCTAGGAACAGCTAAGATACTGCGCAGGACCCTCAAGCTCCCAGGCCTCTGGTAGAGGACCTGAGCTGAAGAGGATGAACAGCCACCCGCCCCACAGGGATAGGGGGGTGGGTGAGAGAAGAGAAGAGTTTTTATATACATATATATATATAGATATAAAGACAAATATATATATATATGTATGTATATGTATGTATATATATGTATGTATATGTATGCATATGTATAGATATATATATAAGTATGTATGTATGTATGTATATCTATATAGATATAGATATATATATAGATATAAATACAAATATATATATATATTTATATATATATAGATAGAAATACAAATATATGTGTGTGTTTATATATATATATATATATATATATATATATATATATATATATATATATGTATATATATATATATATATATATGTATATATATATATATATATATATATGTATATATATATATATATATATATATATATATATATATATATATATATATATATATATATATATATATATATATATATATATATATATATATATATATATATATTGATAGATAGATATATATATTGATAGATAGATATATATATTGATAGATATATAGATAGATAGCACACATTGGGGCCCAATGAAAAGTTATCAACTTCAACTTCACTTTATTATCCCCTAAGGGAAGTTTGCTTTGCAGGCAGGTAAAAACATGAAACATAAAAACACAATCACACAAATCCAGATGCAACACTGAGATGGATAAAACACAAGTACCATTAGGGACAACTGAGCAGAACCATCACTGCAATTTAATAATAATCAGACTGAGCTGTATTCCAAGCCAGCACTGCTCAATTTCTACGCACAAGCATCTTTGGAGCAAATTGTTTAATAGATACACTACATTTTTTGGACACACAACTTATAATTTTTACAGTCCATTATGTTGTGTGAAGACATAAATAAGTTCCAAACAGTGGAGAAAACACTCTTCAGATAAAATTATTGGATAAATGGTGAATGAAACTATATCTAAAAAAGAACTTCCTGGCATTTCATTTGGACCATTTTAAGCATTAAAAATATATTTGTGTATCATATAATCAGTCTTTAAAAGATTTAAAACTTTTGCAGGTCATACCTTTGTCTCACTTTATAACCTGTTGTCTTCTAAACTGCAGAATATTTTAACATGCTGTTTGGTAAAATTAAAACATGGATTAAACTAATATCCTCTGATAAATCTTCAGAAGGACTTTTTTTTCATTTAATTGTTATTTTATGAGTGTTAACAGAAGCAAAAGATGCCTGAATTTTACATTTTTGTCCTATTAAAAACAATGATGCCTGTTTTTTTATTATTGTATGTGAGAAAAGAGACCCAAAGCTATGGCAAGAATTTAAAGATTTGTTGAGTAATAAATAATGATAATATAATGTGAACTAAAAACCATCATGTTAATTAGATACGATGAAATATGAACACACGGTTTTGTTCTGTTTTGTATAGTGGCGTCAGGTTCATTTTTATTTAATCTTCTTTGTCTGTTAAAGTGTAAATTAAATCTCATTTTCTTATAGAGGGAAGTGAAGACATTTTAGAATGAACTTTGTTAATTATTGTAAAATATTCCTTTTCTACTAACAGTATGATTCAAAGCCTTCAGAATATTTATCCTTGTTGTTAAAAATCTTGACAAAGGTAATTTGTATTAATTAGAAAAAACCTTCAACAAAATACATGAAAATATGGGATATCTTAATAATTTGATTAAGTTACTCATGTGATTTGTGCTTGCTTTTGGTTTAAGTCCTATTTTTCTTTTTCATCCTAATTTAAAATTGTCTCTGAGTTCTTTAAAAAACATTTTTCCATGAAATGTATTATTGACATTCATGTAACTCTTACAGTCATTATCATGATGATAACTGTAAGAAACACGCTAATTTCAGATGAGAGTGCTGCTGACTGAACAGCAGGGTTTATTTAGCCTGCCTGTTAGCCTGGTCTGGAGCAGCCTGCTCAGAATAACTCTCTATGGTAACTTATGTGTCTCCCCTTTGGTGAAACCAAATCACAGCTAAATTCATCCAGGGTAACTGGAAAATCCTGGCTTAATCCCCTATCTTGGTTTTGTGAAATACCCCTCTGGTGTATTTGACTGTTTCCATCATGTCTTGGGTCACAGCACCAATCCTTAGGTAGGTAGAGGTAGGTGTGTGTACTGTGCCACATACCCAGACCATACTGGTGGGGCAGGAGTACCTGTCCACACTAGGTATTCTTAGGGTCACATTCCATGTACCTTTGAGTCCCAGAACACTGCCATCATCCCTTTGGGACAATGCTGTGAGGCTGAATTGAGCCAAACAGGGCAACAAATGGTTGTTGTATGGAATTACATAAGGGACAATTTTCTTAAGACAAGTGTACGCATGAATTCAAGATGCAATTATTACTCTAGTACAGGTAGATGTGTTGCCTAAGAACAAGCCAGAAGTGTTTTATTTTTGCCTCTCAATGCACAAAGGTGCTTGTGGAGTTAAAGAGGACATTACTCCTTGAGCTATAGTCCAGTTGGTGGTGGATGAGAAATTCCTAGGATTCCTCATTTGAGTTATGCTTATAGGCTTAGTCCAATTGAAATAGCTTTTATGTACCATTTTGTTGTCAGTAGTATTCATCATGAACACAGTCAATGTTGTAGGTAATGGAGCTTGCCATGGCATAGAAATTGGACTTGTAGGTGTAGGATGTGGAAGTTTGGAGCATACATAACAACTATCATTCCTATGTCTTCTTGCAATCATCACTACTGATCGGTACCAAAGGTTATCGTTTTCACCATGGAGATATTATGATGTCTTTTAGTTCTATTTTGTTTATTTTGCTGATTTTCCCACCAAAAAAAGAGACATGATAATTAGTAGGAGTATCAAAAATGCTGGATCGAAAAATTTACTCATTTTATTTCGTGTTCTGGAGATAATGACCCTCAGGCATGAACAGATCTGGTGGTTTCTTCACTGCCATTGGGATGAGATATTTGTTATACGAATATCCCCCCTTTGTAGGCAGATTTTTCACTATTCACCCATTGGTATTACTCCAGTACTCTTTGCCTTTTACAGTGTGATAAATGTGTCCAAGTATTCCTTTCAGCTATTTTTATGGCGGTTGGGGTGGTGAGTAGTACCTGGTGAGGGCCGTCTCACCGGGGGATGACCAGTTCTTCCTCTGGACATTTTTGATAAGGACCCAGTCATCTACTTTAATCCTTTTTGGTATTCCAAATCTGGGGATTATTTCTCTGCATAAGATTTTTGCTTCTGTTAATGCATCTGGATGTGTTACAGGAAATACATCAGTTCACTTTGAAAATTATTCTAACTGGACATTTTTTTGTTATTTCTTTGATTAAATTGTATCATGTCTTTTTGCCTCAAATGGATACTCCGTTTTTGGAAATTGTCCTCTTTTAGGTCTCTCATTGCCTTGTGGATTATATTTTGCACATGTTGAACATGCTAAGCAAAAAATATTTGAGTAATTTGTAAATCCATAGATTGTAAAGTTGTGTGATACTATACTAATCATCCCTCCTGTGGAGACATGGCAAGGTCATGGCTCAATATTGCTGCCCATCTGTATAGACTTTTTGGTGAGACTGGTTTGTTTTCTGGTCAAATGTAAATTCTGTTTTATAGTGTAGCTATTTTTGATATCCATAGGTCTTTTTCTGCTTTAGGTGAGGATTGTTGCATATTTCTTATAAATAGAGCTATAATTTACTCTATTATTTACTGTAAAACTTTTATAAGGATAACAAAAATGCACAAAGTGACACATGATTAAATATAACAAGTAAAAATGCTGCTATCTGGATTTAAAAAGTAACTGAGTTAACAATTACCATTTTGATTTGAGTTGAATCTTGACAACACCTTTTTGTTCCTCTTATTAAATTATTATAAACTGTGATTGTAAAAATGAGAGCATAATCCATTTTTACAGTCTACAGTTTGGACAAATGATTTGCTGTAATTGGGTGGGGCTAAGACAGAGCTACCCACAGAATTCTGTTTCAGTGTCACAAAGGCCTGTTCTGCTTCAATATTACAATTCAATTTGTCAGACATAGCTAATTGTTTCTCATCTATGAGTTTATTTGATGGATTAGCATGTTCTGCATAATTTGGTATCCAGGAACGACAAAAGCTAGTCATTCCCAGAGAACACATTTGTTTTTTGTGGTTTGGGAGCCTGCAGGATTGCTGTTTTCCTATCTTCTTCCATGCTTTTTTTCCTTCTTGGCTTATGCTGTGACCTAAATATTTCACGTTTTCCATAATTGTAATTTGTTGTTGTTGAATTTGTGTCCTTGTGTGGCTAAGAATTTTAGAAGGGCTCAGGTATTTACTTTGCAGATATCCTCAGTCTGTGATGCTGACATCATATCATCTACATATATTTGCAATTGACTTCCTCCTGGAGGAGTGAACTTTGCTAGATTGGAACTCATTCACTGAGAGAATATTGTAGGTGATTCTCAATATCCCAGTGCTAAGCATGTAAATGTTCACCTTTTACTTTTGAAGGTGAAAGCAGACCAAATTTGGCTATCTATATGTACTTGAATATAGAAAAAAGCGTTGCTGATATCTATCACAGTGAAATACTTGCTTGAGGTCATAGGTCATTTAAAAGTGTATGTGGATCAGACACAACAGGGGCTTTAGGAATGACTGCCTGGTTTACTGCTTTAAATCCTGTACAATACACCATCCCACTGAGAGAGAGGCCTTTTTAGCTGAATATAAAGGCATATTACATGGTGAGTTTGGACACAGTACTATGACTCTAGCTTTTATTAGTCAGTCCTTCCAAGGCTGTATACCTTGTTCAGCTTCTGGTTTTAGGGGATATTGTCTGATATGAGGCCTATAACTAGATTTAGGAGTTATAGACACAGGCTCGACCCCTTTCATTAATCCGACATCACAGGGTTCTTGTGACCACAGCTCTTCAGGAATGTCTTTTTTCAATTAAATTAAGGTTGTTTTTTTTCAGACCGAAAAAGACAAGGACGTGTTAGGCATCACGGTCAGTTGACATTTACAGTCTTGTATTTTGTTAAGATAAGCATGAGTTTTAATAAGGCACAAAACATGATCAAAAACTAAAGAAAAATCTAGATTAAGACATTGCCTCCTCCCAGAACTCTGCAGATATCTCTGAGTTCAAATCACGTGCCCAGGCTTTCCTAATATGATCTGAAGAAACCAAGATAGTGAAACAATTTACAAATTTAGATATTAGCTGCTTAGAATCAGGAGGAAGCTGGAAATTCTCTAGAAAAGTATGTATCAAATATGATACAACAGGATTAGCCACTGTCAAAATGATATTTGACAAGCTTTTTTTTCCCCACAGCATTTGTCATTCACGCACTCTATTTTTTTTTTTTTTAAATCGACATGCAAACTGATTGGAACATGTAGGAAAACTCAGACCGTCTTCCTACAAGTTCTGATGCTGAATATCTTGCAGTGCAATTTGGTGGGCGCTACATAATACATTTTCATGACAAATACCAGGTGTGGCGTGTGAGAAAAGGTTCAAATGCGTGTGTCACACACTGAATGCGCGAGACTTGAGAGCCCTGCCATTCCTAAACATTTTCTATGGGCTCTTCCCCAGATGGATTAGTGAAATATAGCCTATTGAATGGTCCATCTGGTGCCAGGTCAGCCTTAAGCAATGGTGAAAAATTAACAGCACTTTATCTTAAAAGGATAGTTTGGGTTTTTTATAGTGGGGTTTTTTTCGAGGCCCATGGCACTAATAAATATACTGTATGTGTCTGTAAGGCAACTGGCCAGCACTGCACCTGTGGGGAACGGACACTAGGCGATGCATAGCAGTACATGGTGCCATGGAAAGTCTCATAATTTGTCCACTTTTATGAGAAAACTACACAAAAAAACATTGGCTTAACTGGATGCTACAGTAAGAACCTGTCATCAATCGAACTTGGTCCATGCTCCACACAAAATACAGGTGCTTCATCTTGTTAGACTGAACATTTATTAAACAGGTATCTCTGCATACATGAACTAGTTAGCACATGTCCTTTCATCAAGAGCCATTTTCCTGTTATGTGACTAATTACCCATAGACCTTCACTTGGATAAACACATATAGTGTCAAGTGGCTAACCGACGTAACTGCACTTACATCACATCACATAACATTGACAGTAGTCTACTGTCCTCGACAAAGCCCCTCTGTTTTTAACTTTTGTGTGATGTGACTCAGGGGTCATGTGTCCCTCCCCCAGCAAAATGCTGCGTGTTGGAACAAATTGTAGGGGGCAAAAAGAAAGTGAAACATGATTAGTTTGTGTCGTATTTCACTCTAAGTGCTTTTCCATATGTGGTATCTGCTCAACTTGATTTGAACCTCCATGGTTTGGATACTACCAGTTTGGTTTCCATTATGGTATAGACTTTTGATTGCACCTTTTTAGGGTAGGTTGGGTCATTAAAGTGTAGCTGTGCAAAAGCTGAGACATCCTTACAACAACACAGGAGGAAACACGGGCTATGGAGCATCCTGGCCCATATCATTATTATAATTATAATGATACACCCTTTGACTGTCAGCTTGAGCAAGAAAAATAAACAATAATAACTAAAAGATAAAACCTCTGGTAACTTGCAGGTAAAATTAATTTTCATATTAAGCAAGCAAGGTTGGCTCAGGCTGTTGAATTTGAATGAATGAATTGCCATTATGATTCAGTTAAATGTAACATCAAGAAAGAAAATAATAATTCTTTGGTGAGAATATTAAAGGCGTTTTTGCATAAATATTAAATTTGGTGTACTTACAAAATTTGCCTTGGCCTTTGGTGTGCCTTGGGTGAAAAAGTTTAAAACCACAGCCTTTAAGCTTTACCATGAAGATTGTTTGGAGATGGATGGAGTGTCATTCTTACATCATAAAACTGAGGATAATGTGCCTCTAACCCCTAATAACGTCCAATAAGCTTTATGTGATGACATAAACAGCATCCTCCTCTGAGAGGGCCCTCTCTGTGCTGAGCTATGGGCTTCCTGTTGCTGCTAAGCCATTAACCATTAGCCGACTCTTTTATCCACTTATCAGTCAGTATCAGTATGTGTCTGAAAGTAACACAGACTTACTGGTGTATCTTGAAAAGGGTCTTACACATCAGGTTTTTTCAAGACAATAAACAAGCTCAAGGGAGGCCCCAGAGAGTTGATACAATCGGACAGACCAGTAAATGGGAAATGAGTAACACTTGATAGAAAAGTACAGACAAATAAGCATGGTACACGGTATGAGTGTAACACTAACACTAAGTATTCAGGAGTAACTGGCTGTAAGTTAACCACTGGTTATGGAGATGGTAAGTGACCCCCTCTTAGAATTAAGTCAGTACTTAGCATTGACTGTAAAAGGACTAGACACTTGTCACCTTACTCTTTTTTCAGCCCCGGGTTTTTGTGGTTTAGACCAGCCCACTTTAGCTCACAACCTTTAAATGGAGCCTTGCCTTAGTAGCCTGTAAGCCTGAAAAAAGTGCAATATTCTCTTCAACCCTATTTGTCATTGTGTTTTCCTATCAATACTTTAAGTAAGTTTTCAATATTAGTCTATCTCGGTGCAAAATAAGGAGTTTTAGTTTATATTCTTGTCATAATAAATCATGGGGCTCTTTAAGGTACGTTTAAACTCAGATATTAGTTATTTTTTTACTACAAATTCTCTGTTTTGATAACCGAAGCCAGTGTTCATAACATAGCAGACAAATCAGCAGAGCTTTATGCCATGATCACAATTGTGTTGTGGTGTTAAAAAGCATATTAACAGCATCTATGAAAGAGTTGAGAGGAGCAATATTGCATTCTGAAGTGAATATGAAACAGCCTCACGACATACATGATGCATACTCAGGAGAAAGGAAACTGAAGTGTTTCAGCTGCATATCCAACAGCAGCGTGAGAAGGCTGATGTATGAGAGATCTGGTGGTGATCGTGTTTGAGCAGATACAGTAGGTGTCATTAAGCAAGGATTTGATTTAAGTTGCATAAGAAAATGAAAGATTTTGTCTCTGGAGAGGATCAGATATATCTCTTTTCCCCTCCCCTTTAGAAATGCTCAGACCGGAGGTGGCAGGGAACCTACCAGAGGCTATGATAATGAGCTCTGCACTGATTGGCTGCCCAAACAATGGGATTGGGGGGAGGTTACAAGTTGCAGAGCCAACTTTCAAAACAGTCATGGCATCTGCCTGTGACCAGCAGAAAATACACATGGGTGGAAGTTGTATAGCAATTACATCATAAAACCCAGGAAGTAAAAGAAAAAGGCATTTTAAAGGGCATTATCTTTACTGAGCATGGCATATTTCTTTGGGACAGCATACATACGTGTGCAAAGGGCAAAATGATCTACTCAGCATATGGGTCCATGGCATGCCAGTGGCATTTTGCATGGATGCAATTTAAGGATTATTTAAAATTTCAGTGCAAAATATATCTCTCCCTATGCAAACAAATCCTGTTGGTAACAGCACCTTATCCTCAAAGGCCAGAGCTCTTTGCTTCAATGAGTAAAGGAGTTGCAATTTAATGCTACTGAGACCTGTGTATTAAATTGGCACAGTTCCTCTTCTTTTCTCTTTCTTTCCTTCTCTGTTTTTGAATATATATTTAATATCTAAAATATCATTTAAGAAACATTCCTACATCTGGACCAGGATCACCACTTAAATCTAAAAAAAAAAAACTCCTCCTTGTGCCATGACCAACATTCACAGAAAATGAAAGTTGCAACATTGAGGTTTATTGGATTTATTGTTTTTTCCCTTAAACAAGAAAATTCAATGAAATAATTACTGTGTTATCCAAAGTGTGATCCAAGTGGCTGCTGGGCTGGTTTGGAACATAGAGATGACAATACGGTATATTTTTTTATCACAGTACTATAAGCAGGGTGATATGTCACAGTTTTCTTCTAACTTGTGAATGTTTTAAATTATTTATTTTTAGTTAACAGTATTGAGAAACCATTATATAATACGCATACAACACAGTGTTAATGGGTGTTATTTATATAAAGCATGGTCCCTACAACATGGATAAAATGTATTATCTGCCCCAATGACAGAAATAATAAATGTCAGTCTAATGGGCAAATGGTTGCTGTCATCTAGTGGCCAGAGGATGAACTACAACACAAAAAACAAATGTCCAAAAATGAAACAAATTTAAAATTCATAAAATGACAATATCAGGCAATAAAAATAGCTTTGTGCTGCAAAATTCTTAGAACCCTTTAACATCAACATGAATAAAAATAATAATTAAAAAAAAAAACAGTTAATGCCCCTATATTTTTAGTGCGTTGGTCAGTCATGGGTCCTTAGGATCTTTCGCACCCCTATGGTGTCCTTGACATTATGAGATTTGTCCTTTAATTTGCAGAAACTCCTTCTAACAGGCTAATTTCATAATTCCTACTCCTGAACTGTGCAACTCTGTTTGCTTAGCAGGCCTTAGTTTGTGGACACATTTGTTTTATCCTGTTAATGTAACACACTGTGATGAGTTTACATAACGCAACTGCCTCCAAGTCTAAAATCAGACAGTCTGAAGCATCAACTATACAGTGCATACTTACAAGGGCCTTTTTTCTCTTGACATGTGCCATGGGAGATGAATTTTAAATAGATTGAATATCAATATTCTGGTGTAACTCATATTTTTTTAATTAAATGTTTTTTCTACCCAAACTTCTATGGTTCCACTCAGGATGTATGTGGCTGATGTGTGTGCCAGTTTCAGCTCGAGACAATGTGGCTTTCTTGCCAGGCACTTCCTGGTTGGATGTCAGCTAACTGTGCCTGAGAGGGGGATTTCTGTGAAAAAGATTAAACATGAGGTCATTCCTGATAGATAATACTAATTGTTTTTGGAGTTGCATAAACAGTTGTAAGGAGTTAATGGAAAAACGTTGCGCTTGAAGCTACATTATTCAAAACAAAACAGAAAAATGAATGTATTAGAGATTACAAAATTAATCATCAGAAAAGGACATTCTTTTTATTAGTGCCAGATATCCTGAACATGTTAATCTCACTTGATACTAAAGCAATTCAATAAAGTCAAATTTCCCTTTGGAGTTCACTTAAGAGTCTGTCCAAAATCTTACACTGGCCCCTGATGTCTCCTGAACATAATTTGACATTTCTGGCCAAAAAATCTACTCAGATACTGGATTTCAACTGGTGAATAAACTCTGTTGCAGCCCTGCTCAGAAAAGGTTGTTTCATGAACTGTCCAACCACGTCTTTGCTCCAACCTCTAACTTTCACCAGATGTGTGTTTGGTTCATCTTCTCTTCATTTTTAACAGCAAAATTTATAGGTTTCTCTTTTACTCAGTGGGAGTGCTTGCACCAGCTCCGCTGCACTGTTTCTCTGTTTGTCTCGCCCTGCCTTTTGCAGCAGGTACACAGGGACTTCTATCTCTGTTGGATGGAGGAGCAATGAACATTAGTTCAGCAAAGCTGATCAAGGGAGGCAGGAAGGCACTGAAACAACATTAACACATTGGTTGCATTTTAAAATGCTTTTTTCTGATGTAGTTTTGGATATTCTCTTAAGGCTGTAGCTCTGACTAATACCCATGAATATCAACAATAAGACCAGATAGTTTTTCTGCATCATACCTGTTTGAGCACATAAATTAAGAAGATTAATTTAAGTATATATTACCTATGAAAGATACACAAAGATACTAAATATTTCAGCATACCACATAGCCTTATTTTCCTCCTGCCTTGTAAGTAAGATAAAACCAAAACAAAGGGGCTTGCTTGCAGAAAAATAAAATGTATGTGTTCAGTACTGTGAGCAATAGATAAGTACAGGGATGAGTCATAAAGTGAGTTAGCATTTATGCACTTCTGGTTGCGGGTGTGTGGTGTGTGCTTTTATGTTGAACCCACAATGTTGTCCTCATTCGTACATTGCACAGTAAAAGAGGCTTTATATTTTTGTGTTTAGCATGTTAAATTTTGTACATATTTGTGTTTATTTTGAAAAATAAAAATAAAGATATATTACCTACCAAAGAGAGTTTATATTCTCTCTTTTGGTGAAATCATGGAGAGATTAACTGTCTTTGTAAACTTTTCTTAAATTGTAAAAAAAAAATGTGTCCCTCTGGTATTTACAATAGGATTGATGAAACCCTCTGCAAAACCAAAAATGCCCATCCCTGGTTTGAGGACTCCATTAACACAAGGACAATACTCAGTATCTTGGCTGCAGGATAGTCCCTCAGCAGCCAATACAAAGTGGAAAAGATGTCAGGTCATGGAAAAGCCAGATGTTTTATGTTCCCTTCTCAACTGAACTTCTCATCTCAAACCAATGAGCCAACTGTGGACTCAGTCAACGCTGACACATGCCTGAACCTGTAGGATTCTCCACTGTGTTTGGATCATTGCTGATTAAAAGGTCTGTAGCCAACCAAAAATTATTAAACGTGCACATTCTGTTGTTTGTGATAATATTTACGTGCAAACTACTTTTTACGACTGTTTAATCTTACAAGTATCGGCGAGGGTAAAAAGCTAATAATGAACTACAACATGGCGATTCGACATACAAGCAACGACAACATTTCCAATGTATAATATCTTGTTGTGACTTCTTGTTTGAGAGTTCCCTCTTACTAAAATTACTCGATCAAGTAAGTATTTGTGGCTGTGGCAGTGGCGTATGAACTATTATTTATTCAATATCGATTAGAAATGCGTACGGCGGTGTCGCCGGCCATTTTTGTAGTCCATTAGCAGTTCGTTAGCAGCCGTCCTTTTAAATACACAGTGCTCTCCAATTTGGCAGCGGGCAGTGTCATTATTTCAGACATAAAAATCTTGTGTGCCTGTGTTCATCACGAACCCTATTTAAGGCATTTATCAGACACCAGTATTGTAAATCCCAAACATTTTCAATTTTGGGGACCAGGAAAATGCTAATTGCTAACTGACGTCAGCGTTTTAGACTCATTCCGATTGACAAACTAGCTAACAGTTTACTCAGACATTAACTATATCGAAATAAAGTAGGTCATTATAATTGTTTTGGGCTCTGTTTTTCACCCACAAGTTTAAAGTTAAAAGTTCATATTCAACTTTTGTGTTGTACATCTTGTCCAACTCTTAGGGAAACAATTTTCTCTGTTTAATGGCATAACCCACAAGACAGTGACCCAATGGGTGTGAATGCTGGCTTTGCTGTTGCCAATTGCTGCCCTTTGTATCTGAAAATATGTATATTTAATAGCACTGTTGATGACAACACTTAAAATCCTACAGTTGTGGGTGGGTTCGTATGATAAATACAATTTAATGGGCACGAAAATGCTGTTTACAGTAAAGTTTACAGTAAACCTGCTAAGATTGCTATTTGTATGATCATATTCTCACAGTGTACAGCAGGCAAAGGAGAAAAGGAAGAATTGGTATTCTTTTGAAATTAGTAGTTCATTTCTTCATAAATCTTAAATGTGTTACATCTAAACACATTTAACTTTTTTACTGCAGGAAGTAAGATATTATTGCAGGCAAGCTTTATTTATACATCTGCAATTTTTGCACGTTGTCTTTGCAGGCCTACCTACAGGTTATTTTAAACTGAGTTCACATTTTTATACCCACATTTTAGCAGTCGTTGGGTTTCTCTGAGTAGTCAGAAATTAATTAAGCATAACATTCAACCACTAAAACTAGTTTTCTGCTCAGGAATGAAAGTAAATAACAATAATTTGACATCTTAATGAAGAAAAAATAATGTGCTTTATAAGTTTTTCTGTTTTTTTGTAGAACAATACATTTTAAAATTCATGGATATTTTAGCATTAAAATATCATTTCAGTTAAATAGCTTACTTACAGTTGCATTTACCCCTACAAAAACAGAAATGATATTGGTTATCACCAAGGCTGTTAATTTAGGGTGGCTGTGGCATAAACCTTACATCGAGGGTGGTCTAACAAAATTGTTAAGAACTTTGTATGCAGTTCGCTTCAGGCTTACTTCTTGTTTTTTTTTCTGAGTGGGATTTCAGTTTCAGTCTAAGAACTAAGTATTCTGCATTTAAACATCTTTAATCTTTGCTTTTTCCTGGCAAGAAAAGTTCAGACCTCAGTTATACTCTCCATTTCAAACACTTTCAAACCTTTACGTTACTACTACATTTACTGTATGTTGAATTTAATAACTATCTCTCTTGTCAAAAATTGAGCCAATAAGGAAGTTTAAAAAGCAGAAGTTTTTTGAGTATTTAATTAGAGACTGGCATAGGAGCACTGGAAGCAGTGAGCAAACCCATGCTAAAAGCCTGTTTGGACCCCAGAAATAAGCGTGTTTACATCAGGTTAAAAACAAAACAGTTCATTAAATATATATATATATTTAATTCATGCCCCACACTGCAGCAGTTATTATTATTATTATTATTATTATTATTATTTTCATTTTGTAACTTGACGGTTTTGGTCCTAAGAGGGATATGCATTATAGTTTGGGACATGGCTAATATGACTGCAAACTTTCATGTCATAGCTGATTGTTTGGAGACCTGAGACCTACATTAGCTCCACTTCTTTGTCTATTTCTAGGTGGACCTAAAGATAGTTCGAGACAACAGTCCATTTTGCTGACAACCAAGGATTGGCTTTAAAACACACAGCTTCAGAATTCAAATGGTTGGTATCACTTTTTGTACTATTTTTTACTCAATGTGTAGACCTTGCTGCTTTTACAAGTATACTGTATGCAGTATGCCAACACCTGGGACTGTATTGATCTTGGACCTGCTCCTTTTTATGGAACTCATATTGTGTTTTGAAATATGTTTCAATTAGCTGCCCTGTAGAAAAGAATATATTACCTTAAGTACATAAAGCTTAAGATATTGTATGCATTTTTGACTAATTTGTTGATCTCAACTTACAATACAGTTTTCTCCAGTGTTAAAGTAGACGTGGTTTTCTTTTATTTCTATGCCTTTGTGTGACAACAGCTGAGGTCGGAGTAATAATATTTCCAGATAGTCTATCTGTCCATACAACTTTTTGTCTATCTGTCTGTCAATCCATTTTTATTTTTGAACAGGATATCTTAAGAATGCTTTGAGAGATTTCTGTCAAACTGCCTTCTCTGACTTAAAAATTAACTGAGTAGACTTTGGGGGTCAAAGGGTGGTTCATTTTTGAAGGCTGTTTGGGTATGCCCACAATCACTTACTATATGTTTAAAAACTTCTTGATAGTTCTGTATTCTCACTCTGTCTGAGACACTCTGTTAGAGATCCTGCCCATGTGGGCCCAGTCCAGTCTTGGATAACAGGTCTATTCAGTAACTGCTCAGTTCAGCATTACATGGCACCATATTTTCAACAGCTCTGCATTATTCTAATGTCTAGGCTCTGTAATAGGCTTGCTACCGAGAGCCAAGGGGCTTAAACTGACGGTCAAAAAATGGTAGGACATCACTGGTACTTCTATTCAGGGGCTAAAGTAATGAGGCGTTACAGGCAGATGCTGGTACCTGCATGTAGGAGTGAGGGAGAGATCTAAGGCTACGTTCACACTGCAGTCCTTAATGCTCAATTCCGATTTATTTCTCAAATCCGATTTTTTTGTTTGGCTGTTCAGATTACACCCTTAAATGTGGCCTGTCTGCAGACTGCGATGTGAACAGCTCACGCTGCAGAAGTGACACTCATGCTCAGTTGAACATTAATAACATCACGCACAGTCTGGTGTGATGAGGGGCAACAAACACAGAGACCAAAAATGTGCTTCACAATGCTAGAGAAGTTTGTTCCCATAACGCAGAGCCTGATGTTACAGCAGCTCACCTTGAGTGAGCTCTTATTAAAGCAATTACGGGTACATTTTATTTCTTATGAACCTAAAGGCAGCCCCCATGACCCCTTCTCGATGAGAGACTGCTGCAGGAGAGATAACCAGCTCAGAGCCATAGAGCGCTAAACAGCTGAACAAAGAGGCGAAAACTTAGTTTTAGCATCTGTTTTGGTGTTTTTTTACTTTATCTGAGAGCTGATCAGACAGGAGCAGACTGTTCACCGACTGACTGTCTCATAGAAACATACAGTAGTGCAAATGCTCACGGATGAGATGGTCAGCAGTGGATCATCAGTGTCTTTCTGCGTCGTGTAAACTGTTATTTTAGCCTGATAAATTCATTAAAAATGTTGGTGCAGTGTCAATAAACTAAGTTTATCAGATAGCATATACAAACAGTGTAAAGACGTATGATTCATTCACGTTTATTGTTTATTGTGCATGTAATGGGGACACCAGTCGATCGTCAACTCTCTTGTCACTCCTCCCTTTATGCATTATTTGATGCTTGTAGAGAGAAAATCAACTAAAACTCTTTATTTTGGGAAAATAAATGGTAGAAACATTTTAATAATCATGTCTATATATTAACCTCTGATTATGTTCTGGCTATGAAGTGACTTTGAAAAAATTTGACCCAAAGTGAATTGCCGACCCCTGCTCTAGAATGACGTCAAAGACGCATTGAATGCGACCTGGCTGTTCAGACCGCGGTCACATTCAAGAAAATCAGATATGTATCCAATTCAGTGCCACATTTGAAAGTGGCCTGAATCTGATTCGAAAATGTCTGATTCAGTGTGACTTGTGCTGTTCATACTGTCAGAAACAAATAAGATACAGGTCACATTTGAGCCAAAAAATCAGATTCAAGTCACTTTTGACTGCAGTGTGAACGTAGCCTTAGTGACACAGACTTCTTGTTTTGTTCATAGAAGTGCTCTATCACACTGAAAAGACATGATAAACACACTGAAGAGCATATAAAACACTTTCAGGATTTTTTGTAAATCTTTGGACAAATGTTTTCAGTGACTAAAGGATTAACTGATTAGATTTTGATGGTTGTAAGTCTAAGGTTTTTTGGTCTCATGATCATCTCTAATTTTCTTATAGCTGACATCATATCGTGAATTCTTTGGGGGATTTCTGTCAAACTTTGCACCGATTTCTTTTCTGATTATAATTATAATCTAACTAGATGTTGGAGGTTATAAATCAAAGATCATCATCATCCCTTGCTCAATATTAAATCTCAAAAGTACTGCAAGGGATATATTTTCAAACTTTGCACAAATGAGTTGTTCTAGTCTTTATTAAATCACATCCTCTTTGTTCAAGATCATCGGTCAGCATGACCACAAAAGCCTGTTGGCTTGCATGTAGCAGCAGCCTGGTGTAGTTTGACATCCTGCTGTTTTGGCGCAGTGAAGTTGACATTAAAGTATTTTGACAACTAAAATTTTACATTTGCTTAATTCTAAGCTGAATTTAGAGTTGAAATGCATTCTTATGTTAAATCCTGTTTGTCTTTAGCTTTGTAATTAGTCCAGGCTCTTGATTGTGCTCTTTCAGTTCACCAATACAGCTCATATAGGTGAAATGACACCCCTCATGGGGCTCTGCTGGAAAAGCTGACAGGTGCCTGCCCTTTGCTCCAACATCCTTCACTGAGATGAAAGCTATCCGATTTATTCCAATCAAAAGACTGCTAAATACCAAGGCCAGACCCCCTGAACCAACCTCCCTCCAGCTTAAAATTAATAGCACGCACACACTCTCTAGGGCGACCCTCTGTGGACTGATAGGCCAGGTGATCTTCCACAGGACTAAAGGTAACTGTGACTCAGAGGGAGATTCATCATTGGCAGGAAAAAGGTTTTAGCATCTGGCTTAATTGCAGTCAGTGTCTCCTGCTGAGTATAATTAGTGTAAGCTGTCATGTCACTTCCTGCCGGGGCTCATTTATTAGAGATGATGATTGGCTGAAGGATAAAACGCAGGGGTGACACCCCCACCTCACCTCACAGTGGGAGGGGGGCAGTAAAGAGAGGAGTTCACCTGCTGGAGCCCCTCCTGACCTAAATAATGACCCAATTAGGTCTCGGTTGTTTCCCCACTTGTAACGTTGATTAACACTCGACATTTGTCATGATTTTTCTCTAAGTCACACCCTGCCTCTGCTGTGATTTACTGTTCCCAATTCAGTTATCAGACCTTTGTTTAACATTTTTAGGCGTACTTTTTATTTGTTTTGAGGTGTAATCATGCACCACGTGAAATTATGAGTGTACGTTGACCAAACTATCAATTTACATAGCAGCAAAGACCAAATCTTACTTCAAATCAATGAAAATAGATAAATAAATAAACAAGTAAACTGTAAATTCTTTTTTAGAGTCTGCTTTTTATGACACCAGAATTTTGATATATATCATATAAATATGCAACAGTATTTCGTATCACAGCAACAAAAATTACATTGACTTGGACCAGTCGTCCAGCGACTGCCTTCAGCTTATCCAGAACGCTGCTGCTCGACTCCTCCCCGGCAAGAAAACCACATCACACCAGTTTTAGCGTCACTTCACTGACACCCAGTCCACTTTCGCATTGATTTTAAACTTCTTTTAATCGTTTTAAAGCCCTCAGTGGTCTTGCCCCCTCTGTACCTGTCTGTCCCCAAAACCAGACTGAAGTCTAGAGGGGACAGAACTTGGTTGCCCCCAGACTCTGGAACAGTCTCACCATCCATATTAGAACCTCCCAGACCATAGAGACTTTTAAGTCTTCCCTAAAGACCCACCTTTTCTCCCTGGCGTTTCATAAATGAGCACACATATCACAGGCACTGCAGTTTCTGTTTCTATTTCACTGTTTTAATTTCATTGTTTTTATTGTAATCTATTTATTGACTCCTTTTAATGTATCCTGTGTACAGCACAGTGATCAACTGCTGTCTTCTTAAGGTGCTTTATAATTAAACTTGACATGACCAGGTAAAAACCTGGTTAATAGAATTTTGACACCATATTGAGTTGAGGAGAAAAAAATCTATGACTTATCAGTTAATGTTACTGGGAAATCCTCCAGCAAGATCTGAAAAACAAGCTGGAAGAGGCCACATGATGGAGTCGAACAGTCTGACAATCCCTCATGATATGCAGAGTAGCTGTTTTGTATACAATAACATTTTAATGGGTCTATATTTATTTAGTGATGGTTAAAAAGATCAGTCCTATTGCTCAGCCTCTTGTCTTCTGTGTTTATGGCCAAGTCACTACCCCAGGGAATAATGCTGGGTTATGTAGTTAAGTGTTGCTCTGATTGAGGTACTTGCCTCTCTCAGTAAAAGGTCAACATAAATGATTAATGAGAGGGAAATGTCATAAAGAGGGAAGGAAGCATAGGAGGTGTATTGTGACTATGAATTGACTTATACCTTTAAAATGTTATTCTACTCTTTTTTTACTGTGCATAAATATTTTGCTGAGCAATCCTTACCAAGACTGAGGCCGTTGTTAAAGTGATTTGTTTTTTACTTACATGTGGTTCCAGTGCACAGCCGGGTTGGTGTTTATCAGCAAGACAAATCAATCACAGATCAGCTCAGACACACTCTCAGTGTTGTTTATCCCTTTAACTAAGAGGCACCTATCGTGTGTATTAAGATCAATGAAGAGAGAATACTTTATGAGGCTCCTGCTGAGGTGAGTCAACTGAAATGAATCCATCTGAGTTCAGATGAAAGCTCTTTACCTCTAATTAGAACCCATGGCAATTCAAATGGATGCCCTTATGAAAATATATTTAATGACGAGATGCCAGCAGGAGACCATCCGCTGATGTCTGATTCATCTCATTAAGAGTCCACTGTAATTGTGTGTCTGTGTCGTGATTTAACCCAGTAAAGCTCTGCTTATTTAAAAAGCACATGGAAATACCCACAGATACTTAACTGAGGCTCTGACTCTTTATTTTACTGCTTATGAAAATAACTTTGACACCACGGTTCATTTTTTTACAGAAATGACTTATTTCTGACATGTTTATTTTTCATTTATTGTGAATACAGATCAATCTGATGCACGATATTCTCAATTACAGGGTGAAGGACAGGAAACACAGACCTTATCAAGCTGCCAATATCACCACTGCAAATTCCCAAAGAGCATATTACAAGTAAAAATTGCACAAGAGTACTGATACAATCACAGTGTAAACATAAGCATATGAAAATTCTTTATTTAAGAATGTATGATATTGGATCTTTGCTGATATCAAATATACTAATATATCAAATTAGTTTTAGCTGATAGTGATATGTACATATTTTATAAAGAACACCAAGTCTCTGCTGTACTAGAATGAATATGTTCCTTCTATTGTAAGTCTGTTATAATAGTAACACTTATGAAACAAGAAAAACAACAGTATGTTTCCCTCTAAATGATACATTCAATGACTATGAGGTGGTACATTCTGCCAGTTTATGCAATATGTCTAAGTGATGTGTTTTAGGAATGCACGTGGGTAGCTAACATTAGTGATTAATTTTGTGAGACAAAGTAGCAGGCACCAGGCATGCAAGTCAGTTAAATATTTCTTTATATTTTTATTAATTTAGACAATTGAATCCTGGTCAGATCCTCTGTCAAATCTGTTATACACCTGCCAATAGTTACTGCTGTAGTGCTGGGTGATAGCTGTTGCCATGGTGATTAAATGCCCTCTGACCTGGATGTAAACAAAGTACAGTAATGAACACCACAAAACGAAGAAATGGCATTGCTATCATATTGTAGGAACTTAGCGAACTAGACCTATTTTGATTGAATGAAATGGGTTTAAGTTGTACTTAGGGATGCACAATATTATCAGTATAGTATTGATGTTGGCAGACATTTGCCTAAAAATGTGTATTGGCTAATATTGAATTTTCTTCCAGTATTACATGTATAGCCAATATATCTGTTATACATGTAATGCCATAATGCTTCACCTTACCATCACTGCATGAAAACAGTTAAAAATCAAGTTTATTTATTTTTCAAAAGTTAAATATTGTTTTTCTTCTTTTTCATTGGTTCATTGGCATATGTGCATCCCCAGTTGTATTAAGTCTCTGTCAGCTCAAATTGACACACATCAACTTATTCTGAACAGCTAGCAACCATATTCAGTAAAGAAATGTGGACATTACACTGAAAGGAGGACCAAAGGCTAGTAATGCTAATCGTAACATTAGCAGCACCCCTCTGCTAACCATGCTCACATCAGTCACTTACTGACACTGGTATCCTGTTATACATAGACTGTGTAGTTTTGATTATTTTTTGAGCCTAATTAAATATAGGTTAGTCAGATAAATTAAAATTTCACTTGTGTTTAGCTTGATATGAAATTTTTCATCAGGGGACACCCCTAATTAGGACATTTTGCTGCTATTACTGCAGAATAATGCAGTGAATCTAGCGTATAGCTGATAAAAAGGCAGAAACTTTTTAATGCCAATAACAATGATCAATGCTGTAGGCTATTATCTACCAGTACACAAGTCATGCCCATTATATTTTGCAACCCGTAATTTTTAAGGGGTTTCTTGCAGGACTGCAGTGAATTGTATACTTAAATGTTATGTCACTACTGTGGTGAAAATACTGAAGAAAACCTTATCTTTCAAGAACAATTTTCCGTAGAAATATTCTTAGAATATATGAATCTACTTTTCTAAATTTACATTGTCATTCTTGCCACAAGCTGAAAATAGCAGTCACAAAGGTCACCATACATTTATAATATATTTTCCTTCAACAAAGAGAAGATAATCAACAGGCATAATCTTGCATTGTTAATCTCTATGCAGATGATACTGTTCTATATAAATCCAAGATTGTATTCTACAATGATTGCACTTCTTACCTTTTGAATAACATCATAAACACAGTTGATACAATACAAAAGACAGTGCAGTCCTCAGCACTCCACTCTGCTGAGGTGTGTTGATGAAGCCACTTCCATCTGAGAACTGTATTGAAGATGTTGAAGAGGATGAGCTGGAGGGCTGTTGTTATTTTTTCCCATCATTGCCCTGGTGCTCCCACGGCACAGGATCATTTTCATCTGTGAGCGATCCTGTCTCCCTTTCATGCCAGAACTGCTCCAAATCAGGCAACACAATACCGTCTTTCAGACTCACCCTGTCTATCTCCCTCCCTCCTCCTCCTCCTTGCTCCATCTGAGGCTGAGCCTTTCTGCTTGGACCCTGGCTTGAGCTCGATCGAAAGCTGCTGTCCGCTCTAAGCTCCATAGAGGTCTCTGGTCTGGGGCATGGTGACTGGAGGGCTGTAGGCTTGTGGGGTCCAGGTTTCGGTTTAGGTGGGGGTTGTTTGCGCAGGGTGAGGCGCCTCCACAGCCCCTTGTAGCCCTCTCTGAACTCTTCTGAGAGGGAGAGCACGATTAGAGGGTTCACCAGAGACAGAGAGTAGGTGAGCAGCTGAGCAGAGAGGATCAGAAGAAGTGGGGGAGAGGACACTAAAGGCTTGACTCCTTCGATTTCCCTCTCTGCGATATGACGCTCCCAAAGCCACACGACCCACTGCGGAAGCCAGAGAATAGCCATGGCCACTGTCAGGCTGAACAGCATCAGGGTGAGCTTCCTGGACCTGATCTGTGTGCGCAGATTCTGGGTCTTACTGGAGCGACGCTGACACTGGCCATAGGCTTTCCAGAAATACATCAGGGCAAGGCTGAGAGGTGCGCAGTAGACCCCCAGAGGGTATGCCTTGGCGTATACTGACATGAAAGCACGGGCTTCAGGAGGAACCAACAGCACACACACCAACCCGCGGATCCTTCTTTGCTGTGTAGCAAACAGCCAGTGAGGGATGGTGACAGAACAAGCAGACAGCCAGATGAAGAAGAACACCACCAAGATGGAGCCAAGGTGGATGCTCACCTGCTTGGTTGGGTTGGAAACATATCGGTAGCATGCTTTGGCCATGACAGCCACAGTGAAGCTCTTCGCTGCCATGCAGGACTGGAGGAACCAATCTGCTGTCTTACAAACTATCCAACCCAGATCCCAGCTAGCTTTGGAGAAGGCGGCAGCCTTAAAGGGCACCGAAAACGCCAGCACCAGTCCATCAGCAAACATCAGGTTAAAGATAAGAGAGTTGATGAGTGATAGTTTTCCTCTGTGAGCATTTGAGAACAAGATGACCATCGCAGTTAGATTACAAGCCACACCCAAGACACAGATGACTCCCAGAATAGCTGGAACAAGGACTCTCAGCTCCCTGGGATCCAGCTGTTGGAACGAGCGGCCATTGAATGACCACTTATCGATGGAGGCATTAACAATTGTTGCATTTTTCCCACTCAGCAAATCCATCTTAGCCACAAAGATGTTTGAACGAAAATCTATTAAAGTCAAATTCAGGAAGGTGAGGAAAAGCCTTGAGTGTGAAAGTCCAAAAATGAGACTTCTGAACTGTTCTCTGCAATAAACTCACTGGACCTGTTCAAGTAATCGCATCAGAGAAGATATTGATTGACGATCGATGATCACAGTGGAGCTCCTGTCTGTCCCCGGCTTTATCCTGAGGCACAATGATGCAGCTCCTGCAGCTGGTTATAAAGATGCAGTTTGATTGACAGCTGCTGTCTCCAGCTGAAGAAAAGTGCGTCGACTACAGCCTCATGGGGCCAATTAGAAAAACTGCATAATGTGCACAGCATGATAGATGAATGCATTGGATTTCTAATTTGTCTCTACAGTCACTACAGTAAAGGCTTCTAAGAAATATTAATGCTTATTATTGATCAAAATAATGTTGGTAAAGATATTTTTTGTGCAACTGAAGCTAAAATCAAACTTCTGAAGCATTCAGCAGTGATCCATGTGATTGTTTTTCCTGTTGTTTATGTTTGTCATGTGGTCTGACAGGGTCAGGGGAGGAAAGGGAGCAAAAATATTACGCTTATGTAAAAGAACAGTAATTTAGATCAGTGGCTCCAGACTTTTTCTCTTAGCCCAACCTAGTTGTACCTAAGAAGAGTCTAGACCTCCCTCCCAGGATCTACATGAAAAAGCTGGTACCGTGCTGTGCAAAATAACCTCAATTTTATATAATTTCCTCAGATTTTTCTTTTTTTCACTAATAAAATCAAGATATATGGGCTAAAGCAGACATTCATATGCATTCTTATACCGTCTTCTAAGATATTAGACTATTGACCTGTTTCAGTTCCCGTAACTAGTGAATTACAGGTTCTGAATCCATCCACTGCTGAACTGCTCTTTACCCACCAAAGATAAAATAAATATCACTATAGCAATACATTTAGCTCTTTGAATCCTCTGCAACAATTTCTAATTACTTAACCAGTATAATGAGAAATACTGAAAATTGTCTGTGAATTTAATGATGGAAGCCCACACATGCTGTGCGCAGGCACCTTTTTAGGCTTTATTTTTTTTTGATTAAATAATAAGAATTATGTTAATGTTAGTGTTTTGTAAAATAGTGTAGCTTTCATTGTCGATGTAGACAAGCCTCCATATTCCCAAACTGCACCTAAACTATACCTTTGGTAACAAAATTACAATATGCACTTAAATTCCAAGAGGAAACTTTGTTTTAATTTGTGGCACATTTTCAAATCCAGCTAAATCAAAACTTAAAATTTGTGAGAATAAACCAGTAATAATATTTTCAGGCCATATCACCCAGCCCTACAAGGTATGTAGAAATGTGATATGTAAGTGGTCTTCTTTGTACTTTGAGTACTCTACATATTAAATTAAGTGACTTTTACTGTTACTCGAGTATATTAATGACGGGCTATACATTATCAATGAAAAAACATTTTTTACACTCATTGAGTGTATAGTAGTTTTACACAATTACACTGTATGTGAACAGTTAAATATACCATGTCAATTGTATGAATACAGTGTATTAAATATTTGCCTTGATAAATATGGCAAACTCAGACTAGGTGTAAATATATTTGTTTTTGTCAATTTAAAAAAGATGAACATCCTGCTTTTGATCCATTACGTACTAAGTATCAGGTCAGTATCAGTTCTGTGTCAGATATCTTATCAGTACTGATATTGTGAAATTAAATTTGGTGTCTTCATCAAAACTAAATTTTTGCTATTGTGTCAGCAGCAGACGATGGAAAGATTCAAATGATTTGGCTTTTCTTTCTTTTTTTTTACAATTAGTCCTCAGATTAAATTTTAAATGTGACAAAATATAATACTTCCCTAAAAACTACTTAAGTTAAATTAAAATAATTGATTTAGAAAAACTCTCAAAGGAGTAGTAGTACACAAAAGGCTCCTTAGTTAAAGCTATGTGAATGAATGTTATTATTGACCTTGCACCCCTGATCAGAGTTTAGTGATGGGCAATACGGGACTTTTTGATATGTTAACAATTATTTTTGCTGTATTTAGTTCAGTACCAATACTGATACCGATACTAATGTAGTCCAGGTTCTAGACCCTTGGATCTTAAAGTGAGTTTAGTTTGAAGTCTTAGTCCTAAAAATGCTTTTTGCATATATTTCACCTTTACAGACAACATATGTTTTGGATGAAATCATAATTGTTCCAAAAATACTTTTATTAAATAATTAAATATCTGTACTCACGTAGGCCCGTGTTGCACTGATTTATAAATCTTTTCAAACTAAGCGTAATCAATTATTTCAAAAGTGACTTCAGAATTTTTTGGAGAGTAGCAGTGCATTGAATTGTGTTTTGTTTGCATCATTCCTACTTTAGTTTGTTACAAACGGCGCTGTCTCTGTGTGTAAGCTTGGGAGTGCAGCTGAGTGCTGGATGATACGCTAATTAGTTTCCACAGTCACATATCATGGAAAATAGTGCAATGTAGGCACAAAGAAAGAGAGAGAGGCTGAAAACAGTCCATACTTCATAGATAAATATTTTTTTAGAGTACTCATTTGGTATCTACATTTGAGAAGAGTAATCAATACCAAAACAATACTTGTAAAAGTCTTGATTCTCCTATCCCAGGTTATTATACTTAATCTAGACAATTCAACTACTTTGCACTCAAAACTACATGACTAAACATGAATAATTTAAAGGCATTTTCATGGCTCTTAATATAAAATCTACCTGCAACTTTGTTGAGTGCACTTTCCTTACAACAGCTGCTTTCCAACCACAAGAGGGCGCCTCTGTACCACAAGAAACAAGAAACATGAAACGGATCACTTCACTGCTCCATCCATTTCCTAAACATTCGCTCAGGAGAGGCTTGCATAGAGCTGAAATCTGCCACAGCCGTTATTGGGCACGAGGAGGGGCACGCCCTGGATAGGTTCCTGGTCAGTCACAGAATCACTCTGACATTTCCATCAGGCGGCAAATGTAGAATGACCAATTAACCCTAATAAGCATGACATGGGACTGTTGCAGGAAGCCAGAGTACCTGGAGATGGAGAGAATATGTAGAGAAAGGCCCCAGTGGTGTTCAAAACATGAACCCTCATGCTGTGCAGTCACAGCACTGACCTCTCTGCCATCTTGTTGCTGCTCACTTCATTCAGTAATGTTTAAAAAAATCAGGTCCATGAAGATTTTCAGCTTGCACATCTTTATTCTTTTTTTTTATTCAAAGAAAGTCCTTTAAGCATAAAGACTGCATGGTATTTAATTGCATTTCAATACATTCTGAGCTATAAAAGATTTTTTTGTTTCAATTAGTGTCACAAAGGAGGTTGTTTAGAAGACATAACTGTTTAAAGGAACCACACTTAATATTTCCCTGATTTCACAGAGTTCATTTAGACCTTTGACTGCTTTCCTTTATGGGAGTGGACTAAAACAAATTTGAGACATGTGAGAATCTCCAAACCAATCAGAGCTGAGTGCTGAAGTATAACCTGCTACTTTTCCATGTTACTCATCACCAGCCAGAAAAGGAACATGTACAAACGCTGCAGCAGTTACAAATGAAACCCAACACAGGCTACTGCTGCAGAAAGTATTACTTGCATAGTGCCTCAGATGATCTGTAGATGCTCAAATATCTATGTGCAGGCTGCTCATCTCATTGAAATCAGTTCCAATGCATGCAGAAAGAGCTGTGCTAGCTTTATGTTAGGCCAAGAAATCTAAAGTTCATTAAATCAACATGAAACGTTTACTCTTCTACCATCTACAGATCATTTTCAGTACCATCCAAATAAACTCAACCATGTAGAGGAGTTCACATTTGAAAACATGTCTTGTGGATTTGTGGTGTCTCTTGCACACAGATGACATCAAACTGACTGAAATGTGATGAAAGCAGTAATTTGCACAAATCATAGAAGGGATGCACGATATTAACGGCACGATATCAGTAATAATTTTTGCCATACATGTGGGTCACTTTTATAAGAGATGGAAATTTACTGGAAATGAATAAATTGGAAGTTGGTGACAAATTGAATACTGTTTGAAAAACACATGATAAATGCACATACACAAATTATAATGCAGCACAGACAGAGAGAGAACGACACAAATTAGCACAGGGCTCACAGAGTTTGGTTGGCAACAGAAACAAGTTAGAAGAGAAAAGTAAAAATTTAATTATACACCTGATTGAAACATATCCACCTAATGAGATGTAAGCCTATCCTATCTTTTCGGTGCATGCCCCACAGCTGGTCAAGAAGTGTGTTAGCTTGATGCTAATACACACTGTATTAGCATCAAGCTAATGAGCTAACCTAGTGTGGAATCACACTTACTTAAACTTAAGAGATACACTGTTTTCTCAATATTATAAGTAAACAGATCTTTGAAACAATCATTTACTATATTATGAATGAAAGATTGTCTTTTATGTTTAGAGAAGCTGAATTAGTTTCTGAGCTTGCCTCCTCTTCCTCTGTACGTAGAGTACTGCAGTAAAATGTAAAAGAGCAAAGGAGTGAGTTAGCACTTCAGCCCTACCAGTTCCCTTGTCTCAAAGCCTGTGAGATTTTTTGACAAATGCCTAAAATGAGGTGGACACAAATAATAGATTTTGACATGTTTCTCAGCAACATGAAAATATCTGGAATTGCCACACTTGTGAATTTTATAGGATTGGTGTAATTTGACAAGGAGATCTGCTGACGAACTGCTACCTAGGACTGCAGAGTTGGTCAATGGAGGTTAAAGTTTTTGACCGTTTTTCAAAAACAGTGTTAGACACATCACGTCACACCAAGACTATTACAGAAGAGAAAAGACTGTTAAAGTCGTTCCACCATGTTGTACTTCCACAAGATCTGACATTAGCTTTTTTTCTTTTGCCAAACACATTTATACTTCAAAATCTGTGTGTTCATTTATAACGATTATCATGATGAACAAAACATGCACGTTTTGTAAACTTATTTTCACCAAAGAGTTTATTGTCGGCAAAAAATCTAAAACCCTTTGGAAAATCCTTTAGGCATTTTATTAAGAGAACCAGTGTGACGCTACCTTTCAAGTTGGTTTACAAAAGTAAGTCTTCCATGCCCCACTCTACGGCGGCTTTGTAAACAGCATTCAGATACACTACAGTCTCCTTCAAGCAGTCGGCTGGGGACATTAACCTTAAAGGGGTCTATGGGGACGTAGGTGACTTAGTTTGGAGAGTAACTTGACTGTCAATCAGAAGGTTGAGGTTTCAAGCCCGGCTCTCACTGCCACACGGCAATGTTTGCATGGGTAAGAGACTTAACCCCAAATCTCACTGCTGTGTCAGTGGAGTTTTAATTAGTATTGAAGAGCATACATGTTATTAGAGCGCTGATAACAGAATTATATAGAAACTTCTACCATCAGTGTGTTAATGCAGGTATGAATGAATGGAGATCAGTAGCTGTGACATAGGCGTTTTGAGTAGTCAGAAAGACTACACCAGTGCTATACAAACTCACATCCATTTCCCACATACCATGACTATTTACAACTAGATGCTGCTGAAATGAATGGAAAAAAAATATTTCTCATATTTCACGAAATTGTGCGGAAACTTTGAAGTTGTTCAAGGTAGCAATTTAAATATCTTAATGTGAATTCCTATCCCTAGCTGTAATGTCAGCAAAATATACAAATGGACTATATTTATGGTAACTGTTCAAAAAAGCTTTTTATAATTTGTGATGAAACTAAAAAAGAATTATTTGCTTTTCCTTTCTCCTATCAACCACTGGAGCAGAAGAAGATAGCAATAAAATTCAATTATGGTAGAATTAAAGTGTAGTTTGTGGTGTTGTATGTCACTTTCTTAATAAAAGAAATAGACTATCATAAAAAGAGAAACGGGTTAATTCCAGCGTGGGAAAGACTTTGAGTTCTTCACAGCAGAAGTATATTTCAGTATGGGTTTTTGGCTAAAATGAGTTTGGAAATACTGATGTAATAGATATCTGCAAAATCAAATATCGTGCATCCCTAAATCACAGTCTTCCCTGAACTCACAAGCATGTAGCCGGTGCTTTTATCTAATTTGACTACACTGCTTCAAGCACTTATTCCACTTCGGACCTCAGTTGAGCTTTTTTGTTTGTTTTGTTTGTTTTGTTTAAAGAGAGAGAGAAAAAGAAAGAAAATGCTATTTTAACATTTCATTGAACACATTCACACTCCTGCCTTGTACTCAGTTCCCCTCCCCCCTCCCACTCCCACTACATCAAACCCTCACATACCAAAAGAAGGCACCACAGCTTCTAAACAGACTCAATGACCGAGAGAAGGACGCAATAAAACAACAGCATTAAATAAAACCATGGACACAGCCTGGAGGGGCTTCATTCACATTACAGACTACAGCAGTCTCACAAGGGAGACACAGAATTGGAACTAGAAAGACTGACCACACTGTGTCACAGGCAGAGAAACTTCAGTTTCTGGGGTCAGACATTAATAACAGTGTCTTTTCTCTTTTGTAGAAACCCTGCAGCAAGTCGCATTGTCCATAAAACTGCCTCAGTTAGAGGGTGCAGGGTTGATCACATGCACTGAAGCATGAGCAGACTAAAAGACAGGGGGCACTGTTGCTACATGACAATGAGCCACCATCATGTAAGCTACGTGTTAGTTTGTGTGCTCTTATTTCTGTTCAGTGTCCCCACATCCAGCCTCTTTCCTCAGGGTCTAGAGGGCTGCTACATCGTGTTATTCATGCAGCAGTCCTCATGTTGCATAAATGCGCAGGTTTCACTTCCTCAGGTGTCTTCACAGCTAAATAAATAAAATCAGAAATTAAAATGAAGAATGAAGAATGAAAGTCCATTCTTGATTTTATGGGGCCTTTTTCCTCAGATTATATCCAGATGTGTTAGTTTCCTGCTTTCGAAAAATCCTGAATGTCCGCTTCCACAAATCAGTCACTGGAAACTTTCCTCTGCACTTTAGCAGGGCAGCAAAATTGAAGATCAGCAGCAAACAGATACATGGAGAGGAGGAGGAGGAGGAGGAGGAGGAGGATGTTGATCAGGGATCCATCACAGTCCGTCTCCAAACCTGCCTCCTCCTGCAGGCCCTCATATGTGAGGAGGGTCAGCAGGGGTCCTACTTCCCTTTAGTTGACCTTGTCCTGAAAGATGTAGAGGTTGTTTGTGGCCGCTACAGCGATGATGTTCTCATATGGGTGCCACGTGGTATGAAGGATCTTCTTGCTAAAGTCCAAGCTGTCTACACTGATCTCATCCTTGCGTCGTTTCCCGCCCACACACACCTGGAGGACAACAGTAGGGATAAAGAGGCGATAAATTATGAGTGTGTGCAGTTTTCAAAGCATAAACTGACATTGATTTCAGTTAAATTAATCAGGAGTCATAAAGACACCAGAAAAACCAGTTGAACAGAACCTTGTAGTGAAGCCATTTTATTGAGTTGTTGGAAAAAAGTCCAGTAGACAGAGCAAAGTTCATGCAAGGTCTTCTTTTTTAAAGCCATCAAATTATAGCGTGGTTTCACTTTCATCCTAACTTCATGCTAGTCTCTGCCTGAATCTGATGGGAAATATGTAGCTTTTAGATGATAAATCTTTCAGTATGTCTACAAGCTTGTTGCTAAATTTGACTGTATTTTGTTACCGGAAGAGTTGGTGTCTGGTATTATATTCCTCGACAACAGCAATCTACCATAGATAAAAAAATGGAACAGTTAAGCTCCATTTTCAGTTTTGTTTTTCAAGCAAAACAAAGAGATGTGAATGATTAAACACTGCGTAGACAGCACAGTGAGATGCCACTTTTCTGAGGGACATCTATGGTTTGGCTTGGATGGTTGAGGGTTTGAGTCTTCTGCTGTCACATGTAAGTGTGTGACTGGACGACACTTGACCCCAAATTCCACTACTGCATCAGTGGTGTGTAAGTGGGTCTGAAAAAGTATGATTGTCATAAACTAATACTGATGTATATATGACATAAAAACTTCATCCATCAGTGGGTGAGTGCAAGGTGAGTCATAAATTCTGTCCTAATTTGGTCATGTAGAAAGTAGGAACGAGTTAGAATATATCCAATCACAGCTGCTTTGGTTGTGTGGAACGGTTGGATGAGTTGGGAGGGACATCCAATCACAACTGCCTTAGCTTTGTGTTGGTGGGATAAGTTGGGGAGGGATCCAATCAGAGCTACTCTCTTTACAAATTGATATATTCATGTAGAGCAGGTTCACTGTTTGTTGCCAATTCTGGTATTGTACGTGAGATGCTCTACCAGGTAACCTAAATAAAGGTGACTGCATTTTACACAAAAGTTCGATTTTTTTCTAGTCATTTATAAATTCAAACTTTACTAGCATTCAATAAAGGGTTATTAGATGTTTCATTTTATCCAAGTAAAACATGACTTAAGAGATTCAAGGAAAAACAAAAAATATCTTACACTTTACACTTCATATTTTAGTCGACTACATTAACAGTAGATTTTGTCGACTAAAATGTTGGGACATTTCATCAACTATATCTAGACTTAAATTAAAACAATTTAGATGACTAAATTATAAATAAAAGATATTTTAGGCAAAAGACTATAACTAAAACTAAATTAAAAAGTGCTGTCAAAATTAACAGTGCCATGCAAGCTTAGGTCAATTACCATTTAGTGCTTTACTGAAAAAATGCAAGACATATTTTACCCACAGCCCTTATAAATATGCTAAATGGTGCTGCTTCAATTTAAGCAACATTGGATTAAAGCTAATTTATACAAATTTCCCTACAAACAAAACTGTTTTCTAAGCAAGTTAAGGCCGCAGTGTTACCCCTGTGCTTCATTGTTAAGGCAGTCACTTAAACAAGATGCCCACTCCACCTTAACTCATGTTGCATTGGAAAAGATGTAGGAAATAAATATTGCACAGTTATAGCTTGTAGTATTCTATAATTGGTAGTGCACAGTTGTTGCACTTTTATCATTTTCAATAAGCATTTTCAATAAACAACACAAAAATATGATCCTATAACAAAATAGTGTGTTCTTTTTTTTGAATAAACCCAAGTTTCACTGTGTGAAAATTCAGAAGTTTTTCATTCATACAGTACATATCTCTGAATTTGCTAACTTCAGTTTATTTCTACTGTGTCAATAATATTCATGAATCCAGTAGACTTTTATTTCTTTACTGTTTGTTCTGTTTGTTCATGTCCATTTATGACATTATTTGTGTGCAAAGTGTAAAGGGCAGAATTTGGAATAGTAAAAATTACTTCTTACTTTTAGATCGAGGATAATATTCTTAGTGATTAAGACTTACTTATAAGTTATTTATACAATAGTGTGTTTGATTTATTTGATGAGAAAAAACATATTTTGAGTTGTTGAGGGGAAGAAACTATTCATGTTGTACCACTGACTTACAAGAGCCACACTTAGCAAAGCTAATTAAGGTCATGATAAATGCTCAACAACTTACCTACTTACTATTAATAGGTGTGAACTAGGAGAGTATTAAGGGGACACTCTTAGTTAACCACCAGCTACCCTTATGAAGAATCTTCAAATAATAATGATTAAGCAGCTAGTCAGCTATCATTAAAATGGTGATAAACAGATAGATTATAGTAGCATGTTGACCCTAACATGAAATGTGTTCAAATCAGTTTGTGTAAACAAGAAAGGCTGTCTGACTCCGTACACAACACTTACAGGGTTTACCTTGGTGTAATCATGGCAGCACAGTAACTTGTAAACTTAAGCAACTGCATTTACAATATTTACAGAGGGAGTGTCAGTTCAGTTAAATGATCAATGCTGCTTTCAATGCTTGAGGAGATGCTCTCTGTGCCATTTTCAAATATTTTTGTCAACTGCTTGCTAGGTCCATATAGTCTGTCTTCTTAGTGTTTCATCTGTGCAGTGCCTGTCCTCCATCTTGCATTACTTTCTCTCCCCCACTGGGTCGGTTTTTGGAATAAAGAGCAAAGCAGAGAAGAGCTGCTGGATCACAAGATCATTAGATCCACATTTTAAAGAGAAAACAAACATACAAAAAAGCATGTTACCTTGCTTGTTAAAGGTTGATTTAAATTTTGTTTGATCCTTATTTTGAGGGAATGTTCAAGTAGTGAAAGAAGTATTGGTCTGTGGGTTTTGTAAAGGGGTTTCATTTTGAAATTTACAGGATGCTCTAAGCGTTCATTGTCTGACCTCCTGTTTGGGTTGATCTGTTATGTGATGATAGATCACTGCTTGCAGCGGCTCAGCTGTACATACACATTGGGTGAATCTCCACTGGAGCAGCACAAAGTGTTGCTTCTAGAACAAGCTGGAGACTACTCATATGGCAGTGTGTGGTAACTGTAAGATTAACTACTACAGAAAGAAGTATTTACTTCTTCCTACTCCTTTTCGAACATGTATAATTACTGCATTTCTTTTTTTTCTTTGTATGGGAATTGCATTTCTCTACTTTCATTTCTTTGCATACATGTTCGAAATAAATTCAATTCAATTCAATTCAAAGATAAGGGGTGTTGTGCAGAAGGACCATCATAGTAATTCTGATTTGTGTCATTATTAGCGAGCCTCAGACGAGTCCGTGGATGTTAAATGCCCTGGTAGCCCACACAGGTGTTGACCTCATCTTGGGATTGTATGGGTGTGGCAATGTTTGTTTGACTGACAGCCAAACAGCCCTGTGAAATTAGAACCTGATTTTGAAGGAGGACTTGTTGACCTGTTACCTTTTCAATTGGTCCTAATACACTGTGACATCAAAATCACTCACAACATCCCCATCTGTTTTCAGCCTCTCCCTGGTCTTATCAACCAGAGTGATTTAAAGCACCTGCATGGCGATCAGGGCCTTGAAAACACAATACTGGGTAAAACATGTAATAATGCAGGTACAATTATTATTTGTCTTCATGTAACGTACTGTCCATGGCACAAAAAAGGCTTGAGAATGAGGTCGGTGAACCAGGATGTTGTAATGGAGAGTTTCAGGACATACCTCCTCCACATAGCTGAATTATGTAGAGGTCAAAAAAGTGGTCTTTTGGGTTAATAATTTATTCTAAGGAGACATATTACAATAACAGAGGTTGTGTAATACAAAATGACAGCAGAAAGATTATCAGGATATAGAAGATGGAGGCTTCTGTTGAAGAGAAACAAAATGGCTATCCATTAGTCCTTAGTCCTTAGCATAACACACACTAATGTCAGCCAACTCTTATTGATTAGCAGAGCTGCTGTACCTTGCGAGGCTTGAGAATAGCTCTGGGTTTGCTGTTTTCCCTCGATGCCTCCAGGGTGACGTCTCGTTTTGTGTTCCGGTCAAACATTCGGAAGAAGTTGTTGTAAGAGCCGGTCATTATAACGCTGTAGGGAGGCAGAGAAAAACAGTGGTTATTGAGATAAATAGGTGCTTTGAATGGATGAATGCATAGAAGATAAGTGTTACCTGTCTGATCCGTTCCAGACACACTCAAACTTGTCAAAGATGCAGTCATTCTCATACAGAGAACAAAGCTTGCCTCGTAAATAATCGTGGACCTGAAAAACAAATTCAAAATGGCTGTCTGAAATAGTTGAACAGTGTGCACATTCTTCATTTGTTCACTTGATCAGACAACAGTAAGCTGCAGTGCCATATGCTCTGCTTTTAGTAATCTGTTCAGACCTTGTGACCTAGGCTAAGATGCTAGGTAGCAGGTGGAGGCCGATCTGGAATTGGACAGAGAATCCCTTGAGCCTCACTGATGGCCCCGATCACTCCTGACCTGCCCTAAGATGGCTTCCCCTGATCAGAAAGAGTGGATGTGACCCGTGGTGACCTCACAGTGGGAGGTTTTGCCCTTCAGGTTGCATCAGCGCCACCACTATCAGTCTTTTTACGGACAGTCAGCTCAATAAGTCCTCTGGGGTTAATCGGCAAAGATGACACAGTTACAGATTGGCAGGGAGATACCGGAACAGGATTATGCTGAGTGATTAGTCTGAAATCAATACGTTTTGATTTAAACTCAGCCTAAACACTATTTTCTTACATCTCCAGCTGTGAAATCTCATTGGAGCCTTCAAACTGTCCAATAGCACAAGGACAAAAACTCACCTGGTACGTCTCCAGTGGTTTGTTCTCCATTTGAAGGTCCCACACCTTGACAGTGAGGTAGTCCCGTGTCATCAGGTAGCGCCCGTTGTGGCTGAACTTCACGTCAGAGATGGATGAAATGATTTCAGAGAAAAAAGAGCGAGTGGAGGGATCCTCTGGCTCCTCGAAGTCTGTGAGAGAAGAAACAAAGGAGTAAGTCTTTGACCGAGCAAACAGATTTTTCTTTACTTTAGAGACCATATCAGCATGACACAAATAATCAACAAAACACCAGAAATATGTGTCATGATCACGTCATTCAAAGGATTCTGATCCTGAATAAATTTTACCCTGAATGAGAGGGATGGTGTTTACTGGTCTTTATTGTTAACAGTTCATGTAACAGTAGTTTCTAATGTGTCTTCATGGTTTGAATAAAATTTAAGGTTATAAGGGGAGAACACCAGATGAAGCATGGCTAGATGTTCATGATTTTGTGTCATTTTGGAATTAAGAATAAATGTAGACATCCAAATGCATTGACTGGTACATAATATTTAGGAGGGGGTAACAGCTCTATCACATAGACAGGGAACCGATGATGGACAGCAGTGTCTGATTTTAACACTGGAGTGGTGACCGTAGTTTGCTTTTCTAATGCAATGATTCCCACAGTCCTTCACAGTTAATGTAGCCACCTCAACGAGATGCAGATGTATTAGTAATTACGCTGGCATAAATTGCTTTTTCACCCTGCAGCAAACACTGCCAGCACTAAATTGAAACAAATAATGGAGGATTAAGCAGGGCTATAGTAATGATTAAACTGGACATCACTTTTAAAAAAAAGTGTTCACACATGCACATTTGCTAAAATGTGTACATGATTTATAGTATTTATTAGGTTCATTTTATCAGATACTGTCCACTATCTCATGAGTTAGAGGTGTGTATTGGCAAGAATTTAGTGATACAATATGTATCATATACAGGAGTTCCCATAGGATATATCACTCTACATTGCTATGCTATAAGCAAAAATGTTTTTTTTACTACATTATCTATGTTTTATTTTTCTTGATTGTTTTTTTTTATTCATAAAATATATGGTTTGTAACTAGTCTTATTTCATGAAGCATGGTCCCTGCAACATGGATATGTATGCTCAGTGACAAAAAAAGATGACATAAAATGTAAATGCAGAGTCAATTAGCTGAATACTTACTGCTAATTAGGCCATGCTACTGTACATATGCCCTGAATCTCTATGAATCATTAACAAATGAAATATTCATACTGCAGTATTAACGATCAATGCAATGCTGTGCCATAAAATATCTTTGCATTGATATTGGTATATTTACTGAAATCCTTATATTAAGCCAATTCTAAATAGAAACAATTTTTTTTCACAGGTTAAGGCACATTTTCATTAATGGAAAGAAGAAACAGCTTCTTCTGTTTGTAGAGTTTGGAGTTGAGACAGCTCTGCTCATGCGCTGTTCCTACAAGATGCTGTCTGATGCTATCTGCTTGTTTCAAAGTGTTCATTCATTGTTTTATGTTAACATCTGTTTTTAGGGCATTGGGCATGGCAGTAGGAAGCAGCAGCAATGAAGCAAATGGACAGTGGTTATTAGAGGTGGGCAGCTGCGGTACAGATCGTGTCTGTAGCAATGAAAAATACAAAGAGTTGGATTTACGAACTTGTGCAGATATTGCTGTCTGTTTTTTGTCATAGTTTAACTGTGCATACCTAGTATCTGCACGTAAGCCATAACCAGAGCACTTCATATTGTGTTCATGCAAACCAGGGGTGGGCAACTGGCAGCCCAGAGGTCACATGCGTTCCCCTACTACCTCAGTGTGGCCTCCCAGTCAATTCAAATAAGAAAAAAATATACATATTCACATGAAAACATATGCCAAAACAAATCTGCCAAAAAGCAATATTTCCAAGAAAATAGAGCTGTATAAGCTGTAATGGTTTTTGTTACACGTGCATTACAGGATGCATTTTTAAAGGACAAAATGCTTGAATAACCAGTGAAAACTCTGACTTGGAATAAAAATGTAGCTTAATCTAGCCTGAATTCTCTGTTTAGCTTATTAATTTTAGTATAACTACTTGCATTTGAGTCAGAAGATATAAATCTTGACATAATACCTCCTTATGAGTGCTTTTTTCCTCTCGTTTAATCGTAAGTAACTATAAGAAATGCGAGCAGCCTATAGCTGCCACAATTTGGCCATCTGGCAACATCATCTGAGGTTATGTGGCCTTCATGGCAACAACAGTTGCACATCACTGATCTAAACAGTAAATTTAGAACTCCTGTTTACAACTATTTTAATTATAATGAGGAAAAAATGCAAATTTAAAATAACTTTTTCAAGCAAGTAGGAAACACAAAGCAGATTCTGTGTTGGGCCGTCAGTACTAAACAATAAAAGCCAAAACAGTTGTGGTGTCTCTGCAGCAGCTGCATGTCTTCACGTCGTTATTTCAGTGTGTGTTTAGGGAGGCAGGCGAGGGTCAGCATGCTGGGTAAATATTGGTTATGATTCATATTGATTCTGGCAGCTGCTGATCTGTGTGCAGGCCAGCACGCTGGGGATAAGAGCCAGGCATTCCATCGTTAGCTGTCAACTTATTGTTCCTCCTCCCACTCCCCCTCTCCCCTCTCTCCTCTCTATCTCTCCAAATATGCCCCCACCCTTTGCAACCCCTTCCCCTGCCCCCTCCTCCTCTCCTTCTCCTGTCTCCTCCGCTGGGGACTGGAGAATCGCTCTGTGATGTGCCAATGGGGAGTCTAACTAGGGATGCTGCATGAAAGATGAAAAAATGGGGGGATGAGGAAGGGATAAGGAAAACAAATCAATGTCAAAGTGCGGGGCCCATTTGAGCCCCACTGGATTTGTGTGTGTGTGTGTATGAATGTGCAGTATGTGCATGTATATATGCATGTGTGTGTGAGTGTCCCTCCCTCCTGGCGTATAATGGGGTCCCTGAGGAGTCAGCATGGGGGCTGTTTGGTCCCCATCTCTCTGTCCTGCAGCCCAGCGATTTGGTTCTTTATCTTATGTTCTCATCCAACCCTGCATCATACATTCACTCATCCATCCTTCCTTTCCCCCCCTTCCAACTTCTTTCCATCCATCTGTCGTTCCATGTATCTTTCCATCCTTTTTTCATCCACCCATCCTTTGATGCTACGTATCCATGCTGAAGATTCCTTAATCCATCCATTCACCCCTTCCATCCATCCATACGAGGTGTCTCAGAAAAGTTCCAGGACTGGTGTCACAAAAGATTTATTTAGGATCCAAACTACAAGTTTTCCCCTGCGAAGTAATCCCCCTGGAGTCTAATGCACTTTCCTATCATTCTCTGCCACGCTTTCATGCACTCCTGGAAGGATTCTTCCGGGACCCTCCGCAGCTCTGTCGTCACGGCCTTTTTGATGTCGTCCACATCTTCAAAATGGGTCCCCTTGATGACCCCCTTGAGCTTGGGGAAGAGGAAAATATCACACAGAGTCAGGTCGGGTGAGTAGGGAGGTTGCTCCAGCATGGCGATGTTCTTCTCGGCCAGGAACTGTCGGATGCTCAGGGCATTGTGAGCAGGCGCGTTGTCATGGTGAAGCCACGACTCTCGCCTCTTCTCGTGCACTGAGCGAAGCAAACGCCGCAGTATCTCTTTGTAGACGTGCTGGTTGATCGTCTGGCCCTGTGGCAGGAACTTGCAGTGACATCAGTCCTGGAACTTTTTCTGACACACCTCGTACACATTGGTCCATCACTTCTTCCATCCATGAATTCACTCATCCAATATTTCTGCATTGCTTTATCTATCTGTCCATCCATACATCCTTTCTCCATTTATTCCCCCTTCCTTCTTTCCTTCCATCCTCCTGTCTGTCCATCCTCCCTACCTGCCTTCTGTCAATCTTTTCATCCTTCCTTAAATTCTCTAAACCATCCTGCCTTCCTTCAAAACATCTTTCCATCCATCCTTTTATCCACCCACCCTTCATCCCTACATCCCCTTCTTCAGTTCATTTATCCATCCCCTCTCCCATTTCTTTCTTTAATGTATCTATTTGTCCATCCATCCATGCTTGGAAATTCTTCATCCACTTCTGCGTAATCCATCTATCAAGCCCTTTATCCAACCTTCATTCCATCCTTCGATCATTTCCCCTGAAAATTCATACACCCATCTATCAATACATGAATTCATAATTTCTTCCATCAATCCAATCCACCAATCCATTCTTCCTTTCTTCAATCTATTTTTATATCATAATTTATTCATCAATCGCTCTTTTTTCCTCACCCTTCTTATTCTTTCCTTCCTCTCTTCCATCCATTTAGGTTATGTTTTTGCCAGCATTTCTTTGTTTGTCTGTTTGTGTGTAATACTTTTGGACACATGACTAACATTGGACCTCTTACTGTGTGGCTGCCTGTAAACATCTCAATTGCAGGGGAAAAAACAGTATACTGTTCAGCCCTACTTCCCTCCAGCCATCCCTTCTTTCTCTCTACCTTTTCGCTCTTTTATTAATCTATCTGTCCTTGATCCATGCTCGGAACCTCTTGATCTACCCCTGCATATTCTGTTCATTTAACCATCCATCTTCCTATTCTCCCATCCATACATTCATCCTTCCTTCCTTCCATCCATCAATTCAATCTTTCCATCTATCCTTCCTTCTGTCCTTATATCCAGGTACCCATCCTCGCTCTAAAGTGGATTGATAGCAGCATCATCCTTGATTCACAGGTACAGGAGGGGGTACCGAATGATTGTGTGTTTGGGTTATTTATGTAGAAGGTTCAGGAAGTTTTTTTCTGTTTGTGTGGATGTCAAGGGAAAAAAAGGGCTGTGTGTGAATGTGTGGGAGGCAGTGTATCAAACATTGCTTTGAGCCATGCACATTCATGCAGTGAGACAGTAGGTCGGTATCAGCAGACCCGTCCTGAGGCTAACAACAGCACCTGCTTGCTCTGTGTGTGTGTGTGTGTGTGTGTGTGTGTGTGTGTGTGTGTGTGTGTGTGGGTGGGTGGGTGTGTGTGGGCGTATGTGAGCATTGCGAGCACCTGTCTGCTAGTAAAAATATGTTTCAATGAAAAACAATCAGGGGCAGGCTGATGCGCACATAATCTAAATTGTACTTACTTTAGTTCTGATCATTCTAATAGATGTGAAATTCAACAGGCCATGCTAGTCCACGGTCCAGTGCACGCATCAATATGTCTGAGGAAATGACTGACGTTATTGAACAATGAGGTGTGGCCTTGTGGGACTAACGCAGTTGCTCTTAAGCCATTGATTTTTCAGCCAAAATGTCAATGTATTCATTATTCATTCACCCCTAAGTGTATGCATGTGATGTTAGGCCTTAGAGAAGGCCATTCATTGTTTGAAACACACAAGCAGAATTATTGATGGGTTATCAGTCCTGGCATATTAAGCAGGGGGATAGGCTGCCAAACAAAGGTAGAGATGAAGCAGAAATATTGAGTGTGAATTTGCAAATATGTGCCGCCATATTTTATGGTTAACTGTAGTGTTTCAAAATCAGCAGTGTCCAAACTAAGGTCCAGGGAAAACTATGTCCCTTGGTCCATTTTTAATTGACCCGAAGCAAATTTCAAAAAGTAAAATGAATTTAATTTTGGCCCTCATTACAACATGAATCTGCTGATTGTCTAATGAATATAGACAAATGGATTGCAGTACCAAACAAACAATGAAGCATTGTTTACATCCTGGTCAGGCACTATCCTGTGGTAGCTGACGCCAACCAGAGCTCTGAGAAATCTGACAGGCCACCCTAAAATCCTGAACAGTGATTGGCTATTTGCCTTGTCAGGTCATAAATAGAGATCTTTAATGCAGTTGTCTATTTGTCTTTTAGCATATTTATTTACCAAGCATGTCTTCACCTCATTGGATTGATTTTACTAATCTGACATGCTAGTTGGATGCCTCTGATTTGTATGAACTTGCAGCTTTGATTCTGAGCTCCCAATTTGTTCAATACGAATGGTCCTCATCAAACAGAAACTTACTGTCCTCTATTGTAGATGCAAAAATCTGTATTTATGTCTATAAAACATTGTGGAAAAAAAAGGCTGTTCATTAAAATAAACTATTTTTTTCATTCATTTTCCCCCTTTTAGTTACTCCCTCTACCCTTGCCTAAACATATCACCATGCCAGCATTAACAGTTAGTTCAAAGCACAGCAGCTAGATTATTAACTAAAACCAGATGCCATTCCCATATTTCACCAATCCTCTCCATCCATTGATCAGGCTGTCCACTGAATTCAAAGTAAATGATAACATTTTGTTACTTAGCTCAAAAACCCTGCATGACCTTGCCCCCACATAATTTCAGACCTTTTTGTTCTGTATTCCACCAACCGTCCTCCCAGATTATCTAATCTTGGCCTTCTCTCTATCACACAGTCTAACTGCAGAACCAAAGGTGATTGTGCTTTTCCTATTTTAACCCCCACCAGATCTGTAGAGTCTTTAGAGTGCTTTATAAAGCATTTAAAATCTCACATGTAAAGGCAAGCCTTTATGTATTTTAATGCCTTGTTTGTCCTTGTTTGATTTGTTTTGCGTAGTTTTTCCTCTGTGACTTTCTTTTTGCTCTATTTATGTGAGGCCCTTTGCAACTTTGTGTTTTGAAAGTGCTATATAAATTGAATTTGACCTACTTTTACTTCTTTTTAAAGGCCATCTGAGGTAAAATTGAAATGTTAGAATGGAATCAAATATTCCTTTATAATTAAAATTCTTTATGTTGACAAGTGATATTTAGCAATCAGCAGATTAAATGATTTATGTCTGATCTCTTGGCAGTCAGCACCAAAAAGGGTTGTCACTATTTCTTATAAATTTAGGCCCGCAATCATGGTCAAATGCTCTGAAATGTCAACAGAGCTGCCAGCTACTACACATCATTTTCGATCTACCTAATGGCTGCTACCATGCTATCATAAGGCTTTACTACCCAGATGTAAACAAGCATACTTTGCAGAATAGCATCAGTAGCATCTAACACAGTGTGGCAGTGTTTTAATTTTTAAAATAGGTGGATAGAGTTTATAAGATTTGTCTGGTCATCCCTACATATAAGTAATCAAGATTTGTAGCATTATTAAGCAAGGCATTTGAACGTTGACCTGAAAGATGGACTGTGAGCTGGTGGTGCTAGTTCTGCTTACACGAGCCACACTCTGCAAACCAATTTCACATCCTGTGTCAAATGATTAGTGCTCAAAGTTGTTGTCTGACTGTTATCTTAATTTTAGTTGACAAAATGCAAAATTTGCCACTAAGGAACCTCAAAGAAGAAGAAAAAAGAGAGAACACAACAAACTGTAATTGCAGTTTTCGTTCCTTGTGAAAACAGTGGGTGGTGTTGATAAGGGAATGAAGACATTAGAAGGGGAAAAAGATATAATTGTTCATACAATCAAATGACAGGCACAATTCCTCTTTCTTGTCACATCTTGTACAATTCCACCCTTCATGCTCTCTGCTGGTACTCACATTTGCAGTGTTTGTCGCAGAGCGCGGCCTGTCTCATGTCACACAGGCGTATCGAGCCCTTGCTGCTGCTGTAGGCGAAGGTGTGACACTGCTGGGGATGAAACTCCGCAGAGGTTATCACCTCCGTCAGCTCCTCCATGTTGGCTGGCTTGATGTCCACAATGTCTGACAGGAGGGCGCTAAGGAACAACCACAACTGTCAGATATACACTGCTGAAGTTTAGTAGATAACAGACTGCACAAAGAATACATTTTTAACACTACCAGAGATGGGACAAATTATCAATACTGGAATACATCATTGTCAAGACTCATATGATTCAATAATGGAATGATTTGTGCCAAATACAGGTATTGACTAAATATATGGTGCAGATTGTCCTGTCGATTTGGCTCATTTTGCCTCGACTTCATGATTATTTACAGAGGGGCTCCTAATATGTGAAAAGATGCTATGTTGAGTGGCCACAGACTAAATTGACAGTTGAATGAAATAATAAGACAGCAAGATAATATTAAATGGTGTTGAAAAGAAGCTAAAAGATGAAGATGGCTTTAAATGAAACCAAAGACTGTATATTAAAATGGATATAGCCATAGTTGCCTGGGAGTAAAGCCAAAATGATCAGATCTCCTCCTTATCGATGACAGAGATGTCGGACAAATCCAAATTTAAAAAACATGCTGCATTTTTCTCTAAAACAAGGAGTCTGCTGTAATGAGCAGTCATTATTTTGTTGATTAACATCAAAGTGTCTATCTTTCAGAGTTGCCTTATTTATTTGATTTAAGTTTAGGCTAGAAGTAATGCAATGATTGACAACTCAATTAACAAGCCAGGCTCCTTGAAGGACTTACAATCAGATCAGCAGTACAAGAGAAATCAACAAGAAAGTGTAACAAAAACTGACAGTATAGTATATTTTATACATTACAGCATATCTTTTTCTTTCCTCGCCATCTTTTTCTTAATGCTGCATTTCTACACCTCAACAGCATCAAAATCATCCAAATTAAATTAACATTAGTATTTAAAGCAATATGAAATACTTCTTAAATTAGAATTTGAATGGTATGTTTGGAGTTTGAAGCAGCATTTTCAAAGTTGAAAGTCATTTGTCAAAACAGAATCATTACATAATTGTGCAAAGCTTAATCCAGTTAGTCAGCTAAACTTTTCGTGAGACAGCAATGAGTCAGATTCAGAACTCGTTGCCAGCTGTGTCCTTAAATGGTACAGCCATTAATGAGGGCTGTATATGTATCGTACTATATTGTATGGTGTCTGGCTTGCCCTTCCAATCCTAAACCACAACACAAAGTTAACCACAGTTTACAAATTTTATCGAATTTTAGATCATTTTTCGACTCCTATAAGTACATTACATTCTCCTCAAAAAGGTTTGAAAATGTTTTTTCTGTCAGTTATTTCTCCCTTTTAATAATACTAATTGGTATTGTATTCCATATCTTTGGAAAGTCTGATTAGCCACCTTTACAATGACGTACAGCTTGTAAGGATTGTGCATTCGTGGAATGAGCAACACAGCTGAACATGTGAGTAGCACCCCAAAATAAGTGCAAAAATCCCCTCTTCCCCTGAAAGTAAGCCTCAGTGAAACAAGGGTGAGGAACCAACGTTCTTGGGGAGTTGACTTCCTGGGACACCCCCTTTGTGGTCTGTCCCTGATTTCACCAGTCTCATGGAACTTGGTCCTAAGTTTGGAAATGGTACCAGGGCTGACAACAAATCATGCTGCCACGCTGCGTATCAGAACACCAGCCTCCTTGGCACTTCTTTGGAGTGTACCACCCACACGTTTAGCTGTGTTGCTCATTCCACAAATGCACAACCCTTACAAATTGTACCCCTCTGTAAAAGTGACAAATCAGGATTTCCCATGATACTGTAAATGGATTTGATCTTATATAGCACTTTTCTAGTCTCTTTGACTTCCTAAAGCAGCTTTACACTGCAGGTCACATTTACTTATTCACTTCTGTTTACTTTCATTCACTCAATGATGGTTCAGAGTTTCTGTGGAAGTTGTCCATCAGTATCAGCTAACACATTCACACACTTTCATATCCATTTACACGCCACTGTTGAGCAGTGGGAGCAACTTGGGGTTAAGTGCCTTGCCCACAGACACATCGCCATGTGACAGCTGGAGCTGGGCTCAAACCTGCACTATCAGACTGAGCCAGAACCAGACACCTACAATCTAAAATACAATACCAACTGGTATTAATAAAGGGGAGAAGTAATTGACTGAAATAACATTTTCATACTTTATTTTAGGAGAATATATAAAAACATTGAGCAGTCCTGAGGAAAAGGATACTGAAGCTGCGGTCGGTGATCTCCAGGTTCCACAGGTTCACCCTGAGGTCGTCAGTGGAGATGAATGTCTGAAGGTCGGAGTTGACAGAGATGGAGTTGATGTGATAGGTGTGAGCATTGCTGAACACTCGCCTCGCTGTGGCCTCAACCATCAAGTCCATCGGCTGCAGCACCGGCACCTAGGGAGAGGGACAGGTCAATTAAGGTAAAGCAAATCTAAATCAGAAAAATACACGGGAGAAGATTCTTCCAGGAGGCTTTGAAGGGTTTCAGAGCACTGACTGAATGTTTTATGCACTTTGATGCTGCTTTCCTCCAGGAAACCTTTTAGATATTTATCTGTTGGTGTATGAATGTACAAGCTTGTAGGTGCATGTGTGCATGATTTTATTGTGTTATTGTGTTTTGTTTGTATGAGTGTGTTTATAGTTGTTTGTGTAAGGGAGATAGATACAACAAGATGACTCCAGGGATGCATATGACATTTACTCTGCAAATCTTAATGAAACAGAGATGGTGACTGAGGGGCTCCAGGGCTGTTTGATGAGCTGCTTCAGTCAGAGCATAGGTATCCATTTGCTACGTGACTACTCAATGATCACACCTCCATCTCTCTCTTTCTCTTTCTCTCTCTCTCTCTCATGGACATGCTAAAGAAGTCACTCCTTTTTATGTGTGTGAAAAAAAACCAGAAAAGAGAGAAAGTGAAGGAGGTGGAAAGAGAAATGGCCCGAGGGCATTGCAAGGCCCTGCTGAGGAATGATAACTGAACTCTACAGAATTAAGATGAGCTCAAACACACACACACTCATGCACAAAGTAACACAGAGCTGCTCAGGCTTCAAAGATACCCAGCTCTAGCCTGCATGCAGCCCCCCGTTGGCCAGATAAAACCCAGACAAAGAGAGAAGGGAGGGGAGGGAGAGGGAAGAACAAATCGACTGCTTCTTCTTCTTTTCCTCTCGTCCATTGCTGGCACTGACAGAGAGACATGGCAGCCCAGCAGGCTGCTGTATCTCCATGGGTGTCACTTCATTTCCATGTCTTTCACCGGCTGTCCAAAGAGACACGCACCGTATTAACCCATAACCCCAAACACTGACAGATACATTGTTCAGCCTGCCCGAAACAACCTAAAGGAGTATCTTCCTCAAGACGGAGCATTTCAGATTGAGATATTTCTGTCTTAAAAAAACATCAAGTCCTTGAATGAAATTTTTCACAACGTTTTAAATTAGCCCCACTTTAAAATGGCACATAGGAAAGTGAAAAATGCTCTGTTTTATGTTTTGACAGAAGAGTGAATTTGATACGATGACGAGCACTTCATGTTTGATCTCTTTTTTGGCTATAATCTGAAATTGTTTTTTTGAGCTTTCCTCCTCCTGCGTCCTCCCCATGTGCAGATTTCACAGTCTCTAAACAGGATTGCCACAGTCCCTGGCCTGTTCTCCAGGTTGCTCTGATCCCCTGGCCAGCCAGACAAAGAGGGACGGACACGCTGAATACAGCAGTAATCTACTATGGCAGACACACACACAAACACACACACGCTGCCCTACGTGGCCGCCTGCTTTGTGTGAAAATTAAAGAGGTAGTGGAGTGATAAGAGGAGAAAGAGGGGGGTTCAGAGAGGATGATCCCTTTATGGTCTTCACCTCAGTGCACATAACCATCACTCATTCTCATTCTCCTCTGACAGTAAATGTCAGAAATTGTACAACAGTTATGTGTTTTTCTGGCTTTTATTAAAATGGGCATAATCAGCAAGTATTTTAAAAAAGGGAGAATTATATTAACTTTTATGGATGCAGTTTAGTATTAAAGTAGGTGTTGCTAAGAAGTTTAACGAGGATTAAAGGCATTATAGCATAATGACTGAATGCTTCATTTTGATTTAATCAGCTTATCTGAGCTTTATTTTCTTAAGATTTAACTTGATGTGCCAGCTCAACCTTTTCATAAACTTAACCTCAATGGAGAACAGAAAGAATAAAAATAATATTATCGTCTTGGCTTTCAGTGTCAAAGATTATGTAAGAAGGGTGTGAAAGGGTGAGAAGATGTGTTGACCTGTAAGTTAGGGCATAGTAAGCTGAAGAAGAACCGCAGTAAATCTCCTAACAAGTGACTTGATTTATTGTATAACTGACAGAGAAAAAAACCTAAAAGCATTCTGTGTGAAATAAGAGAGATTCTTGAAAGAAAGCTGGTGAGCAGAGTTGTTACTTTGAAAAGCAAAAAGAGGTAGTGTAACCATACTGTGTTGATATTGTCTCTAAAATATTCTACCTAAGGTAAACATAGCTTTCTGTTTTTCAATTTCTGTTTAGTTTGGGTGAGAAATGCACACATCTAGTTGTAAAAATAGGCAAGCCTTCTATTCTCTTGATTCATTGGATGGGAGATACAACTCCCACACCAACACATTGAGCTCTTAAAACGTGGCTGAGATAAAAATTAATATGCCACATAGCTGTCACACAGCCAAAATGCATCCAGTATAAAACAGCCTTTAACATTGAATTAAATTACACAGGGACTCTACAGTGAAACAGAGCTATTCTAAATTCATGTTTGGTCTTTTTTATCAGGATAGTGAAGGGTTAGGTCTTTTTTTATTTGGTACATTGTTAAAAAAGTGTGCTGCATTCCTGTGAGAAAAAAAGAACCAGATCTGTTTATTTTTTAAATCAATGTGATTATTCTCAACTAATTCTTTTTCTGTTTTTAATGAGTTAACATTTACCTTAAAGCCCAATAAAGTTCACATGTGAGTCTTTCAGGTAATCATACATATCCTGACTGCTAAATTGAATTTGGTTTTATTTATGTTTTGGGTTGACACATCTAGAGATGTAATGCATTCATGTAACAAAGATGATATTATTACTTTGTCTTTCTGGATAAACCTTTTACATATCAGCTGTTCAAATACAAACTCTTTATGAACTTCTGGAAATTTTATTTTGGGTCAGATGACAACAAAGTTCTCATTGGTAGAAAAACATATCCAGTAATTCTGAGATTATAAAATAGTTAAATCAGAAAAACAGCAACAAATATTTATAGAAAAGTAAGTTGTGATTAACAGTAATAGTCTTGCTAATTCTTGTTTTCCCAAGTGAAAGCAATACACTTTAGACATTACAAATAGAAATAGATGTTTAATAAAGTGTTTTTAAAATGTCATTGTTGTAATTAATTGGACTTTCACCACAAAACTTCTGCCCTGGAAAGGTTTATTTCACAATCTTAGATCAAACATAGTTCACATTTAGGACTTCAAGTTAGCCACATTGTCTAAAATAGGTCATATTTTACTTTAACTTGGGTTCATATATTCAGTTTCGATGAATGCCAGAGCATGGTCACAATTGCTTCTGATAAAAAAAACAAAAAAAAAAACAAAACAAAACTTTGATTTGTTTGAATGCCCCTGATCCAGCTGCATGCGCACTCTGTCTGAAACACTCTGTTGTGCTAATATGGGCCCAATTAATGTGTACAGTTTAAGGTAATGAGTGATAGTTTTGTTTTCCTTCTAGTTTCATCTGGAATATTTGCCTCCATTTTGACCTGTTCTGTGCCTCAAAGCCAACTGTAAAAATGTTAACACACCAGCAAGACAAGACCTGGAGCTGTTTACCTGACTCCGTGAGACATTTGTGGACAGTTTTGTGTGACCTCTTACCCGTAGTGAGGTGATCGTCGACGGGTTTCTGATCCGTCCATCCTCATCCTTCAGGTTGTAGCCCTCTGGACGCTTGTCTCTCTCGCTTATTTTCCACAGCTTCACCGTCTTGTCTGGGGTGGATACATCACGCAGACACACACAGAGACAAAAAATACAGTTAAGATCACAGCTCACTCCAGTGAATCACAGATCCAAGATGGATGCGGGGGGTTGGGCAGCCAATCTGGCATGTAGCTGGGCAGCAGCCAGCGAGGATGATGAATGGTGGCTCCTGTGAACATTTTCATGTTGCTGATATCAATCTACAAGTTGACTACATTTCCCGGCTGCAATGTACGCTCCCCCTGAAAAAGCCATCTGGGCCACATTTCAATCTGCACCACGTAGACACCAGTTACATCTCTTCGCTCTACTGGAGGGGATGGCGGCAGAACTAAGGTTGTCACCTGAATTTTTTTTCTCTTTTAATTTCCGCTGTGTATATTGGTGTATCAGCAGCAAGGCCATCGCCACAGGAACCTCCACCATCTGCTCCAGCCACCGCTAGCACTTCTGTTGCAGCCATGCATGAAGCTTGCAATCTGCAAGACGTCCCTCTGCTGATGTGTGTGTATCTACTTGATTCAGTGTGCACATACAGTGTGGAGTAGCTGTTCACACTTTGATCTACATTTGTGTGTCTGCCTCCTGCAGCAGCCATGCATGAACTTATAAATCTGAAACGTGTCTCCTGGTGGCATTTGCTCATCCAAGCAAACATCAATGAATGCACACAGCGAGTGAAAAAGACATTTTCATGTGATAGAAATAACATCTCCTTTTGCGTCAGAAGTACATCTGACAACTGCAAAGTGAGGAGTGATTCATGAGTTGTCACTGTCGTTGACTAACAACCAAATGTCCACGTTCAAATACATGCTCATAACACAATGATGTTTTTGTATCCTCCCACTTGTACTGCAGCATCAGAGTCACTTAAGGCTTGCTTCACACTTTTTGACCATTTCAAATCCTAAACAGTTAGAGACCCCGCACATGATACCGACATATTTAACAGTTTGTGGTGTACAACAAAATTATCAACAGCACACCTCACACCAACAGATTCACTCACCAACAACCACAGGCTTTACTCTTGAAGCTCATAATCTTGCATGATTGTGACTTAGGTGTAAAAAAAAACATGGCAGACAACAAGCCAAATGTGGCTACTAGTTAACTTCCTCGGACATCCAAAGGGTAGAGATTTGGTCAAACTCTTATCATTATTAGTTTTGTTGCATGTTTTAAAGACCATTATACTCAATTTCCTGCCACAAATCGACAAGTCCATTCTACTTTTACTGACATCTACCTAACTTTATGCATTGTGTTCACTTTTGCTGTGTTTGTTGTGTTTTCTGCTTTAGCCCACTTGCCTCCTGGTTGGCTGTTGTTCAGATCCATGCAACAAAAAAGGATAAGCTTGGCCATCCTGCTTGTTCTCCACACACAACAGAATTTTTTAATGTAAGTATTTATTTTAAGTTGAACAATTTGATTTTAAGGTGGCCCTTGTTATGCTCACTGTTTATCAGGGAGCATAAAATCTCTCCAAGCACACAACACAACAAAGAGAAAAAAATCAGGCTAGATAATCTTTAGGACCTTCAGATCTTTGGGCCTTGGCTGAATTTGGCCGGAAGGGTGGGTTCTTTCCAAAAATCTGGCGAATTGTCTTGAAGCGTGATTGCCCTGTTTAATTTCATACTTAACATTCACTATCATTGCCATGGCTGTTCGTATTTCCTGCTTTGGCTTCAGCATCCTCAAACACTTTTGAAATGTATGACTGATCCAGTTGGGGGCAGTTTAGTGGTTACAGTGACACCACACACATGAGGATCACTTGGACAAATAATTGGTTGACAAAAATATCATATCAGGTTACATCCCTTCTATTGTTTAGGAGAACAAATCAGGGCAGGCATGTCTCAACATTGTCTGATGTGTAGTCAGCCTAAGCTGACATACTGACCGTTGGTGGAGAGCAGAAAGTAGGCGGCGTTCTGCTGAGGCAGCCATTTGATCTTGTTGATCTTCTCCTCGATTTCCAAACTCTTCAGGTAGTCAAACTCAGGTTCGTGGCTCTGAAATGTGCTGTAAACATTGTACTCCCCTCTTCTTTGGGGCTGGCTTTTACTCTACAAGACAAAGAAAGAGAAAGAAACACAGTTAAGTACTGACCCTTTTCCTGTAAATCCTGTGATGATGTTTAGTAATTTAAAAAAAAAAAAAGAAAATCAATGCTGCTGTAAATGTATGCTCGGTTTTCTTTATAAAACCTGTAATTACTGGAATTAGGGGTGAGCAACCACACCTTTTTTTTACCCCCTGCAGAATTAAAAGCCAATCAGGCTAGGTTATAGTATTTGTATATGCTGATCCTCACTGTCATTTAGATGTTGTGTCCAGGCTGTAATGATTTGTCCATTACCAGACAAATCTTTAGTCATATAGACAGGCTGTATTCTGGTTAAGAGGATCTTTATTTATTTTCTACTGCTTGGATGTAAACATGCACAGTAAAAGTGAGCATCTTGCTGTGTAATACCTTTCTAGAGCCTTTAGAGTAAAAAAGATGGAGATGAGTTTGCATGTAGGCTGTGCAATGCTAAATAGACACATGACAGCCCAACCAGTGCAAAATCTAACCTGTAAAAGTGCATAAATGTTTACAGGTAGTACCAAGAGCTGTTAATACAGCTAGTTAGCTACACTCAGCAAATCAATCAGGTATTGTTACACCACAGATGTTATGATCCCTGGTTTAGCTTTTTTAATGGTTCACAATTTTAATGTTTACTGAATCTTAAGAGCCCAGAGAGCATTTCTGTCCATTAGGGATTAACAACATTTAAACATTAAATAGTTTTTCCAAGTGAAAAACTTGCAGCTTACAGTTGCAGACACTTAGTTCGGAGAATTTTTTTTGTTGTGACATCTGCTTTTAACGAAGGATTTTTTTCTCCATTTTCTTTCCTTTAGAGTGGAGAGACAGTGGATAGATTTGTAAATGGGAATAGAGAGAAGGGTGAGATGTGAAGCAAATGGGCTTCAGGCAGGAACTGAACCCAGGCCACCTGCACAAGGCACAGCCTTTATACAGTACATGGTATATGCATGGTTGCTACCCACTCTGCCAAACCAGTAGATAAAATGTTGATAATCAGTTTCAGCAGATATCAAAATATTTGCCATTATTTACAGCTGATATTTTGGCTGTTAGTATTGGACATGTATTACCCATACATTGGCAGAATGTAAAATTATATCATAACGGTGTACCTCATCACTTAGTTTCCACATCTACAAAGGAACAGCGTCTTTCATTAAAGAATAAAATGTTGTTTTTCTTGCTTCAAATTTGTTTATAACTCATAGATTGTCACCATGATGATAAAATGTATCAGTATGGGCATTGAAGAGTTCAGATATATTAGCATATCAGAAATTCAATAGTGTGCAATGCTAACAATATTGCAAGTGTCATTACATACTGTACTGCAAATACTGGACCCTGGCAACAGCAACCCTCAAATTTTCCTTTAATCTTCTCTGATGTTTGTTACTTTAGAGCATCCTTAAATATTCTTCGGTGTGGACCCCATTTCCATAAACTTGCAGAGACTTTAGGCAGTTTACTTGTACAGGCTATAAAACTATTCTGTGTGGTTTAAGTCCACCTCATATCTGCTACTTAATGTACAGCAGAAAATTAAGTCATCACATGTAGGCTTGGGCTTATCAAAAATGAACAAAAGTCTCACAAAACTTGACAGAATGGGCACAACACAGTAAATGTCAGACTTTCTTAAGCCCTACCTAATTCTACAAATGTTGATTCATTAGTCTTAACTGTAGTTGTGACATAAGTACACTAGCTCTGTGCCCCTCCAAAAATTAAAAAAAAAAAAATTCTGTAAGTTTAATATGCGCTTATAGGTTTAGACTTATGATGCATTGTTGACTCTATGATACAGTCTAAACAATGGGTGCAACTTGATTTGTGTTTTGGCAGATACAAAGCTAGACACCATTATTAAAATTTCTGCTGATACTTACTTTTAGGTATTGATTTTACCTGTATGTATTAGGGCTGCTCATATATGGCAAATATCATAATCACAATTATTTCAATCGATATTAAGATCAGGATTACGAAACATGATTACTCACTGATTTTAAAACACATACCGCATGCTTTCACAAACATAATGTGTATGTACTTTTGATACAATCATTTTTAACATTGAAGAATGGGCAGTACATAAAAATATACTTTAAAAAAATACAAATACTTCAAAATAATGCTCATAATAATGATTACTCAGTTCTCATAATTGTAGAAGACAGTAATTGTAATTGAGATTAAATTATTTATTAGCATTAAATTAATGGATTTTTTGTAAATTAATTTTATTTTGAAAGTACTGGCCCCCAAAAAGGGGCACATTTACTGTCAGCAGCTTGGTTATTCTGTGTCTGTAGCTATGTAGATAAAGCTTGATTTTACGGTTACCGTTAAAATAACATTGTTCATATAACGTAGATGTAATTTTAAAAAATCTTTCTGTAAATTTCAATATGTCAAGATCAATATCGGCAAGAATAAGCTTAGAAATATTGACAAACTGGATATTGACAACAAATCCAATATGATGCATCCCTAGTATGAACAATGAGGTCTTCTTTAGGTCTTCTGTCTGTCCTCAGAGTCAGAATCATAAGCTCCACATATTTGGACCATTTTAATTACAACACTGCACTGCCACTTGGACTCTCTTTTTTAATAACTGTTCATCACGTTTTAGCTTCAGATTTATCTGTTTTTTCCCTTCTTTTCTGTCCTTCTTCTTACTTACTTTGTCTTTTGGGGATTTGTTTCAGTTCACCAGGTGTTACTGTCTTTGGTGAATCACTTTGAAATGCATTTTTGTTGGAGTGTGCTTTACTAATAAACCTGCTTTGCCTTGCTTGACATGAGCATGTTAGCTCTATCACTGTGAGCCTATTAGCATGCTATATATGCCTGAGCTTCTTTTAGAGGCGCTGCTATCACTGCTGTTGGTTTAAGGTTACATAAAACAGAAAGGCCTGTATCCGATGAGGTTCTTGTTCTGGTTCCTTTAAACATTTATGAACTTTATCTACAATGTCACACAATTCAATTCCAAGATGCTGTCTTTTTATGGCTACTCTACGACATGAGATGTGCAAATATGGGGTGAACAGTGTACTGTTAGCTTATTTTTATCTGTAGCAGAGAATAAAGTTGATGTTTTAAACCTTAGCATCTCCACTGATATTCATAATATATTCATGGTTTGAAACAATTCTTCTCAATGTAATACAGGCTTCATATGACATCCCAAACATCTCTATGGAGATTTTTGCTCATTGCGGTTCTAAGATATCCACAGTTGAATTTTCTTCGAACATTTCCTCTAATTATACTCCTGTCCTTGCTTGTTATCCACTAACAAACAATCTAACATGTTTCATGCCTGTCAGATCCTCTCGGCAGAAGGGCAGTGTAATTAGCAGTGCATTGTTGGCATTTCCTACCTCCTGCTCCCTCTGAAAGACAACCACTCTGCCTCCTTTATCCCCGGTGGCCAACAGCTCCCCCGATGAGTTAAACTCCACCGTTGAGATAATGTCAGCTGCAACACAGGAAGCAAAGAGAGTGGGGAGAGAAAATGTCAGCATGGATGTGCACAAAGCTGTCAAGGTATCAGTCAAACAAAACCAGAGACCTTTTCAGGAAGAACGGGCAGAGAGACTTCTAGAAAACATGTCAGAGGAAGAGGAGAGGAATCTCGTGATGAATTCACAGAGGAGGTGCTGACACAGTTAACCTGGTTTTGTGAAATATGGATCAGGAGAGGCGGCTGCATGAGTCACTGCATGATATCAACTAATTGTCTGAGTGAGGTGAGACAATCCGTGTCATTTAATAGCACTCCTGCCTCTTTTTAGAGACTCCACAGCCGCTCAAATAATGTAATTCACCTCTCTCTCCTCCTGGCTGTAGGACCCCGTGCTGCTTGGTGGCTCTCGTGCACCTTCATTAAAAAACACAGTTGTTACCCCTCAAACCAGGCTGCAGATAGGCAGCAATTGTAGCTGGTCTAGAATCAGGACCCACCTCCCCCACAATGGCAATTTGAAACCTAAATTTTCTACCACTTGAATTTATTTTTCTCTTTCAAATATCAGGGATGTCCTGATCAAGTTTTTGCTGCAAGTACCGATCACTGTACAGAAAAGCACTCTTTTAACATTCTTTTTGTGATTAATCCTCGATGTACCCCCATCCGCTTTCTGTTTAAATGTTTATTTGGTCTTGTAGACTGCATAGACTGAGTGGTCCTTTAGGGTAACTTAAGTTTCCTGAATCTGGATCAGATCGTATTTTGTGTTTTGCCTTAAAAACTGGTTGAGAGTCTCCAGATACAAACACATCCTACAATACATACTATTTAATTACACAATGTGATGATTCTTTGATTAAATGTCTTTATTTATATAAATAAATAAACACAACTATTAACAGACTGAAAAGGGACCAATTCAATTGGCTTAATACTGACAATAGTCTATCTAATCAAGTCTCAGAACAAGACTGCATGGTGTTAGTTTACCCAATCAGGTGAGCCATTCTGTGTGGAGTATGCATGTTCTCCTTGTGCATGCATGGGTTTTCTCCAGATCCTTGGGTTTCCTCCCACAGCCCAAATACATACTTGTTAGGAGTGACTTTATGCTACCCTTAGATGCGAATGAGGGGGAATGGTTGTATGTCTCTCTATGTTAGTCGTGATTGGCTTGTGACCAGTTGAGGGGCGTTCCCCACCTCTCGCTCACTGTCAGCTGGTATAGACTCCAGCTCCTCTAACCCTTAAATGGTGAAGCTATGTAGATAATGAATGGAATGAAGTCTCAGAACATTAACTAAATACATTGATGTAGATGCTGAAAACAAACACATCTCACTTCCACACAATAGTTTCATTAAAACAGGTTCCTGTCCAAAACATGACTTCCATGTTCTGGTATTAAATCAGGAGACATCATGTACAAACCTCTGTCTGACAGTCAATTTCCTGAGCTAACATTAACGTATTATACAGAATTGGACTTAAATGAATCACAACAAGCTGTTGTCAAGTTGTTTAGTTAGCTAAGTAGCATTTATAATACCTGTCTTAACATGTATTTTAACAGATTTTAGCACTGAATTTAAATTTTGATCTAACACATCTAAAAATGATTCGGAGGTTCTTCTCAGTTAATTTAGGTATGTAGCAAGAGCAGAAGCAGTAGATGAGTGTGTATTGCGACACATAGGTGCTGCAAGGAGTATTCGCCACAGTTGATCATACAGTGATAAAGCAGAACTACGTTGTAAATCTGCATCCCCTTGATTCAGTTTTTACAGCTTGGTGACAATATAGACAGTTTATGTAGTTTCATCTTCAAATAGTTTGAAATGAATCAAACACTGTCTGTCATCAAGTGAAATGATATGCACATATTTCAGCTCCTTCTCCATCCATTCCCTTTTTATACACTCCATATTGCATGATCAATGGTCTTGCAATATATTGTTTATAGTCATGCAGCCGAAGTTATAGTGTAAATGGATGTTTAAACCTCTAACACAATACCACTAGAATTCATGTGTTACTGACAAATGTTGTCTAGAACAAAATAACAAAAAACAAATATAGAAGACTGTACCAATATCTTAAAAATGCACATGAATGCAGAGGCCCTGGGAAGACATGCATGCATGTATTATATTTTACTCTATTACTGTACAAAATCAAAACAAAAACTTGCTAAAATTGGTAATTACTAACCCATTATCATGTGAATACCAGGTTTTATATCCCAAGATAATCAGATGAGTAAGTCTAGATCTCAAGAAAAAACAAAACGTACTTGTTATCCTGATAAACAAAGTGAAAGACAGCAAATGCATTTCTGTCCTCTTGGGACTTACATTCAAAACTTTGTGCTACCATATTTCTTCCTTGCTGATATTTGCAATCCTTCTGAAAACAGTTCTGTAACCCACTGTTGGTTCCTCATCCAAAAGCACCACCGTTTTAAACCATGCTACGTTCTATGTTGAGGGATTTCTGGCATTGTCTTTAACCTCAAATCTCTGCAGTGCATCAACAGGACACAGCACAAAAAGATAAACAATCCAAATATCCTTAATTTCAAACACTTCTCCGTCTCTTCATAACTACATTTGCCCCAAAAAGTAAATAACAGACACCTACCCTTAAGGTAGCTTTTTCTCTCCTCCTCAAAGACATACATCTGCATGGGTTTAGGAGAGGCTAATGGTGACTGTAATTAATATACAGCCTCAGGCTAAGAAGGCACAGCATACTGTCTGTCTCTCACACACATTCATTCAAAAACACACACTATGGGAGAGGCTATCCCTCTGTTTAACAGTGACAATAATATTAGTCAAAGAGAGAGAGAAAAAGAGTGAGCGCTTGTTGTTTTGTACCCCCCACGCCCTCTGTGGACCTGCTACTGGTAGAGCGCTGAACAGGAGAGGGGGAATGTTGCTATGGAGACCGTTTCCATCTCTAGCGGCAGTCGGAGGGGTGTATATGTGTGTGTGCCAATAGCTCTCAGACTTTAGTTGCTGATGCTTGCTGTAATTCAGCAGACAGAGCGAGAGAGTGCTGCAATAGAGTGAAAACCTGCATCTGGGGGAGTGTGTGTGCTTCAATGCAGCACAACTTCAGACAATGGAGTCCCTGCAGACTCTTCTGCTCACATAAAGCTGCTGTGCGTTGTGGAAATGACTAAGCGGCATGTCACCCAATGTGTGTGCGTTCCCTCATTGTTTTATTACATTGTTGCACAGAGGCGACATTCAGAGACCCCACCAGAGGGATTTTTACAGCCATGTGTTGATAATAGGGTGAGGTAGGGGGTGGTCTTAATCATATTTGAATCTGGAAGCTAATAATGTTTCAGAGATAAGACACACTCTGACCTAATTACATCCTAGGGGAACCCCACTGACACACCTTATTGCTGTGGAGGTATTCACCTACACACGAACATGTGCACACTGAAATCTGACAGGGAAGCTATTAGCTTGTCTCTATTTGCATTATTCAAGGTGTGCATGCAGTAAGATTTCTTGTGCAACCCCCAAACACACAAATAGGGCTCTCCCATCTGTGGTATCTGCATATGAGACCTGACTGTATTTGGATTTAGTGCTAGGTACTCCATTTCTCTAGTATAATATATATACTTCGATAGTATCTCCTCACCGTAAGTGAGGTCGCCATGGTGCTGCTGTGCGACACTGACATCAAACCCTGCAATATAATAGGAGTAGAAGTGGTGGTGTAGCTAGCTCTCATTCTGTGTTTTTATTTATCACAGTAGGGAAATGAGTTTTGTTCCAGGAATCTTGCAGGCCAACCTTGCACATCAGCTGGATCCCCCTGATTCAATGTCAGGCACATCCATCTTGTCAAGCTCCAAACTACAACGGTCCGCAGGGGCACTACCTAATTTGGGTCCTTTAAAGAAGGAAACGTGGGATCTAGGGTTAGAGTGTGATGACAACAGGAAGTGACTGCTTGTACAGAGATTAGCATAGATGCTAACAGCATTTTTTTATATCTTCTGTCCATCCATCAATTATCTATATGGCTTATCCCTTTAGGGGAGCTGGAACCTATCCCATCTGACATTGGGCAAGAGGCGGGGTACAGCCTAAACCAGTCACCAGCAAACTGCAGGGCCACATAGAGAGACAAACAACCATTCATGCCCACCCTAATACCTAAGGGCAATTTGGAGTCACCAGTAAGCCTAATGAGCATGTTTTTGGTCTGGAGAGAACCCACTGAAAGGCAAAATCCTCCTCCAATACTGGACTATACTGTCATCGTTACATCACTTTTCCCACTGTGTGCTTAAACAAATGCCATTCCCACTGCTCACACTTTGCACTTGTGACGCTAGTAAGCAAGCTGATCTACAAACACAAAGAGCCATGGCTGCCTGCAGTCAGCAGTAAAATGTCTCCCGATTGCTTTGACAGATGGGCATATTTGTCAAATGTTTAACACTACTTACAATATAGAAGTTAAGAAACTCAGTGCAAAAAAAGAGCATACACTCTGCCAGTGGCCCAGTTTAACTTTTGACCAAGGTAGAGATGTCAGCAGACAATCTCAGTGATGACGAAGAGTAAAAACCAGCCTTGCAAGAGTTGAAGAATGATGTAAAGGATCAGTATGCCTGGTTCAAAGAGTTGGACAAAATTCTGTGGATCCAACTAGTTATTACCTCTGCCGAGGAGGTTATGTTTTTGCCGATGTATGTTTGTTTGTTTGTCTGTTTGTATATTTGTGAGCAAGATTATGCAAAAACTACTGGACAGATTGTGCTGAAATTTTCAGGAGATGTTGGTAATGGCCAAACTTAGAAATGATTGGATTTTGGTGGTGATCTAGAGAACCGACATTAGCGAGCTATTGCTTTTGCTCAATAACTGTCTAACTAATAACAATATCAACATGATTATGAGTGCTAGGCATATGTTCTCAGGGTCAAGGAATCACATTATGATGGTAACTTTGTCATGGAATTATTGCTTATAGATGTAACAGCAATATGTGAGCTACCTCTGTGGAGGTTTGCGCTCTCCTAGTGCTTTCTTAGTTCCCCCTAGTTGAATCAATAGATGCTGTTTGATCCTTTGACCTACAGCTGCCCAGACAGTAAGTAATGTTAGCCTGTTGTTGTATAATGCTAATTAGTACCCAAGCATTGATAGGGGTTTGAATCAGCTTGTTACATCGTTTATTCCAGTTGTTTGGTCAATTGTGCTTCACAGTGGAAAGCAATCTGAGTAAAATGAACCAGCATCATGTCAGGTTCATGTTTTGTAAAATTAAAGTTGGTATCAATATTAAAAAAAATGGCAATGTGACAGCCCTAACTGATCAGGAGCTTTGATCACTCTGGACTTTAATTTTACTCATTCTCATGCAATTTAAAATGCAATACTTTCTGCAGAAAATATCCAAGTTGAAGTTAAAGAACTAATTTTTATTAACTCAGAAAGTCTCTGTTATTAGTAGATTTCCATCCTCCCTTTAATTCTGATCAAAACTGAAACTCGTGAATTTGTTTTATCATATTTAAGTTAAAAATCCTGTTATCCTGACAGCCCTACAGCACCCTCAAGGACACACATACACTCGAACACACTCAGACCAACACAACACAATGGTGTCTCTCTGAACACAATCAGGCAAAAGTCAGCGGTGTGAATCGAATGGAATCGGCTTAGAGGTCAGCTTTCTCAAATCAATGCTTTTCTCTCTTTTTGTCCTCCACCCTCCTCTTGCTGACTCTCCCCTCCTTCCCCCTCATCTTCCTTCTTCTCTCATCATCATCACATTAAGTCACTGAGGAGAAACAGCGAATTGATGGGTGCCGTTTAACGAGTTTACACACGGATACATCCTTCAATCATCTCAGTGAATGAAGAAATGAAGACGAGGCAGCGAAGCAGAAAGTCAGCATTACATGATGGAATGCTTCCTTAAATGAGTTTTTCTTCATGCAAATGTATTCAGACCTGATGAGGCAGACTATTCTCCCGCTGATGGAGTTGTGTTTGGATGCCAGCATGCAGTTAGTCTTGATAAAATTTCTATTATAGGGAACAAATTGATTAGCAGCTGAGTCGCAGCTGGGCGGGGCCTGCCGGGATTTTTTCCGCTTGCGTCAGATCAGATTTTATTACATGAGCATCAGCAGGTTCAAGGTGGACTGGATTTAGCAGCAGCCTGATGAATCGGCTAATCAAATGTGTACTTACACACACTCTCCCTCTCTCTCCCACACACACACACACAGAGCTTCATCAGCAGACCATAATGAGATGAAGCTCATAAATCCTGTGGCCAGCCAGCTCTGACACAGACAGGTCAGCAGCTTCTTGATGTATCAGTGAGGGGCGCTCCAGATAACACACATCCATCACCAGTAACAACACACACACCCTGGGTGACTGAGGTGTTCTGGAGAGACTTGAGCAACAATACAGTTAGCCTGTGATTCAATATGTTCCTCATTTTTGTGGTCATGCTTTTCATTTCAGTTCAATCAGCTGCAGCTGTTAGTTATTTTTTATATTCTTAGATTTTGTAAGCAACTTTACTGGATCAGCAAGAGGCATTTGATTTGGATGTGAGCAGTAAGGCATGTATGAAGTTTAGTCAGATTACCCAGACCAGATTTACAAGTCAGTTCAACTATTAATCTATGTTTTTTAGCGATACAGGCACAAAGTCCTGGTCAAATGCTCTGTCTTAAGTGTAACTGCCGCTAGTAACCACTGTGGATCTGTGTAATAGCTGCTACCCTGCTTCTGAAGTACCCTAGAAAGGAGAACGACAATGCTTTTCCTCTTTTCTGACCTATAAATGCTGTTACAATGTTGGATACTCGTGTTAAATGATGCCAAAGCTTAAAATAATGAGGTTCATGCATTTGGAAAGGAGCCCTGCAAAGCTGTTTTGGACGGCTCTGCAGGCTGTGTTTTAGTCTTTTTAGTCTACATGGAGGGGAGCTGCGGGTGGAGTAAATTACACATATTGTTTTCGCAGGGTGCATTACTGAAGATGAACAAAGCTTTCTGAGCGTGAAATCGTGTTTGGCTGCTCTATAGGAGTCCAAAAATCAAATACAAAGACCTGAAAATTAGTATGATAGCTCTTCTTTAACCTGGGTGTGAACAAAAAAGCCTACTGGAATAGAGGGACAGCAATGTCAGCATCTTGTAGGAAGAGCATGATTTAATTGTATTTTGACCAGAAATGGAGTCTAAGTTGTGTGTAGTCCGTGTTAGGTTTCACTCACCTAAAACCACTTGACCAAAGCTGCACATGACATTCAGCACAGAAATATAAACGCAATCAGAAACTAAAACTAGCAAGCTAGAACTGCTAACATCAGCCACTTTGCTTTGTAAACCAACTTTACATTGTTTGCCTAATCACACTGTAATCTTGTGGTGAGCAGAGAAAGTCCAGCATTTCTGCCTTTGAAGAGCTTTATTTACCTTGAGTTGACCATTTATTCCTATTTTAATTTGTGTTCTGCCAGATATGAAATTACCAATAATACAATGAAAAAAAAGCTATTATTTGTTAAACATTTTTTCAAAAAATTACTGGCATATTTCACAATACCGAAAAAATCAGTATGGAAAACAATGTATCAAAAAAATGTTATGGAAGTATCACAATCTAAACTTTATAGAAAGTCTTTTTGTTCTAATAGTTAACACATATACAAATTACAAACCAGAACCAAACTTGCATCCATAAATTTCATTCTGAACCCTAAAATTGAAATAAAAATATAATAAAAGGATATGTGTTTGGAGCATTTACTTGTCAAGTACATTAACAAGATGGTCAATGCATGGAGGATTTAAATATTTGCCATTTTAAAGTTGGAAGTATTGGGTAATTTGGGTGTGAAGGGTCCACCATGAAAAGGATGAAACCATTACTCAGCTCTATGAACATCTTTGTTGAGCAATTTTGGGCATTTTTAGCAACAATATTAATATTACGATTTAGTTGTTTGTCTTCTTTTGTGTTTTCAAATATATTTTAGTTGTTATCATTCATGCTTGAATTCAATGATAAATTAACTGCACTAACTGAGTCCTGCAGATTTTATACATCTGCAACTTTGTTAAGAGACTAAACAGAATATTTGCATGGGTATGAAAATCTCCCCCTATTTCCTCCGCTCCACTGTGAGCAACAAGGGGGAGCATAGAACTACAGCAGATAAAACAAACCCCATGGATGGCCCTACGATCTACTGCTTTGGAAGATTGACGATACATTCTCATTATTCATGATTTAAAATTGTAATATCACACACTTCTACATAAAAAAGGGAAAAAAAAAATCTAGAATTGCCTTCGCATCGAGAATTGATTTGTTCGCTCTTCTTGATAAAACTTCAGTTTTGGTAAAACTGATGCATTTGCTAATCTCTCTCCAGCATGGCTTACAAGTGTGCAGTTGTCTCTCACTCTAAGTACCACTAAAGCATACCTGCTGCCTCTTTCACCTTAAACGGCCAGTTTGAGATTTTTGGAATAGGGCTGCTTGAGGCCTATGGCACTACAAAATATAATTGCCTTATAGGAACTTGCTTTGCCCCTAATGGGAGATATTCAGCTGTCAATGGTGTCACAGAAGCCTTGTAATTACCCCGCTTAAGTTAAAACTACACCAAAGAATGACATAAGATCAGCTAGACGCTACAGTAAGATTCTTTATAGTTTCAATTTTCCTTAAATGTTTAGACCTGTTTTGTGATGCAACATATGGGTCATGTATTGTACCTACAATAAACGGCATGTTGTCATCACTCAAGTCAAAATCGCTAATTTTTATTTGTTTGAGTGAAGTTAGTGTATGTTGTTTCTTCTGACGATCTTACCAGCTGATGATGGAGGGATACATAATCCCTATGTCGCAACACACAGAAGTTCTCAACACAGGGGCTTTGTGCAGGAAAGTGAAGAATCTTACTGTGGTGTCCTGTCCAGCCACTGCTGTTTTTGTGTAGTTTAACCTAAAATTTGTTAATTAAGAGGCTTTCACTGGCACCATTGACTGCCCGGATATCTCCTCTGAGAGACGAAGCTCACAAGTTGCATTACTGACATCATATTAGTAATGCCATGGGCCTCGAGCAATCCAACTTCAAAAAACATATCCTTTAAAGCACACTCATTGTTTTGGTCATTTTTTGACCAGTAACAAATGCACTTGCCTGAAGTTTTGCAATATGGTTCTACCTGAAGACAAACTTTTGGCACATCCAGCTGCCTTTGTATTTGTGAGGTCATGCAACAACTTTAGCTTAGGCAGGAGTTGTTAATCCCAGCACCTTGACTCACAGGCATGCACAAAGCAGAGCCAATACAGAGAGAGATATAATGCATAGAAGCCGTTATGAGCAACACTGAAAACAACCCAATTCACAGGTGTATATTGAACCATAGATGCTGTATTGAATGATTCATTCGTTTAATTTCTCATCTTCAGTGTGTGGCTGAAATAAAACAGGCATGTGCTCCCTTCTGATCTCTCTCTATTCAGTCTGAACTTTGGTGACCCCGCCTTCAGCGTGTAATATAGGATCATGAATCCGACAGATTGGATGGAAACATAGATATGCATTGATTCTGGAATGAAACCCTGCATGAGGAGCCAGGACTGAAAGGCAAGAGAGGAGGGGAGGGAGGATATTGAATGTATTTATAGATGCCCGAGCATACAACATCTATCACGCACAACAGAGAGGGCCACTAAAAGACACAAGAAAGGGGGGAAAAGTCTGTATGGTGGAGGATTGTTGTTCTAAGTAGGTCAATAAAAGATTGTACAGTCTCCTTGGCACAGGCAGAGACTAAAATAGGAGCACCCTGGCTAACCTCTAGACAACATGTAATCCTGTCGGGGTGAGGAAGGAACAAAACAAAACCAACTCAAGGCTTGATCCTGTCACACCGCAGCGGGGTTGTGTAAGACAAACACCCCCAAAATGGTGTGACATGAACACGGAAAGCTAGTTGCATAAGTGGCGTGCAGTTATTCCAGGTGGAAGGGAGGGATGTGAGCTACATGATGTCGTGTAGATGCTTTGTTAGAGTTAGACGTTCAGAGGAGAGGATTACTGCTCGTGCTGAGCTGCCTGCGTCAAAGGATCAGGCTGGAGGATAAATCAGGCCCTTTCTTGCACTCTCTTTTAATGACAATCAACAGTTTGGCTGGAAAGCTGCACTTCCATTGACTTACAATATAGGGCTGGGCAATATGTCAAGTTTATCTGGTATAATAAATGTATGCTAATATCAAATTAGAATATATTGAATTTTCAAATGATTTTAAGAGAAATACAATGTAGTTTAGTCAGTTTAGTTTGTATTTATGAACATTGGTGAATCAGTTGATCTGATATAACAACTATAGAAAGCCAAGAAAGTGAAAGTAAAAAAAAAAAAACCTCTAACAGTAAAATGCCTACTGCCCGTATAACAATCTGTTTAGAATTGGAGGGGGGGAATGGGAATTAAAGAGTAATTTTAATCTTATTTTAATCAAACAAGAATTTGTACTAATGATGATTAAAAACACTGATACTTGTTTGATGCATGGAAACAAACAAACAAAAGAAAGCTAAGTATTGGGTTGTTATGGGTTATTTTCAATTGTTATGAATTACAGACAATCTTCTTCACACTGCAGTGCTGCATCCATACGTTGGCAACATCTGTAAAAGCCGGTGCCAGTTCCACGCACATTTTAACATTTTGCCAATGTATATGTGCAATTTACACAGTTCTGTTTCTTGTTTGGTTAAATAATGTGAGCAATGATTGTAAAGTTTTGCAGTTTGATAAAAACAATCATTAAAACCAGAGGTGCTCCCACGAGCCTGCATCAAGGTATCTTGACATTCTTGGTTATTATTGAAAATGTGAAAAACTGTCCAATCACGCAATTGCCTCGTTTCCACTGTGTGGTTTGGTTCGATTCAGTACAGTTTGGAGCCCTGATCTTGTTAACATTTCAACTGCCAGCTGTACCTACACTTCAGGGTCAAGATGTGAGCCAGGAAGAGAGGGTTTCACCAGCTATGAAAAAAAAAGACCTCACAGATGTGCTACACTGTTCATTAGAGTGCGATTGTAAACAAAGAGCAACAATAGAGGACCTCCAGCACTCCTGTACTGTAAAGAGAATTGTTTCATATGGACAATCTTTACAGTAACAGCAGAGGACAAATCACACTAATTCCACGGCTTATTTGAACATGGAGAGGCATGTGTTTTCCTTTTTGCTGCTGTTGCATGAGAATTGATGATTTTCATGAACAAACAACAGACTGCACTGCTTTAGCTCCTCCTTTTAGGGTTGGATTTTTATGCTTGCTATCCCCTTCAGGTCGGTTATATGGGTTTCTCCTTATCCGACAGTGGAAACACCAGTAAATTCATGCCCTACAGGGCAGAACTGTACGGGACTGCTTGGTGGAAATGTGCTAAATGTTAACATACCCTTTCAAAAAAATCCTGGATCCATATCTGTTTTCAATCAGCACCAAAATGTAATCAATTCTTCCTTGTGCCATGACCAACATCCTCTGAAAATTTCAACAAAGTCAATTGAAAACTTTCCCTGTTAACTTGCTCACAGATGGACAAAAAAAGCAAACAACAAATGGACAAACGCTGGCAAAAACATAACCTCCTTGTTCTTGGCAGAGGTTATAATGAAGATTTTGTCATGTTTAATAACATGGTATGTAGAGTATTAAAAAATGTGGCCCTTACCGTGTCTTACCCCTGTACAGGGGACAGGTAGGGGCCTCCCAGACCTTATTCAATAATAGAAATCCATGTGTGTAGGAATTGGCCGGACTTGCTCTTGCCTTTTGCTAACATCTGTCTCCATGGTTAGACTTCAGTTGACTTTGGAGTTTATTAAACGGTAATTGTTGGGTCGCTACTGCCCTCTTCTACACTTTAATTCTTTGACATCCTGACTTTAGTGCAGGTCTTGGAATGACTATACAGAGTTTAAATTTAGGGGCCCCAACAGGACTGACCAACACATATTGTTTGACATTGCAGTTGCAACTTGTACATGGACAATTGTCACTCAATGCATGTCATGCAGCGATGTGTACATTGTTTGATAAAATTCAAAAGCACTATTTTTTCAACTCTTTGACTATTTATAGTAATAGTCTGTCTGATATCTGGTTGTTAGGCTTACTCAGAACAGATTACAATACTGATTGTGTGTGTATTCTACTTTTGAAATGTACGAGCGACGGACAGATCAGGAGGTGGTACAGGTCAGAGTGATTTTCTGGGTGCTAATATGATCTTTGCTGACATTACGAAGCCCAGCACAATATTATTTTAAAAACAATTCAATTTAGAAACCTGTTGTTGACATTGTATGATTTTATGTATATATTTAACACAGCATTAATTATATATGTATCATAGGAGGATCAAATATTTTACTATCATTTTTTTCCGTATGTAGCCCTAGACCCAACATTTAGGATGAAGTAAAGTCTGCACAATTCTAACATTGTGAACTTACATGAGACTGGACTACAGAGAGCTTTCCCTGTTTAGAACTGATTTGTATAGAATGTAGTTGAGGTTTTTATATATCTTCAGACGTTTTTGCTCAATTTGGCCCAAAAGTCAGTTTTAAACTAGAAGTGCTACAAGAGCACTAACCTCCGACAAGGTATTTCAAACACTGTCTGGTGAGATATTGTCAAAAATGTGGAAAGCTGCCCTATTACACTGTGAACAAATCCTGGGAAAAATCCCTGGAATCACATACAGTATGAATTGGGATCATCACCAAAATCTGACCACATCTTTCTTTAGCCATGAGCAGTATTCCTTGATAATTTAACCTAGATCTGTCCATTAGTTTTTGACAGACCTTTTCACAAATAAGCAAATAAGTAACTTTATGAGATTATTCTCATAACTTTTTGACTTTATTCTCGTGGCTTTACGACTTTATTCTTGCAACTTTATAACTTTATTCTCGTATTTTTGCTTTTTTTTTTATGTACTTTTTTGCTTTACGTGGCTGTAATAACATGTAAAAGAGTATCCTGTGAAAAATATAAAAAATGGTGAATAAATATTATGTTTTTTTGCACTGAAAAAGAAGTATCAAGTTGTCTTTACCTTGTAAAGATAGGCATTATTTTTGCATCTAAGTTTAAATATGTAAATATAAATTTGTTAAAGCATAGATTTATTTTGAATAATTTTATTTTTAATTTTTTAACCATTTGCCTATTTAACTGTTCCTCTACAAATGGTGTAGGATTTTGTTCTGCATTTTTATTGATTAAAAATGAAAGAATATCAGTATTGGGTATCTAGAGGTTCAGCTTTTGCTGTAGAGTTATTTATCAGGTATTAACATTGTCTCAGTTTCAACAGAATCATATAAAAATCTATAATTGTGGTGTTCAAGCTACCATTTGTTACTTCTTTGAAGAAAAGAGCTTACAGGTCTTGTACTTCCATTCAGCTAGAAATATTGCAATATGATTTTTTTCCATATCGCCCAGCCTTTATATACTTACAGATGTTCAAATCTGAGCACCTCACATTTCTGTGTGTCAAATAGCAGCTGATAACGGCTTTGTTTCACCCCAGTAACAATAAAGCTCAATCAGATTTTTGAATACACCCTCCTACCTGCTGCTCTGGTCCTCAGCCATATGATTAAGGCTTTATTACGCTTTATTAGTGGCACACAAAGCAACAGAGCACAATGCAGCTCTCTACATCTGAGGAGCACCACTCTTTGTAAGATCTGGAGTGAACAAGCTAATTAACCTGGTTTCTGCAGGATCAGCCCCTTGAGAGCCAAACCCAGTGTGTGTGTGCATGAGTCCTAATGTGTGTGTGAGAGCCCCCTCTTGTTGTGTGTGTGTGTGTTCTTTTCTGTATCCCTTCACTCCAGGGAGCTCAGGGTGAAATGGGCGAGACGTGTTCCTGCTTCACTTCTCACACTTCATTAACACTTCACCGTGGCACACATCTGACTGCAGACACAACACCGGTCAGAACGTAGAGATGAGAAGAAGAAGAAGAAGGGGGAAAGAGGTGAAATCAGCGATCGATTTCTGCTTGCACTAACATGAATACCAAGAGGGATGATTCCAAATGCTTGTTATTTGGTATTCTCTTAGAAATTGAAGATGTACGAGGGGGGATGGTGGGTAAGCGGGGGCGCGTAGAATTATAATCCAGCACAACAAAACAAAAGCCGTCCCTCTCTCTCTCTCTCTCTCTCTATCTGTCTGTCTCTGCTGCCGCTTTGGTGCAATCCCTTTTATGTCCCTGTTTTCAAGGCTGGAGTGAATCAAAGATTAGATGGAGCCTGTACACACTGAAATCCTGCTTCTACAGCGACCTTATCACCCACAACATGAAAGACTCAGGGAGGCATTCTTTCCCTGACAGGACAAAGAAATTAGCCATCAAAACTTACTAATGTCACCCATTATAGTGTCCAGAAAGGTCAAAGACTGCTCAGCCTTCAGGCTAATGGTGCACCCAGTGACTCACATAGGGGTGTATTCAGGTATATTGAGACCCTTTTTGTGTGTCTGTCTACTATTAGCTTTCTATCCATAAATTTAAAGAAAGTGTCCAACACATGATACATTTCTGTGTTCTTGAAGATGTTCTGCCCCCATTTTAGGAGAAATTAAGCTTATATTTATTTTTATTTTTTTTTTGAGGAGGAGGAATGGCATACTTTTGTGTAAATTGGTCCAAACCCCGTTTTAGTAATGTTAGGGTGATTGGGATAGGATGTTTTACCTCTGATCAAGACTACTGTAGGAATTAGTCTCTTCGTATTTTTGTTTACATTTAGTTTAAATTAAACTGATGTGCCAGATAGACAATTCATGATACAGGATAAATATTTCACCAATCGCAATAGTTTATAGTGTTTGGGAAAGGCAGGACTATTCAAAAATATATCCAGGAGGTGATTAGACAACTGTTCTGTCAATCACATTCATTAAGGCCAATCAGATCATATAGTAGGCGGGTGCTACTGCTGCAGGTTTCAGTAAATAACGCCATCTAATTTGTACAACAAACACTCATCAATACCTGTCAGGATAGGAGCAGAAACACTTTCAGTATTGTTCATTGTTCTTCATTCATTCATTCATTTTCTACACCACTTATCGCTTTTGGGGTCACGGGGGGCTGGAGCCTATTCCAGCTGTCATTGGGTGAGAGGCCGGGTACCCCTCTCGCTAATGGCAATTTGGAGTCAACAGTCAACCTAACGAGCATGTTTTTGGTCAGTGGGAGGAAGCTGGAGTGCCCAGAGAGAACCCATGCTTGTACAATAGGCAACTGGATTCATGTTGGGTGTTGGATGTATATATTTGAGTGTATTTGTATATGTGTATTTTATATGTGTATAAATGTATCTATGCATATATGTGTATCCATAAAATGAAGAGTTTAGTGCTCTATTGTAAAATGTCTTGAGATAACACTTGTTATGAATTGGCGCTATATAAATAAACATTGATTGATTGATCGATTGAATGATCAAACCCTTTTGCTGTGAGGCATGTGCACTACCTGCTGCACCACAATGCTGCCCCTGTTGGTCTTCATTTAAAAAAAAAAGGGATTTTGTCCACTTCCAATAAAACTGTCCCTAAACTAAAGCAGGTAGCATCCATGCTCATCTGTGGTAAGTTACTACATTAGTCCAAATTCTGTAAGAAGAATTTAACCTGCCACTTTTTGGCTGGCAAGCTGAAGGCAAAATGTTAAAATAAAAGGGATAGTTCGGTAATTTTGAGGTGGGGCTGTATGAGATTGCTGTTTATGGTAGGTCCATTACCCACAGTGATTCAGGTTAGCTCTGCACCTGTGAGTAGAGAGGCAACACAAAAGCTAGGTTACACATTACTGCTGAAGAGGCAGTTCTTAATAACTTTGCAAGTTTATGTAAACAAGCCTTAGTGCTTTACTTTCCTTCTAGAAAGCCCCTTTCTGTTGGTTCTACTTTGACAAACTGCATGTCCTATGTGACTTTTTACTTGGAGCAAAGTGGCAACAAAACAAAGAGGCTTGCAAGCAGAAAAAATAAAACACTTTTAATATATTTGTTACAGTTTAAAATCCAAGGCTGTTTTGTCCATATGTTTTCATTAAAAACTCACTTCACTACTCATAGCTCTAGGCCCCTACAGCAACAAAGTATGGCCTAGTATGTAAGTTCTCTCCTTCTATGGGCAGAGCAAATACAATTATGGACATTGTTTTGTTCTGTTTTTTTGTGCTGTAGTTCAGCTTTGTGCCCTGAGTTAGCAGCAGACATTCACCCATTTGACTCTTTCATTCCTTCCATGCACTTGAAGAAAATCTTTCAAGCTTACATGGTGCACTGCCAACTCATTTGCTATCCAGAAAAATGGCCGAACCTCAGCGGATCAGTAACAAAATAAAGACCAGGTTACAGGAAACTGATGGAAATTAACTTGCTGGAAATGAAGTAAAGAAACTATTTAGCCCTCATGTGTGGTGGCTAACTTCAGTTTTGTCTACTCTGGTGATAATGTCTGATGGCTCTTTTTTGAATTAAAGAAAAATTAAAGCAGTTAAGACTCTATTGGTGTCTGTGTCACATCCAGTGTTTGGCACGATGAATCTAAGAGCACATATGGCCAGAAACAGCACCAATGTAACATTTGTGTTAACAGGAGGTGATTGCTTCTTGAGCAGCTGTAGGATAAGTTTAAACATTAGAGATACTTCCAACCTCAAACCATACAACTTAAATAACACAGATAATACTGTAACCTACTTGCAAAGACCCATGCCGACTGTGTGTTGTAGAGAACAGCTCCAGTATTATGATAAAAAACATCTACAGGTAAGCCCCAGTGTCCCATGAGTTCCTGATATCATATCATAGACAACATGGCTGTCACCAACTTTTACACATAAGTAAGCCTAAGGATGCTGCACACTCAGCTGGACTCACCAAATACACAGTGTCATGTTGGGCTCTGTAATCTGTACAAGCAGCCACCTCTCGGGCTGAGAAATTAAGCCAATGCATAAAAGTGCCTCAAATGTTTGCTCGAGGCAGGAAGTTACACGATTGTGTGAGGGGAATATACATAATTTACAGCCTAAATGACAATTTAACAACAGCAAACAAATGGTTTCAGTCCAAATGTTCATAATATCTGAAGCTCTCACTGTACACAGACTGATAGTCCTTACATACTGTGCCTGTTTTTAGTTTATTAAGGATTTTGGATAGTTAGGGATATGACATGGAAAGAGGCTCACGCAGTGTTGCTATTGGTCCAACAGGCTTAAGTCCTTTCTTAACTCAGCCTCTCTGTCAGTAGGTTGATCCAAAGTTTGAGACTGTGTGTATAGTATGTCATGTGTAGACTGACCTCAACACGCTTCAAAGGCTCCCTTTATAATTAAATTTGTGACGTCATGTGGCTTTGTGTAAGTTTTTGTGCAGTCACTGGATCTGTAAGGCTTTCCTAGACCGTAGAGAACCCCTTTCAACACCTCACCACTACCTTCACTGCATAAGACAGATGCTATGAGGTCCCACAAAACTATAAGAAACCCTGATTCTGTCAACAATATTACTCCTGAACAAGGGCAAAGACACACTTTTTTTAATCTGTTTTTTTATTTGATTGTTGTTTTGGGGAGAATTTCTGTCATTTGGACAGACAATAAAGGTTATGTTGCAAGGATCCTGCTTTATATTAATAAAACTGATAACAGACAGAATTTTAAATGCATATTACTGAATATTATGTGTTATTAATGTATCGAGAGTTTTTCTAAAAATGTTAAAAAATTAGGATATATCACCCTGTTTATACCATCCTGATATATCATGATATACCATCACCTCAGTATATAATGTATCTCAAATTCTTGCAAATCCACATTCTTATAGAGTCACACCAAGTTTGCCAGGTGCCTTTGTGGCATTGTAGGATTTTAGGTGTACACAGTACTCAATAAACAAAATTATGCTGCCTTCAGCTGGATGGAACAACATAAAAACATCCAAATAACAAATCAAAAAAGGAATTAAGCATTTTTTTCTGTTTTATTTGCAGTTTTACTCCAGTTTCAGATTTACATTTAAAAAATTAGAGCAATTTCACAAGCTGTAAGCTTTGTATCACCCTTATGATCAAAACTGGCACAAGCTTATGCCATTTTCAAATCATTTTAGAGTTAGCATCCTGTTTGATGCATACCACGCCCACTTATGTGCACCATTGAATGCATTCAGTGTTTATAATGAGATATATCAGCTTGAGCTTAGGCAAAAAAAAGTTTTTTATTTACTGGTTAGGAAAATAATCCCACTATGCTTTGACTGTCCCACTGAAACTGAATCCACATAGTACAGCATTAGTCTCAGCAGTGCTTCACATTTCTGACCAGGAAGTCAGTGGAGAAATAGGATTTTATTTGTCATCGTCCTACAGTAGCAACTCTGCAGATTTTCTTTAATAAATTCTCATTAAAATTTCATGGAGCCGCAGACTTAATAAGAAGCTAATCAGGGGATGAAAGCAGCTGCTGAATAAGGAGTGTGACTCGCCCCAACTTCACAGCTTGCCATTAAGCACCCACCACCACCCCCACAGACAATATCCTTCTTTTCCTATGTGGTGAGGCAAGGCGGGGCTCTGCGTTTTGAATGTTTTGTGGTGAATAATGGATGGGACCTGCGGGTATGGTGGGCTAAGTCTTTTTTAGTGCCGGGGTCCTAAAGTGTAGCCCCAGGCCGTTTGCCTTGGCACAGGCTCAGCTCTCATCAGCAGCGGCCATAAAGGCTGAAAGCACCGTGTTACGGGTCTGCATCAGTATTCAGCAGGGGGCTCGGGGGTCACATCACACACAAGCTTGTACTCACATCAGACAGACGTGTACGCAGCAGAGAGAAAGAGACCAAGGGGGTGGTGGAGTACCAGAGGAAAGAGATTACATGTCCTACCAATAGATCTTTAGGTCATTGTTCCGGTGGCTAAATTATAAAGGAGCAGAAATCAATACAACAGCAGACATTAGGTGAGGTCCTGCCTCACAGCGGGGGAGCTATTTACATTTTTACACCAACCGTGCTGTTCTGCAATTTGATCATTACATCCATTACAGATAGAGAAAGTGTGCATTAGAGCCGGACAATATGGACCAAGAATCATCTTCCATTAGTTGCATGGCCATAAAATTGATTTTTTTTTCTTGCACAGACATAACAAATATTTCAACAAAATGGTCAACTTTGCTATCTTAATTCGAATACACATCAAACAACTCTGTTACCTGTTTGATACCATGGAAACTAAAAGAGGGTACTTGACTTCAAATTTTTTCTCTGTCAGTCATAAAAATGGCGTAAGAACTTCTTCACAAGGTCTCATTTGCAAGAATAATGCAACATATCTGCATCAAGGTCATCTAAATTTACCCTTAAGTACTAGTGGTGTAAGAAAAGTTCTGTAATACTTTGCAGCACAGTACTGTATCAGTATACTACAGTGCTATTTTGTTATTTGTTAATAATTTATATGAATTCTAGACATTTGTTTATTATTTAAGTTCAGCCTGCGGTTAGTTGTTGGCAGCAGACATTCAGTCATTTGACCTTTCATCTCTTTGTTACAGCTATTATTTTTTCACTGGGAAAGAAAATGTGGTTTATTTATGTGCCAGGGACATAGCTCAATAACAACTGTAATTTTTGTCTGTATATTTGTCTGCTTATTTTTTGAAAAAATAGACTTCCCCAAAAAATCATGATACATTGCTCTACTTTGGTATCAAAATATATCATGATATAATGTTTCGACACCTCTGAATCACAAAACATATTATATTATATTGCCAGATTTTGTAAAAGAACATCCCTATGAAATGGACTGTTTTTATGATATGATAAAATCTTTACATGTTCAATGATTGGTGGTTCCTAAAAGTACAGAAACTTAATGGTTGTCAATCAAAAGAGGGAGAAAGAGACAAGATAGCTTTTCCTAAACCAGGGGCTGTCAACTCCACCAACCTCTTTCAAGTTGTGACCCATAAAAAGAAAAAAAAATGACCCGCATGGTTGTTATCTACATATCCTAAGAAATCAACACATAATCTTGAGAAGATTTGCATTTTTTTCCATAATAACAAGGCTATGAGTCAAAATCAGAAGAAAACAAACAGCTGTACTCATTATCACCACAAAACAGGACATGGGATCAAAACACTTTCATCAACCTCCTGCATAAAAGAAATCACAAATTCATGCAGATGAAAATATAACAAACATCGCCTGAGCCTGACCTCATACGTCAATCACTGCATTACTGTAACTAAGGGATCATATTAATCTTAGTCATCAGTTATTAATGATGCACATAAAATTAAAAAGTGTTAAAGACAGATTACGGCTCTGCTTTATTTTAAGGTCTGATGAATTATAGAGATGTAATGTTAATGTAATCACGATTACAACAATCGGGATCCAGCAGATGGGCTTATTTTTTCTCTTTTGTCTTTAACTGCAGACTCTGCGATGAAAAAATGATAAAGATCTTGAATTACTCATGACTCATGGTGACTGAAACACCTCAGTTCACGTGATAAATAATATATAGTCAGCTAGGAGATACAATTAATACATGTGCATAACTTATATTTCATTATGAATACATTCTTTGAATCATGCATTCTTCATGCATACATTTATGATAATCTGCAGACCCTACTAGAGTGTTACCCATATGCATGCCCTGCTGAAAACAACTCTGCAGCCCACTTATGTTTGCTGGAACACTAGCTCCAAACTACTGGCCACAAATTGCACCAATATGTTGCCAGAAAGCTGGTAGCTTTGACCAGTTACACACTTTACCAGTGTTGCATATTTGTGCAATTTAGACTGTGTAAGTGGGTTTTCATGCAAATGTTATTATTAAAAACAATTAATTGCCACCTAAATAAACTAAAACATATTAAATGAGAGCCCCTTCTTTATACCAGTCCTTTTAAAAGAATTTTCTTGTTGTCATGAGCATTTCTGCTTGTGGTTCTGACTGAAAACAGTAACGTAACTGAAGATGAGGCTTGGCATCTTTTCTTTTGACTTAACTCAAACTATAATCAGTTGATAGTTCCTTAAAGCAAGAAGGTTGTTGGTTTGATTTCACAGTCAGGTGGGGGCTTTCGATGTGGAGTTTGCATGGTCTCCCTGTGCATGTGTTGGTTTTCTCTGGGTTTCCAGTTTTCCAGTTTCCTTCCACAAACCAAAGCGTGCTTGTTGGGTTAACTGTTGACTCTGTTGACTTTAGCAACTATGCAGGAGAGGCCTGTCAAGCTTTCAGAAGAAAACCTTTTGCCCAAGTGGTGTGCATACAGGACTTACAAGTCCGACAGTCGATATCCGAGAAGTTTGGAGGGTGGTGTTGATTTTTTTGCCTTTCCCAGCTGAATTCCTCCAAATCAACAAGAACAACTACCTTTGTTCTAAGGTAAGGAGCTAACTATTGTTAGATAACCATAGCTTTGTGTGTTAGTTAAGTAAACATTTGCAAACAGTAACGTTAGCAAACAAAGACGTCTCAATATAAGGTTACTTCTGTTAAATCTTGAGCCACTGTGTAAATATTTGAGCAAACGTAATTACTAGTAAGAAATAAAGACAAGTTCTGACTTACTATTATCTTTTAGCTTTTTGTGAATGGATGCCTTAGAAATGGACAAACACAACGATAATGAAAGCTAACTTAACTTTAAATTCAATTTCAACAATAGATATCAGCTTAACCTGCTGTACAAGAATATTGTTGTTATTGAATCTGATTTTTTTAACGTGAAATGTCAACACATGGGGGGGCTTGACGCTTGCATTGAGATCTGTGCGCAGTCGTGTACTGTACATGACTGCACACAGACATCATATCATGCATCTCATCTTCTGCCATTAGCATTGTGTCATCTGTAGGTGGATGTAAAATAGAGTCTAATTTACCTGACGTACAAAATGAAAGGACTTTGGAATGAAAGTGTTACCTTCAATCTGTGCACATAATGTACATGCACTCACTGTGGGTCAATGTACCCGCCCACGGACCCACTGAGGCGTGGGATTGGTGGAAGCCAAAGGTCAGTGTGAGTGACATCATTAAAATGTGACATCATTAAAGTGTCCTGCTGCTGTGGGCAAGCACAGCCTGAGGGGAATCCCACCCGGGGACCCCCGTCTGTATGTGTGGGACTGTGTGTGTATGTAAGTGTGACTATGTATGTGTGTGTATGTGTGGTTGGATCAGACTGGGCCGGCTGGTACGTGTGCACTTAGGTGAATTTACGAGCCAGGGGATGAACCCAGACAGAGGCCTGTGTGATCTCTGACTGCAGACTGGCTTCACAGCACTTATAGGACAGGGACTGAGGGAGTGAATGGGTGAACACGAACACTCACTCATTCATGATATATGAGCTGTGACGATAAGTCGTAAATTAAAGCCATAAAAAATAACAAAAGTAGCCCCTTCTTGTTTGAAAAGCACAGATGTGCAGTGGAGCAGATAGACACTTTAACACCCTCTGACTCTCTCCCTCTCCTGATCCAGTGAATGTGACAGAGTCAGAGAGTGAAACAGAGAGTAGCTGCAAGACAGAAGATCCCCTCCTGTTTTTCATTTCAGCGCACACATCAAACAAAGATATCCATCACACCCACTCCCACCCTCACTCCTTCACTCCTCGCTCTGAACCAGCCGATGTGTGTTTAGGAGTGACAGCGAATCATCTATAAGTGCCTGAGTGCAGTGAACGATGATGCTGTGCTCGACTAAATTTGAAAAAATGAGGAAAATCTTCTGTGTGAGCCAAGACTTTGTGTCTATACAACCTCTGGTGGCTTCAAAAACCTGCAGCTGGTTGAGAATGGGAAAAGCTGGAGCAGGGTCTGACCCACCCTGCAGCCGTATACACCCTCTATGTACCCTCAATATCCCCCCTTTATATTGTCTTCTATGGATGATTTATAAAGAGGAAATATCTGAGGGTGACTGTTGCTTCAACATCATATTTCACAATTTATTTCTCCCAAACCTCGCTCTATGTGGTTAGTATGATGGTATTGTTCAGATAATAAATCTGGCCTGTCTCTGCAGTGACCATTATTATTACTCCAGCCTCAAAACAATGGGACCATTAACTGTACCTGTAGGGCCGGGCAATGCATCAAGGTTTTAACCTATATTGCAACAGCACCCTGTCAGGCTACTCAATAAAAATCTGTTAATATATCTATCCATCTTTTCTTGTCTTGCCAGACATACTGGCCACACTATAAGTGTGATTACAACCAACCCCTGTAAGCTGTCAATGTGATGTTTTCTGCTTTCGTCAAGACAGTGTGGAGGTCATAAGTGGTTGAGGAGGTGAGTCAAGGAGTGTCAGCGCTACAGCAGAAATGCTACAATCTACATTCTGAGCAGCTTGCATCCATTGCAACACACTACACAATGAACTGGATCAACTTTAGTGTGTGGGTGTGTTCAATATATGACTGTGGCGACAGTCATGACGGCGCATGTCTCAGCATTTTCCACTGGTATAGAGGTCGCATAAGTCATATTTTTCACATGAAAAAAAGGCTTTAAATTGGGGATGTAATCCATGCATTTTGATGTGGGCGTAGATGATTCTGCATTGATGCAGGGACAGCATATAGAGTGATACAGGAATGGGTCCAAAAAAGCAGGAGTGAGTTAGCATTTTAGCACCTCTGGTTCCCAAGGCTAAAGTTTATGGGATCTGACACCAGCCTTTCTGATTGACACCTGAAATAAAGTCCCTGATGAACACATGCAAACAAGATTACAATGTTTCATTTATAGCATAAAATCTATCTGACATTCAACCGCTTTTAACTTTTGAAGCATTATTGTATTGTGTTTTAAAAGGACATTTGCTAGCGAAGGACTGCAGGACCTTAATGCAACCATTACTGATTGTTTTTAATAAACAATGATTCTGTACATACACCATAGCCACAGCCATGCGGACCAATTTGATATGTTCATGGGATCAAGAGTAAATTCTCAAACAAGGGGTTACAATGTGGCAGTTGTTTCAGCTGCTTTTAAATTGATCGCCATGTTGTGGCTCCACAATAGCTTGGTAATAGCTTTTTGCTCTCACCAATTAAGTTTAAGCTTAAAAATTGTGAAAGATAGGTTTGATCATGAAGATTATCATGATGAACAAATGCACAAGTTTCATGAATATTTGTTCACCAGAGATATTATTATCACGAATGATCTGAGAACACAGTGAAACATCCCATTGATATTTAGTTGAGGGGATCAGCATGATGCTAACCTCCAGGTTGGCCTACAAAAATATGTAATCTCTGCACCACATAAACAGTAAATCTAGCAGAGGCTGCTGCTCAACTGCAGTAACAATTTGTAATTGAGGATGAAAAAAACAAATATAGGAACACAAGACCTTTAAAATTTGTTTTGGTTTACATTGAAGAGATATTTTTTGCTGAAATTCAAAAGCACTTTCTCACTAATAAGAGGAGTTCATATTTATGTGACTGCTTGTATTCAGTAAGTACACTGATTCAGTTTATTTGGTGATTAAAAAGTAGCCATGTCCTTTAAAATTTGAAATCATTGCGTTGCACTGTGATGCATCAATATTAAATTGAATTGAATCGTCGACTGAATGATAGTAATCAAATTGAACTGTTAGAATACTGAGGCACATATCCAGTGCAGGGTTATAATTTATCATTGATATCAGGTTAGTGTGTTGAACTGGGAAAAGATGTACAAAAGGTTCTAACAAACCAGTCAAATCAAGTTAGGATTGTAAGAAAGCATCACAGATTATGTCATAGAGAGCCTGTTGTTCCAGATTTTTGTAATCAGGCCTGATATTTGAAAATGGGCTGCAACGACATAATCAGGTCAAAATCAGGCTACAATCACGAAGACTGGTCTGGCCATAATGGAATATTAGTGACATTGGAGTGGGTAATATTGACATTTATTTGGAAAACTGGATTCAAATCCTAAAGTTTGGCATACATCATAGTTTACAGTAAGAGACACCAACAGTGAAAATGCTAATAATGTGCATCTTGTTGATGATAAAAGTGCCTGTGATACATTTGGCATTTAATTAAGATCAGATTACGTATCAGGTTTTGACATCCAGCTAAATATGATCAAGTAACGATTTGTGGTCCGAAACTGCCTGACCCTAACTGTACTTATTGAGAACATTTAAACACCACTTTAATCAGTTTTTGTTGGATTATGGAATCCGTACTCATGATAGAAATACTTCCACAGCAGCTCATATGACTCAATCAAATCCTGTACTGGTTTGTTTAATGTAGCCCATTTAGAGGCAATGTCTCGTGCCAGGTTACAGCATCACATAATGGGATAACAGTGACTCTAAACATAAAACAAATCAGGTCTAACTGCTGCAATGTAAAGCCCTCAGTACTTTTATTATCTCTCAGATATCAGCACAGCAGTAAATGTCCATAACCAATCTGCATAATCGCTGAATGGAGACCCCGAGCTGGTAATGAGATTAATGGAGGCTTTTACCTGTAAATCAATGTTTTATGTTGATCAATGAGCTAAGCAGCTTGCGGAGGACAGGTGCAGCTGATTGGTGGAGCATCGGGGAACTATTAAGCATCAAGCAGTTAACAGGCTGATAATCAAGAGGGTGATGTGTGTGGTCAATGAGGGGGAAACACACATGTACACTCAGAAACGCTCACATGTGAGGATGCTGCATTTATAGCTGTGAAGCTGCAGAGAAGAAAAGCTATTGTTCAGAGCTCCAGTTATGAGCGTGTTCGCCAAAATCACACTGTGTGGGAGTATGCATGTTTGTACAAGAGAAAGAGGAGATCCAGATTCCCTCATGAAATTGTGGCACCTTCTCTGTCTTTGTGCAGTTTAGTGGTTCTCAGTTGTTCTTGCTTTAGGATCCACCAATACCTCACTATTGAAAACTGCAATCCATTTTTGCAAAAGTCTTTAACCTCTCAAATTTATTTAATGGATAATGTTGCAGCTGGACCTTACAAGCAAAATGGGGGTCAAAACAAGATTTCACAGTATTACAGAAGCCCTGAGAGAGAACACGCTTTCATACAGTTTATATCACCCATTTTCCCTGAATACAGAATAAATTTTGGATGTTTTGGAGAACCTCAGAAATCAATACCAAGTCATAGGAAAGCCAGCCTTTGTATTGTAAGATAACAAGAGAAAATAAGTGAATTCTTTGAGAAGCAAACAAAATGTACTATTTATCACATAGAAAATGAAATGTATAGACTTATAACCATTGGTCTTGGGCTGCAGATTTAAATGATCATATATTTTATTGCATTTTCAAGCACTATGATCTACCACTTACTGTGTGTGTGTGCATAGAAACATAAGAAGAATGTTAAGCAAATCAACATGTCCATTTCCTGTAGTTGTAGTTGAAACCGATTGTGTGGTTTGTGGCTCTGCGTGGCAAAAAACATTCTACTTCCTGTTCCTCTGTCCAAAGTTAAAGCACTTCACTGTAATTGCACTGTAATTTGCATGTCAATTTATGTGACATGTTTGTCACTGGTGAAGCTACACATGCTAGGATTAACAGCAGGACTCAAGAGCTGCAGTGTTTCCAGCTGCCTTTAAAACAAAAATAGGATTCAGATTGATTTTTTAAAACATCTTTGACTAAAACAGACAACCCACCTGATGTTTGGGGCTTTCTGGAAGGTACTCCAGAAATGCCTTTTTAATACAACCAATATTTAAGAATAAATGTCAGCCACTCAAATGTAATAAATGGAAAATGTTGCTTTTGTAACCCTCCAGGGAGCATATTATTGCACATGGAGACAGGACGAACCCTATTTGATTATTACAGAGGCTCCTGGGAGAACATGCATTCATTCATTATATTTGACTCATTTTTCTCTGTATAAAATACAGTTTGGCTGCTTCAGGGAAACAGGAGAAATCAGTACTTAAGCTCGGGAAAGCCAAGTTTATTATCCCAAGATAATGAAATAAATGTGTTAAAGATCTAGAGAAAACAAAACATTTCCATTAACTGCAACACAGAATATGACAAATATATAGATGACTGTGTGCCTGCTTTGACCTTCTTTATACTATAAAGACTTCTGTGTGAATTTTTCTGGACACATTTGAGATCCTTTGAAACGGTTCCTCAACCCACTTTTGGGTCCCAGCCCCGTAGTTGTGAACCACTGGTTTAAAATGCACCATGTGTGTATGAGCATGACAGAGCGAGCAAGAGAGAGATCCAGATATCCACCTAAAACTGGGGCACCTCTACTGCCGTCTATGGGTAATGCACTGGTTCTCAAATGGTCTGGCAGATGCCCAAAGACCCTCTTAATGAAAACATACAGTCAATATTTCTGAAAAAAAAAATGAAGCCACACTACTCAGTTAAATAAAAATGATGCAGTTTGGATCACAGCAGGGACAATATCTGTAGTAGTTACATGCAGGTTTTTTAATTGTTAAAGATAATTTTGTTGATTTTCTTTGGATCTTGAGTGATGGGAACAACAGCCTTGTTATCCCAAGACAACAAGATAAATAAGTCAAAGTCTCAAGAACACAACCCAAATTATGTTGTTGTCACTACAGATTGGTGTAAAATATTGTTGTTTATGGTTACAAACCTCCTATCTACCAAACTGCTATTTTTAGGTTCACAAATTAGTTTTGTTTTTTTGCTGGTTAAATGTTTAACTTCACTGATAAACCAGTCTTCTTAGGGTGTTGTCCTCCTGGCAGGCGCACTTCACAGTCTGTCTTTGACTTGTCTGGTCTCACAGACCTTGGTCCTAAGTTTGGAAATGGTACCAGGACTGACACCAGATAATGCACCAGCTTCCAGTTGCGGGGAACTTTTGCTCTTTTTTTTTTTCCTTTTTTTTGGGGGGGGGGGGGGGGGGGGGGGGCTACCTACGCATTCAGCTGTGCTGCTCATTCCATAAATGCACAATCCTTACAAATTGTATCTTGTTGTAAGGTGACTAATCAAGCTTTCCAATAATATAAAATAAAATACCAGTGAGAATAGCTGAAGGGGAGAAAAAAATATTAAAATTTTTCTGAGTTTGTGAATATATGCCATCTAAGGGTCTCAGGACATTACATGATATTTATAAAACTCTATTGGTCCAGGCACATCATCATGGGCCTGTGAAAACAGCTTTGCGACCCACTGTTGGGTCCTAACCCACCAGCTGAGAACCACTCCTGTAATTAATTCCAACAAACTCCACTTCAAGGAGAACAAACATAGACTTTATCATTAATTCATTGTTTCTACTGCATCACATGCTCTCTCTGGACTGTACAAGAGGCTTTTATTCCTCTGCTGCCTTTGATACAGATTAAGTCCACTGATTCCCTTTGGTCGGGATTGTCATCCCTAAAATAGCAGGTATGATGGGAAGCCACCTCGTCATCCTCTATTGACACCACGCACCAACCTTCAGCCTCCATGTTTATGACAAATGGAGGCTGCCTGTCTTTCTGTTTAATTATCATTTGGTGATCAAAGATTTAAGAGCTTTTTGTTCGGATTTCTCTTTGTCACTCAAATTACTGACAGAAAACTAAAAATTCTTTGATTTTTCGTTGTTATTTTTCTTCTTCTTCTTCTTCACATTTTCTAACGCAGTGACTTTTCTGTCATAGAGCCCCCCTCCAGCTACAGCCCCAGGTTATTTCTCTGCCTTCTCCCACTCAACATCCTCGCTTTAAATACCTTCGGTTGCATAGTTGTGGTCGCGAAGGAAGCTGTTGTTGATTTTCCTGGTGTCACTCTCCTCCTCCATTGATAAATCGGCTGCTTCGGGATCCTGAACGCGGCAGACCTGCTCCCATCCTGCCCGGTACCGTCAGCAGGCGGGCTGTGGGACCAGCGGGGGGCCTGTCATGGCTCCAGATCTCCAGTGGAAGCAACACAGTCGCGATCAAATACCCGCTACGATGACGGTGATGTTGATGGTGATGATGATGATGTACGGGCAGGTCCCCTCCACACCTCACATCCAAACAGTCCGGAATCCAACAGGGGATTAAATCGAGTAATTAAGCGCGTATTACCTCCTCTGCCTCCACAGAAATCATCGAGTATCTTCCAGAATAAACTCGTTTTAATTGTTTTCTTAATGGCTCTGAACCCGCAGTGGCAGCAGCAGCGCACTCTAAATCTCTTTGGCAGGATTGGAGTTTAGGCAGGCTAGATTTGCCCCCTCCCAGTGCCGGCGGGGCGGGTGGGATTATGCGTCAACAAGCTTGCTCCGATCACTTCAGTGCCTCCGATTCTCTTTCACAGAGCTGTGCCTCGCCTTCCTGTCTCCAGATCCTGCAGGGCTTCTCCTCTTCCTCTCTTGTCTTCATTCATTCACTCACCGGCGCCTCTGCTCTGATGATCCCTCAGCTGACTCACTGCGCACAGCTCCACTGCCGTTTACGCACCGCGCTGCCGCTCCTGCTGCTGCTGCGCTTCAGCAGAACGCGGCCCCTCCCATGCTGCTGCTTCTGCTGCCTGCCTGGCTCTTTAAAAAAAAAAAACCCTCATAAGCAGCAAATGTGACGCTTCCTCAAACCACCAGCAGCACAGACAGGGAGTTTAAACTCTGTCTTCTCACAGCCTGATGACCACCAGCGAGGTTCGTGCGTGCAGAGTCGACAGCTGCCGCGTGTGTGGTAGCAGGTTGCTCCTTAAGCCTGACAGATCCTGCAGCGCTATAACCATACCAGCATACTGCTACAGAGGCGTCTATGCACCAAGTTCAGAGACTAAATACACCCTTTTTGACACAGTGCTCTGCAGTTTTGCCATCAAGCAAAGAAAGGCAACTGTCTGAGGCCTCAAGATGTAGTCATTGTAGGTCAGTGATCATCAACAGGGGGCCCTAGGGCCGCATCAGGCCCTTCTTTCCGGCCTCATGAGTGCTATCAAATTTGGAAATGTAAGAGGGGAATTTGTTGAGGTTTGTTCTGGCATCTTTTTGTTGTAAAATCCCTCTAATAATGCAGCCCCTTGGGTCCTCAACTACATTTGTAAAATCTTGGCCAATCTTTTCTTGGCATGCTTTGGGGCAGCATTTAAAATTAATTGTAACATATAAAAACATTCTGGTCCAATTAACATAACTGTAGTTTATTTTAATTTCCATACAGTATGTATCTGTTAGCTTTTAAAATGAGATCAGTCCCTATCACCCATACTGCTGCAAGTCACTTGGGGCAGTTGCAATATCTTGGCTACCTCTCTCAAGGCTGTCATATTTTCAGTCCCTTAGTTACTCCCTGATACTCGTTCTTCTGGTTGAATGTTGGCTTAAAATGGCTGACAGGCTTTTCCCACGCATGCATGGTCTCTCCGGGCACTCCAGCCTCCTCTCGCAGACCAAAACCTGCCCTTAGGTATGAATGTGAGCATAATTGGTTGTCAGTCTCTCTATGTGGCCCTGCCATTGGCTGGCGAACTACAATCACCAACCACCACCCCAAAAGTGAATGGATGAAACTGTATAACAACATGTCAGAGTTAAAATGCATATAAAGCTTACAGCAGCCTGTTGAACCACAGCAAAAATAGTTTCTTTAAACCTCAGTCCATCCTCTGACAAGCAAAAAGTCATGATAGTTATGATATTTTGGTGACCATTGGGGTCTCCTCTCAGACTTCTGTGTGGCGCCCACCACCTCTGGTGCTGTCCCTGAGTGTCAAGGTAGTTAATTGAAATTATTTAGCTGCCTGTAAGAACCAAATATGTATTTTCACAACAATTTACATTGTTTTTACACCCGCCTAGAAAGCTATGTTTTTGCAGGCATTTGGCTGTCTGTCTGTCTATTTGTCTGTGTGCACATCAACTCAGAAAGTTCTAATTTTTGATAATAACTACTAAGCATGTCAGAAATGCCTTGGAAGGGTTGTGTGCCCTAATTTAATTGTAATGTTTTTCAGTTAAATATTGCAATTTAAACTGTGCTCACTATCACTCTTGCTTTAAAACTTTAGGCAAAGTCTGCACTCTGTCTTCATTGCTCAAATATGTTAAACATCTGAAAAAGAGGGTGGTATTGATGAGGAGTGAAATTTCCTTGCTTCCCACCAGTCTCATCAAGTTCACCAAATGTTTCCAACTTTTTTTGGCAATTTCATCACTTATTAAGTACATACACATCACTTCATTACCAAAAATACTGAAGAGTCAAGCAAACTCCTACCACTATCTCAGTGCCTCAAACAAGTTAGTATGCTGATAAGTGGTTGTGGCTGGAAGGAAGTTTCACCCAACACATTCGAGAAATCCAGTCAGTGCTCTGGATCTGTTGAATTTCGACTGAAGTCCTTTAAAGCCCCTCAAAAAGCCTCAAAATATCCTAAGATTTATTCTAGTTTCCTGATTACACGTTATGGAGGGGACTTGCATTGGCCTTTGCCTGGGGCCCTAAAATGACAAAGACGGCCCCTGTATGAATGTGTTTATGCAGTAAAAGACAACAGAGGCTTTATAACTTGTCCTATGCAGCACATGACAGTGCATGTATGTGCAAACAGTTGACACACAGAGTTCAGATTCAGAGAATGCAGGCACGAAGGAGAGAAGGAAGGAGAGAAGGAAGGATGAGAGATGAGAGCGCGACATCGAGGGCTGGAAAAGAGGGCAGAAGAAAATGAAAAAACCCAGACGCTGATTAATTAGATTAGTAGGGCTGCCGTCTGCGCCGCTTTCTGGAAAGGATCTCATTTTGATGCTGAGCTTAATAACAAAACACTCAACCAGCTTTCTTCTTCTGGTCAAATGATAATCTTTGATGTGTGTGTGTGCATCACTGCCCTTATCTACTCACTTTACCCTAAATCTCTTCAGCTCCACAAAGGGACTAGGTATCTCCCCTGTGCGAGTCAGGACACACACACGCAAACACATCAGCAATAAAGAGATGGTGGAGCCCCCTCTCCTAAATGCATTAGCTCTTTAATCCATGCGACCATTTGCACACCCAATCCTCTGCTCCTGCACTAATGGGGATCTGGCTGTGAGAGTGGCACGCTGCTCGTAGTGTAAAAAAAGCTGAGGCCTTCCTACACATGCTATTTTACACCCCATCACCCTCCAACCTTCATCTCCACTGGAATACATTACAGGGCGTTAGCCACGCGGGGGGATAATGAAGCCTGCTGGAGCGGTCGTCGAGGGCCCGTGATTCACATGCTTCCATATTTACAGTCATCTGCTCCCGTAATGAAATCTGCACCAAAAACTCTGCCATCCTTGACCCTGTCTGAGTAGTCAGCGGTGCTTCCAATCTCTATCAATATTTAAACAGGGTCTGCCAGCACAAAGAAACACAAAGACTTGGGCTAAGTTACAGCTGAGCAGTAAGACAGAAATGAAATTGAAATGGAGTCGGTGAAAGAAACAATGGATTTAGCCGAACGGATGAGAGGTTCAGGTTTGTCAGATTTTGTTGGGAATAGAAGGGGGTGCATGCACACAGATGAAGGGCAGGAGTGTCAGTTGAGGGCAGATATATTTGACTGTATAATGAAGGTATAAGTAGAGGGTGCTGCTTGGAGCCAAAGCTTGGGATCAATTCTGCCCTGCTAATAACATCCACCATCTCCCTGCCTGCCTCTGTCCCAATCCCTCTGCATATATGCCAGTCTCCTCTCCCATTATGCCCCCTTTTACTCCCCCACGGCTCTCCTGCTTAGTCTGAAATAGGACCTAAAATAAGCCAGTGGAAAACATCCAGCTGCAAATTGATGTTACTGTGTGTGTATCATGGCCAATTCATTTGCTGCAGATGGCCCTCTACCAATGTCTGGGTCTACCAAAGGTTTCTTCACTACGAGTACTAAATTTATCCATTGTTGGAAATCTTTTTAAATATTTATGAAGTTCTGTCTAGACCTGCTATTTTAGCACTATGACTGAATTACAGGAGACATATCATACCCTTTCTTTTACACAGTCACCTGTGCTCTAAAGCAGTGGTCAAATGGTAGGGCAGGGCACACTTGAGGCAAGTCCCGGTGTGCCTTGGAGATTTGTACCATCATGTCTTATAACAACTATGCAATAACTAGTGAGTAGTTTAATCTATCAGTACTTCAGGTTCATCAATTTCTGTATACAGCTGCAGGAAAATCTAATTTATGAGTTAGAAATTAGTAATTTTTCAGTGTCACAGTTGTTTATAAAAAAAGATTAATAGTTAGGCACTAGTGGATAAAAACAATCATGCACAGGCTAATATACTATGTCAACATGGGGGATCAAACCAACAACCTTCTTGCTGTGAGGCACTTGCACTAACCTGCTGATCCGTCACGTTGCTCTGGATTGGTTTTGTTTTTCATCAAACATACACTCACTGGCCACTTCCTAAACTGCCACAGATTAACTGCTTGTTGATGCAAAGTCTAATCTGCCAATCACATGACAGCAGCTCAGTGCATTTTGGCATGTCTATATAGTCTTGATTTCTGCTGTGACATTCAGATGGTAGGATCAGAATTTGGCATCAACGACATGAAAGTGTGGATCCATCCTGCCACGTATCAATGGTTAAGACTGCTAGGTGGTGTAATGTGTGGGGGTCTTTTTTTGCACATTATTGGCCTCTCAGTACCAACTGAGCGTGGTTTAAATTCCACAGGCTACCTGAGTATTGTTGCTGACCCTGTCCTTCTCTTTATCACTACAGTATACCCATCTTCTGAAGGCTGCTTTGAGCAGGGTAACGTGCCATGTCACAAGCTCAAATCATCTTCAGCTGGTTTCTAAAACATGATGACAAGTTCACTGTAATTAAAACGCCACCACAGAATCCAGATCTCAATCCATTATAGCACCTATTGGATGTGGTAGAACTGGAGATTTCCATCATGGGTGTGCAGCCGATAAATCTGCAGCAGGTGCATGATGCTGTCAAGTCAATATGAATATAAATCTCTGAGGAATATTTTCAGGACCTTGTTGAATGCACGCCATGAAAAATGAAGATGGTTCTGAAGGCAGAAGGGGCTCCAGCCTTGTACAAGCAAGGTGTACCTAATTAAGTGGCCAGTGATTGATATCCGATACGGATATCTTTGACACTAAAGGAAATGAAGACTCTCTCTGCTACAACATCCAGGTTTGCAGTTGGCCGAAAGTCACCATTTAAAACAGTAACTAATTTAAGTGCAACACTAGAACACTGCATACTAACAAAGAGAAAATGTTTTAAAAATGGAGTGCATTCAGTGCTGACAGTAAGCTTTCTGTCCATCTGTCATCAGTCTGAGCTTTTCCAGTGTTACTGCTTATACTACTGATGGGCATTTTATTGGTTCTGAATTGTCTCAATGCAAATCCAGTAGTTGTATACAACCTAGGCGGTCTTATGTGTCTCAGTTATCCTTCAGTTGTTAATTCATTCATTCATTCATTCATTTTCTATACCGCTTATCCCTTTCGGGGTCGCGGGGTCAGTTGTTAATGCCAAGCTAAAAACAATATGTCCACTAACGAGATTGTGTTTTTGCCAGCGTTTGTTTGTCTGACTGTCTGTCTGTGAGCAAGATAATTAAAAAGTCTCAACAGATTTGGAGGAAATTTTCAGGGTATGTTGACACAAGGAAGAACTGAATAGATTTTGGTGCTCATCCATAAGGATGCAGGTCAAGGATTTTTTTAAGGAATTGTTGACGTTGCAAGATATTTTCCATATTTTAGCTATTGACTCAACTAAGAAGCCAAGAGCTACACTCATCTTGCAGCTGTAAGAGATGCAAACTTTAGTTATAACAACTTTATCTCAGGCCATACTTCTGCAGTTTTCACAGCAGGGAGACTAGGGATGGGAATTAAAAACCTATTCCAGTTTAGAATCACTAGCAACTAGGAATTGATATCATTGATGTTTTTGGTTATCAAGTCCCTCATCAGTTCCTTCCACTTTGTTCTGCATGTTTTACAATTGAAAGGCATCATCCTCTCATCAGAGGCCGTCTGCAAAAATGATGACAAAGGAGTCAAAAATAATGGCAAACAGGGCAGGGGGCAGAAGTGGTCAAAATTGTGTCTTAATTATTGAAAAAAAACAACCTTACTGCCCAAAACTGTCTTGTGTTTGACATTGCTGCTACTAAAAAACAACTCTTACAATACAACTTTATTTATATAGACCTTTTAAAGCAACCTCGGTGAGCCACAGTGCTGTACAGGTAAATAAGTAAGAGAACATAAAATTAATTAACAGCAGGAATCCATAACGAAACCATAAAAGAATCAGATCAATTATGTGAGACAGGTGGCCAACGAGTGTCATGTCTGCCATCAAACACACTGATCAAGAATCTTATTATTTTTACTGGTCTGCAGCAAAGTGGTTGGAGCCTCCTGGTCTAGATAAAACATCTGTGCTGTGCTTTGTTCAGAATATAATTAACATCTATCATTTAAAGAAGTTTTAGACTCATGGAGAGCAGTTTCCAAACAGCCTTTCACAGAATGTTCAATTTTTCCTGTGAAATACGTATGAGCTCCTTCTCGTCAGCTCCTCTCTTCCTGAGGGTGTTTTAGTTTATTTTCACTTTTGGGGGTTCGTAGATACTTTGGATAAATGCAGTATGTCAAAATGATTGAATAAATAAACAAATAATAAATACATAAAAGGCTGTACTGTTTGATCACATATCAGGAGACTTTGGTGTATGCAGGAGTAACAGTGTATGTGAACAGCAGAAACAATCTGCTGAAAAGACATCCATTTATTAATTGGGTATACAAACACAAACTCAAATGAACATGATGCTAACAATCTAGTACAGATTAAACATTTCAGCTTGAGCAATAAATCTGCCTGATGTGTTTCAAAAGTAATCAATCTAGGACAGTCATTTTGACCATTTTGTTTCACATTCAAATCACATATAACGTTATCTAATAATAAAAACAAAACACACAATACTGTTGATCTTTGACCCTTACAACCAATGTCTGTATTTTAATTTGCAAACAGTATAAAAAGGCACTCACTCTGTGTTATGCATGTGTGTTCTGAATCCTCAAATAATCTATCAGAACAGCACTCCAATAACTAAAATGAGCTTTTTATTGTTGCACAGATGTTTCTGGAAAAGCCTTCTTTCCCAGGGTATGCTGAAACATCTGTGAGGCAATATAAAGGTCAATCAATTATTGGAGTGCTGCCCTGAAATATTTATTTCTGATGGTTTTCAGTCTGAAATGATCCTTACACAAATTGAACCAAAGACAAATAAAATGTTTGTTTTTTTAATCTAGAAAGGCCACAAGTGATAACTCTGATTATTATTATAATAAGTCTTGCTTGACAACAAGCAATTCAATGTTGCTTTATCCCAGGTGACAGGTTTGGTACCCATCATTGTGACTTGTATCTCTCTATAGGCTGGCCCGCACACACCAGACAGTACATTATTCTATCTATATACAGAGCTGTTATTGGTGAACTCCCTCCTTACTTCTCCTCTATAAACATCTGAGTTATACGATCTGATCTCAAAACTGGGTCACTTCAAAAATACGAAGGTGTAAGACCTAATGTGGAAAGACTGCTCTTGTGTTGCTGCACCTGTGATATGGAATAATTTTCAAAGGTCAGGTCAGCTCCACTCCCTTGTATCTTTGGCTTTTAAAGCAATAGTAACTAATATCTGAACTACTCAGAATGTGATTGCAGCTGCTTTCAAAGAGACTTCTTAACAAGGGCATACACTAAAAGAATGAGTGTGCATTGTGAATGACTTTGTAATTTCATTAATCTGTTACGTGTGATTTTCTTGGTCTGTCTTTAAAGGATAAGTTCGGTTTTTTGACACCTTATTTTTAGGATTAAATACGCTCATAGACTCACCCAGACAATTTTGGCGGAGCTCCGAGCCGTTTTTGAGCAATTTAGATCCATCTGACGGCATCTTTCCTCAAGCCGTAGTAGCAGACGGGGCCAGAAATTGAAGCCCCTAAATTAGACATTATCTGCTGCGAAACTCGCTCATTTCAGCTACATTTTATAAATGAATGGCCAGTGTTATCACCATGTCAGCTCAACTTTGTTGTTATGGTCATCCGGGGCTTTACAAGGATGGGTAACTTTTGGTGACGTCATAGACAAGAACATGAGTAGAGCCGCTGTTGTTGCTCGGCTACACGGCTACACGGCTACTTTTGTGCAACATGGCGGAATATTTATCCGATGTAGAAGTGTCTGACGACGACTTTGAGTATAATGGATGCCCGTATCGTTTTGAGCCAGAATATACCGACGAGGAGCTATTTGAAAGGAGGATGCAGAGGGAAAGAGCCGAACAGCTGGCCAGAGAACAAGCAACAACTGTACGTCCACGTATGGGGGCTAACTGGTGGTGTTGTTGTGGACATTGAACGGCAAACACAACAGAGGAGGAGTGCCTTTGCTGCTCAGAGTGGGACTTGAGACCAGAGGAAACACGTATTGATGCCCCCCAAAATACGATTTCTGGCCCCATCTGCTACTACGGCATGAGAAAAAAACATTGTCGGATGGATCTAAATTGCTCGAAAATGGCTCCGAGCTCCGCCAAAATTGTCTGGGTGAGTCTACGAGCGTATTTAATCCTAAAAATGAGGTCCAGGTGTCAAAAAACCGAACTTATCCTTTAACAACATTACAGCAGGGCATCCTACCTCAGTCTTGCTATGTTTTCCCAGCTAAGTTAAGATAAATTAAAACAAATAATAAATAATTTCATATTATAAATTACTGTTTTTATTATTATTTACTTATTTTAATTAGAAGTAGAAATAGAAGTGGTATTTTGTAAATTAAAATAGCTTTTATGTAGCAACTTGTTTTTGCCAAGGTTTAGTAGTGAAGTGTGCTAAGTTACTCTTGGCTTTGGTTCAGAGAAGCTTTTTTTTTTGGGTGATTATACAGTAGGAAACATTATCATAATAATAAAGCAAAGAAGGGCACAATTTTAGGACTGGAAACAAACCTCTAGTAAAAGTAGTTGGTAACAGCTCTGAAGTCAGGCTGAAACTCTCTGGTGATCAGGACAACAATTCCACCTCTGTATAAACAACAAGTTAACTATTTGTTAAAACACTAGATTAAGAATTGCTTTGACCATGTTACTTGTTTTGCTATTGCATATTAAAATAAATCTATCATCAATTTGTAAATAATCAATAGCTCTATTTTTTGTTCTGTGATATGTTGGATGAATTATCAGCTTGAAAATGTTGGTGTGTTAATATCAGATAAGTGAAACTTTCTTTGTGCAATGATAAATATTTTGAAAGGTCTACTGTAACTTGTAATATTGCTAACCTTGCGCAGCAGCTGGATCCACCTGATTAAATGTCTGTAATCAGACTGATCCATCTTGCCAAGCTCCAATCTACAACGATTGTGAGCAGCCCTAAGTGACACATCCCAATCAGCGTCCTCTAGAGCAGGAAGAGGTGGGAACTGTGCACCGGACAACAGCAGGAGGTGACTGTACAGAGACTAACATTGATGCTAACAGCTTCAACAGAAGTTTTGTCAGATCTGGACCACATTTCTTTATTGAAAGGAACAAAAAATAACAACATTGAACGCTTTTCTTGATATTTTCACTCCACTTCAGACATATTTTAGCGAAAGTTTGTTGAAGTGGCTTACATTTCGTATATGACGCCACTGCAGTTCCCAGCTACATTATCTGACTGGCCCATAATGATTGTGATTGATGGATCGGTCGTCAATCACCTGTCAGATATGCGTTTGAAAGGCTCCGCCCATTCCCAAACTCCTTCTACAAGCCCAGATAGACTAGTAAATGATGGTGTGTCAGGTTTTAATAATGTACTTTCAGCTGATATTTCACTTAAAAGAAGATATTGTGATACAATAAATACATTAGTTGTTACACTGCAAATTTATCATAAAAGATTATTTCTGCAACTAGCCGTTAAAATGACCGTACGCTGCATGTACAGTGGGTAAAAAGGTCTGGCCCCTCTAGGGTTTAAACTCCCTTTCTGCTCCTCTTGAGGAAATGCTGACAAGGCCTGCAATTTACTGTTTACATAAGTGCATCATGATGTAATTGTGGTAAACTATTTCCCTTGAGCTGCAAAGAAATTTGGCAAAATCAGTTTATTTTTTTTGCTAATGTTAACTCACTGTGTAACTAAAACTGTTGATCTGAGACTCAAAAAATTCAGATAAACTACATTTACTGTGGAGGAACGTCCATTTAAATATTGTTGCAGAAGTAAACACCAATTGGAAAATTGAGTCTTAGCTTCTGTCTTTTGAAGCTGGCTCTAAAACTGCAGAGACTTTGGGATCCATTTCCAGGGGTGTATATTTGTGTCATTTTGTGATTATGACTGGCGGGGGGTTTCCAAAATTGTAAAAGACCTTGGAGGGATCCCAAGTCCAAACATTTTATTTATCCAAAGCCTTTCCACAAAAAAGCATAACAATTCTGCACCCATGTCTCATTTTAACACCCTTCTCCTCCAGCTCCTTTTCTCCTCTGCTTCCTCACTTCTCTCGCTCATTATTCCTTATCTCCCACTCGACTGGGCAAGAGACCTGTGACAGCAAGTCTACAAACCCAGCTGCTGCATGTCAGACTTGCAGCAAATGCTCGGGGGGCCTCAGGAATTGGAGAGCGTGTCCTCGATTCTCCTCGATCATATGGACAAAGTGGGTTAAATTAGGCCCGAGCAGCCCAAACATAGGGACACAATCACATGGCGATGATATTTTAGTCATGCCCAATTGCTTTCCTTGATGTGTGGTAATTGTTTGACCCAGGGAGGCAGGCGTGGGGCTACGGGCCGCTGTCTGTATACCAAGCACTTTACATGCACACATGTACACATGGGTATAGATATGCGGCCTCACGGCAGTATAATTATTCACCGTCACTGCAGCATATCTCAAGATTGCAGTCAATTGCATATTGACCACTGCATTTAATAAGGGTAACACATTGATCTTTATAATCCACCATATATGAGATTTGAATAAATCAAACCAAATCTATTCAAACCCCATATTGGTAATGACGTTTTATGATTGATTATATATAATGAACAGAAGAGAAAAATGTGCATAACCTATTATTAGATTTATTTGTCCATGCCTGCTCAATTTCAGCTGGTTTTCTTCAGAACAGCAGAAAAGAAACATCTGGCATAGCTGCAAGATTTATGAGATAAAATATTTAGTAAAATGGGACCATGAAATTACATAAAAAGTTCAAACACAAGACATTCAGCTCTAACTGCTCAAAAACGGTTTGCTGCTATGAAAACCATCAGTTTCTCAAAAAAATAAGGGGAAAAAAAACCTTTACAGAGTGTTGGAGCAGCGATCATTACAGTCTGTTTCTGATCAGTATGAATAACTAAATAAAACCAAACAAGGAGCTTTTACACAATGTTTGTTTTTTTGTCTTATTTTTCTACATTTTCTCTACATCAAGAATTGAAACTAAAATTATCCAATCATTTGTAGCACTTTCTACTAACAACAATTGACCACTGTGCAGAGCTGAAGCACAAGCTTTTTGATTTTCCCTCTCTTTATAACAGTGTTAAACTGCAGGATCCTTTTAGCCTTACCATTACTGTTTTTAGACAAAACAGAGCAAATTTGTAGGAAATTCTGCAAATGCGCACTCAATGTCCACCACTTATTTGTATTGTGATAAATGGCCTCTGTATTGGGATTATGTATCATAACATGAGGTTACTGGAAACACCCAGCCCCTCATAGTGGAAAATACTTTCTCATACTCCTGTGACAGCGTGATATCTACAGATAAATGGGTGTTTTTGTGTATTTTTTATGTGTTTGAATCAATTATTCTGCTCTTTGAGGGGTGAGAAACCAAAAGTCTTCCGTAACAAAACATTGAGTAATAAGCCAACATTAGCTTGTCAGTGTTAAGCAATCAGGGTCATTATAAGCTGTCACTCTGAGTCAGTGTTTCATAAGGGCAGTAATCTTATTAAAGGAACAACATCTTAGCGTGCAAACATTACCTGATTAGCACAACACAAGACAAAGACGTGTAAAAACTGTTGGAATTTCCCTGGATTTGCAAATATTTTGACTTACAATAAATAAAGAATACATCACTTATCATAAATTCTCATTCTGATGCTGTTGTATCCACATCAGTCATCTCTGCCTTAAAATCATTATAGATGTTCATGTGAATATTAGATTAATTACTCTTTTCATGATTACTATTGATTCTACTTCTACAAAAACTATCACTACAACCATCAGACATGAAGACCCTCTTGAAAACGAGATGCTGCATCTCATGGGGCTAATTTCTAATAAATTTATATTCAGCAGAGACAAATATGATGAAGACAGGTCTATGATTGGCCCATGGATCTGTCACTATCTTCAGTTCTTGCTTTAGTCCACTTGTCTCTGCCCACCTAACTTCCTTCACCCACACACCCGACACAGCTTTGGTATGATGGCTGTTCAACATGAGACTGGATCTGCTCAAGATTTCCTACTGCTAAACAGGTTTTTTCTTGCCGCCGTTACTGTAAGCCCCTACAGACGCACCTCCCTGTAATTTGGTTGGCCCAGTGCTGTGCACATAATGGATTCATGTTGGGTTTTGGATACATTTATGTGTGTATATATATAGATATATATGTATATGTGTATTTTATATGTATATATGTATAAATGCATATATGTGTATCCATAAACTGAACTGTCTTGAGATAACACTTGTTATGAATTGACCCTATTCAAATAATGACTGATTGATTGATTGATTGATCGATAATTCAGCCACAAATTTAGTGATAGTAGTTGCAAAATAAATATTAGCAACAAAAAAGGAAAGGATTTTCAAAAATGGGTGCAGGAACAAAACTTCCTGAAGCAAATCATGTTCCAAATCAAAATAAACAAGCATACATGACAAACTTTGTGCACTGGGAGCACAACAGGGAATAAAGAAATGGGCACATACCAGGGTGTCAAGGGTAGACTTGTGTCACGCAGTACATAAACTATGTAAAAACAAGGGAAGACACTCCACCATAACCTCTACCATGACATCATCAGTTCATTGTTCTTTATTTTTGGGCTTTGAGTGACGTTCTCCATTAAAATTTCCTTCTAGTTTTAAACAGACACAAATAACACTCTTCTGCTGTATTAAGATTTGAAGCTGTGATGTATAATAGTTGACAAAGACTTCAGGAAACTGCCTAAATTGGTTGGCTCAAGTTTCTATCCCCACATATCAGTTCATTATAGAAAATATGGTCCCTACTAACCTTACACAACAGATGGACCAGTCAATGTATTTCACTGGTCCAACTGGGCAACACCCCTTAGAAAGTGTTTGGGAATGGGCAGAACTTTTCAAAAGCATATCCGACGGGTGATTGGGCAATCGCTTTGTCAATCACATTCATTATGGGCTTATCAGATGCACTTCTGCCTCAGTGTAAAATACAAACATGGGCCACTTTATAGAGCAAACTCTCCACAAAGATGTCAGAAGTCGACCGAAAATAAATGTTCTATCTAAACACTAATTTCAGTGTTGTTCTTTATTTTTCATTAATAAAGAAATGTAGTCCAGATCTAAAAACCTGCCTCTGAGGCTGTTGCATCTATGCTAATCTATGTATGAACAGTCCCATCCTGCTGTTGTCCCACTTGTAGCTCCAACCTCTTCCTGCTCAAAAGGACGATGATTTGGCCATGCTGCTTTAGGCAGTTGAATCAGGTGGCTCCAACTGCCCAGCATGGTTAAATGGGACTTATAGTCACCAGTCTACTCTGTGGTAATTTGTCAGTTCTGTGCTGCTTGGCGCCAAGTTTTTAACAACTCTGCATTCTTGCTTGGGCTGGGCTTGCCAGCCTAAGCCAATGGGCTTAAACTGCTGACGAAACAACTGCGTGATGTCACAGTGGCAGGACTATTCTTAGGGGTCATGGGACAAGCTGTTTTAGGCAGCTACTGGCACTGTGAACAGGGAGAGAGGGAGAAGTCTCAATGTTGTGGACCATTTCCTTTTCTGTGTAGAAGTACTCCATCACACAGAGGAGACATGTTTAACACACTAAAGGGCACATAAAAGTTAAAAGAGCATGAACAGGCTCCTTAGGACACTTTAAAATGAACTATTCAGTGAATTCAGTGAATTCAGTGAACTATTTCCACTGGGAATAAGTTGTCTTTTGGATTATTTATTCCTGTTGTTTTGCAAATCACCTGTACTGTACTGTACTTACATAAAACATAACGTCCATACTCTTTAGAAAACAAGATTATACGTACAGTAAAGCCTTCTTATTAATTCAAACTGCATCAAGCTCAGCGACAATCATCCCGGCGAAAATTTCCTCTGCTGCCAGATCTCCTCAATGTTAGCAAACAAATCTGGATGATCATCGTTTAGTGTCCTGAGATTCTCCCTCCAAACAGTCATTGTCTCCCATTAGCTATGCATCCCACCCTGGCATTAAGAGCAGCTAAACACATGGGGGTAATAGGATTGGCCCGGCACTCCATCTGTCATGGGACTGAGCAGCAGTGAAACCCCGGGGATGCTGCACCCTGGCCTGGATACACCTGCTTAGTCTGCCCTGTCTTTGCTCCTAGATATTTACACAGTTTAACAAAACCTCTGCGAGAATAAAACACATCCAGTCAAGTGTGTAAATGCCATAAGGAATCTGTGAAATGCTGAAAAAATCCACGCTCTGTTGGAACTTTATAACCTCCTGGCTTGAAATTTTATGAAACACAGCTTCTGCTCCGCTAACAGAGTTCAGATGGAGATACAATGGTGTAGCTGGTGAGTGAATGGAGGGTGAGGTAGGGTGGGGGAGGGAAAAATGGAGAAGGGTCTGGGCGAGTGAGTGAGAAAAAGATAAAAAGATGAATGTATAGTTTTGGTAGGGGGCATTAAATCAAGCCTAGAGGCCGTGCCTAAATCAGCCGGCTTTACTCTTGGTGTCATTCCAATTACATCGAGATGAGGCTAATGCGCCATCGCTTCGAGACTTCAAGACCAGCAGGATTGGATTTTCTGTTCCCCCCTCTGACTCTCCTTTCCCTTCCCCCAACCCTTCCACCCCTCCCCTTCCTCCCACTACCTCCCCTGATAATGAATTAATTGAAAAGAAAGCATGTACCATGATTAGCTCAGGACGGTGCGTTTTGGATGAAAATTAATCAAGTGTGATGATTTTGTTAGCAGAAATGCATTTTTTATAGACCTGACTTGAGGGTGAACAGATGCACACATGAGCAGGTATCAAAAAACACAAAAACACATCAACACCAGCGTTTTTTCCAGTTTCAGGCATAAAAGTGGCACTCTCATTTGCTTAGAGGTGAAAAAGCAAGCCCTGTGTGGATTTGAATGTGTTTTATGAATATACAGTCTGGTCTTCCTGGGAGAAAATGACGCCACTTAACAGAAAATCATCACATTGTACCTCTCAGGTTGCTAGGAAACAGCAATTGAACTGGCATTGCAATGCAGCACAACAGCTGTCAACATAATTGGACAATTAAGATCTTAAAATGTCATTATTTTGCTCATATTCATCTCAATAATGGTTCAGGCGCATCCCAACATGTTCTCTACCAGTTGGGTTAATGGGCCGAACATGAGGAGTGCATGTTGGGAGAGCCGCTGGGTTTCATTAAGGGAAATGATCAGTTATGCACGCAGGGTGAGGAAACAGGAAGAAGAACAAGGCATGGTGGCGTTCTTGTTTCTCGGGAGCTTGGATGGACACTGTGTGCGTTGTTAAGTATTCTATATTTATCCCGCAGCACTTTCCTCCCTGTGTGAACAGATGACAGGGCGGCCAGTAGAAAGTAGGTTAAGCAGGTTAGTGAGTGACTACAAAGCCACCTCTCCATCCATGAGGAGGGAGCCATGTAGGGCTTATGTTCAGCACCGCGGACAGATCCTCACACAGCAGACAAAAACATCTCTGAAATGGGTGAAAGGGGAATCCCACAAACAGAGGAAATGTATAACTGGTCTTTTCAATCAGTTTTAGTGGCAACAAGTTAAAAAATAATTGTAAATATGGTGTCATCTAGTGACCAACACTGGAGCTGCTTCATGGAAAAAAACATAAATCATGATCATGGACAAAGGCCTCTGAAATGATGATTCTGCTGCAGCATAGAGTATTAAAGGTATTTAGCGTTGGAAACCTCAGGGGTGTGTCAAGAGGAATGCCAGAGATGGCACAGGCCGTCTGAAATATGATTGGCCACTCCTGGCCCACCTCAAAATCCTAAGCTATGATTGGTTATTAGTCTGTCAGTGGCTTGACATATTCACAGATATAACATGATTACAATCAACTGTTTGGGCTTTGTTGCAACAGGCTTCTGCTGGTTTTCATTTCAATTAGAGCTGAACAATATAATTTTTAAATCACAACTGCAATGTTCACAATCCAACAGTCACATCACAGGGTGTACAATGTGGGTCACTTGACAACAAAGCATGTCATGCTGCCATTAGTGTGATTTTTGATGGAAACAAAATCTGCTTCGTTTCTGATTTCTTTAACCCGTTCAACCTCACAGACTGCCAAGCACCACGACTCAGGTTACTGACTTTTATCTCTGGGGCGGTACAACAGATCTTTATGGGGGCAACTTTGTTTTGGAGCTCAGTCTGTTGTCAGTTTATTAAGCAAATAAGGTAAATGTATCCCCTCTCAACAGATTTTATCCAACCTTAAAGTGCAGGTATTTTAGAAAAACATTATAATTATGCGTCCATAGCAATACATCACTTTTATCACATTTTTTTATCACAAGAGTGCTTCGCACATCTAATTCAGGGACCAGGTGCATAGGACAAAAAAAGTCAGTTCAAAGAGACCAAAACATTGCAAATAAATGGATTTCTTGCAAGTTGGACAGTGTGCGGGAGTCTATCTTCACGTTTGAAATCACATTTTTTTATGAAAAACATTGTAGCATATTATTAGAAGTGACAACTTCCTGTCAGTCTACTGACCAATCAAATGCTCCCAACTTCTACTTTTCTTTTTTGTTTTTGTTTTTTTTCAACATAGCGTCAACTCAGTAGCAGCCAAAGGGAATTTCTCCTATTGGCCAAGGCTTGAAGGAACCATATTCAGATATCAAAAAGGGTAATTAAACATTGATCTATGTGTGGCTTTTAACAAATTTAGTTGAAACTAAATTCTGATCATTTTTTGTTTTGTCTCAATGGTCAAAAAACTATTATTACATCAATCTGACATCATCACAGTACAATCATTCTGATAGCCCAGGTTGTCCTGTAATAAAAGTTGTAACTTGTTTATGCTTGAAAGGATTTAGGTTAGGTTATTACAAAAAAAAAAAAAAAAAACCAGGCAGATAAAAAGATGACATAAAATAACTTGAAGTTTCAAGACAATCCTTATAAGCATGTGCAGACTGCTGCTTGTTCAAGAGCCGGTAAATAATATATACGGGAAACTTAGAAATAAGAATCTTCTACTTTTCTGTGTATTTTTTGTTGAATCAAACAACCAGTCCAAATTGTACCCCATAAACAGAGGTACAAACCACATCATGAGCTCTGTGAACATTAGACCGCTACAGTCTACGAAAAAGCTCGTCTGAATATCGACATCAGAAAAGCTTACTCAAAGAGCATGCAGTTTGTGTTCTTCTGCATGTTAACTGTAAGCTAAACAACAATCCTCATTGTAAGTTCTCACCATATTCTCAGGCTAACTTCATTGCATAAGCATGTTAGCGTCCTCTAACTATGCTTACTCACCAAGTACACTGAGACTAATGGGGCCTCTGCTTGTGTTGTAGTTGGTCATGAGGCAAAGTGTAAACAGACTGAAAGTTTGATCTGCTTAAAGGGTTTAATAAAACAAAATATAGGGATTAGCACAAGTCAGCATGGGAGGGAGATGACTGTACAAAAGTCCTGATAAATCTTTATAATAACAAAAGCAGTCAGGGACTTATCAAAGGAGCCAGCTTCATCCTGTTGGGAACATGAGAGTCTGTTTTAGTGCTGCACCATAAAAAGGATTCTGTGACATTTTGTGGTAAAGGAGAACACTTCAATTTACTTTTGGGGTTTCATCATCAACTGCAGGGGCGTCCAAACTACAACCGAGAGACAACTGTGTCCCATAATACACTTTATCTCATCCAGGGCAAATTTGAAGTAAAATGAAGTATGGCCCACACTAAAATATGGAACTTGTGCTTAACTGATGAAAGAAAAAAAATGCAAACTGAGCTTATTTTCTGAGCTATCTGACCTCTTTCAAGGTCTATATACAAAGCATGCAACTCAACTGCAACACTAACACTCCAGAAAAAAGAATTTAGCTTCATAAAGTGGATAAGATCACACAGCATTCCCCCTCTCTGCTGCACAAGTCTTTCTCATCACAAGGGGCGAATCTTGGTTGTCAAAAAATGAGTTTACAATAAAACATTTACAGGATAGATCATAGAAAGCATTTTTGGTAGCACTAGTGTGTAGGCAGGTATGTTGGGATTTTATTAATGAAAACACTTTTCAAACATCCAGAAGAGGTATAAGGGAAAAAGTTGTGAATCAATGATCTATGAAAATTATATACAATAATTTAACAAAATGGAGGCTGGAAGTGAAGTATGATTGCTCATGTGTATGCTCTGCAGTGGGCTTGCCACCCTGAGCCAATGGGCTTAAACTTCTGACACAGCAGTGGTGGGGGGTCACACTGGTAGGTCTGTTAGGGGAGGGGTCGGCAGAATCAGCAGTTTGAGGCTGTTACAGGAGGACAGGGAGAAGTCCTCATGCAGGAGAGACATGCAAAGCACACTAAAGGTAATAAAAGACTCAAAGAAGCAGAAGATGACCTCTTCTAACCATATCTGTATTAAATTAAAGGTCTAATTCTTATGCTTCTTTAAAAAAAGCTGTAAAATTAAATTGCATAGGGCTATGAAGTATTGCATATCACTTAAACTATGGTGGCTACTTTGTGTCAGACCAAATAAACAAGCAACACAAACATTTCAGTGCGCAGAGTCAACACAACAACTCTGGATAAATACAAGAAAGGGAAAGGGTTTCAAGATCAAAGTTTAAATGTCTCTTCAAAGATTTAAAGAGCCCTTTAACCTGTTCGTCTGGGTTTAATATCAGCTTTAAAATGTCCTCCCCACATGACAGAGAACTTCTATGAACAAGACAAAAAGTCTGTGGGATCTAGACTTCTTCATCCCCATTTATTTATGCACCAGCAGCTGCTTAAAACATCTAACCAATCGAAAGATACCTACCAGTGTGATGCCCTACCATTGTTTCCTTGTCAGTTTAAGCCCATTGCAGACAACAGGAAAAATGCAGAGTTGTTGACAATGTGCTGACCAATAACCACAGAGTAGACCAAACAGAGTAGCCCATGTGGGGAAGGGACCCTTTAAGAGGCAAATTGTCTTATAGAAAGTCATCAAAAATGTGTATGAACCTGATTATAGGAAAAATACGACCTCTTTCTTCTTTAAAAAACATTCATTCATGAAATGATACATGGCTTTACCTGCTTATTGTGCAGAGTAACTATATATACAGGATAAAATATTGTAAGATGTGGAAAGTAACTAATTACATTTACTCAAGTTTGTGTAATTTAGTAGAATTTTGTGTACCTTTACTTTTTTAAGCACATTTTTACCCTGTACTTTTACTTTAACATTTTTTTCAATATTGTATTGGTGAAATTTGCCATACCATCTGAGTTTAAAGTATAAAAAAAAAAGCAAAGCTAGACCAATGTAAGTTTTCCATCAGCTGGTGTTATCATAATACCAACATTTTTACTTAAACTAATTAGATCATTACACTCCAGCTGTTTTCCTTTTGAAATGACAGAGTAAAGTTTACTCTAAATATCAGTACTTTGAGCACACTGTAGAGAACCTTTTACTTTTTCTTGAGTAAATTTAATGAGTGCTAGTTTTACTTTGATTTGAGTAAAGTTTTATGACAGTAACTGCACTTTTTACTTGAGTACAGAATTTTAGAAGCTCATTCCACGCCTGGCTATTATGTCCCTCCCAAACATTAATACATAACAGCATATTACAGATTAGCATAATTAACATTAAAGATATGTCTCAAAATGTACAAGTCTGAGTTATAGTTTTGCATAAGCACACAGTTATTGACAAATAAATGTGAAATACCCTCTATACAAATGCAGTCTGACTATTTGCAATTACAATTATAAAACAAAAATAACATAACCAAAACTTAGGTAAAGATGGTATTTTGGTCTTGTAACAACGTCTGACATTTCTTTCCTTTGTCAGCATGACTAAAACCAAAAACTCATGTGTTCAAGCTTATCCTGTGTAAATATGTGCAGGATTTTTTGGTCTTTATTGATAATCAATTGAATGAATGTTGCTTGAGTAATCATGTTATTACTGACGTGAGAGGATCAATATAAATTGTTCACATTGTTAAAATGTCTACTCTTTCTAAACCACAGAGAAACATGAAATGGTGTTAACTGAATTACACAGAACATTTCTACAATGCTTTAGCTACAATCAAAAATACCATGTCTTAAACAATGTATGTTATGTTCATGAGATAAAGTCGAGGGGTGCACAATATTATTGGAACAATAAAGGTATTTGCATAAAATGTGATTATTGGTTTCGCTATATATAAAATTTCCAGCTGATATTTTGACCATACAAAATGGCCATAAAATCTCATATATTTCCTGTAATATTGACATCATCACTGGCACAAAACTGCACGATCATTTCGTAAATCAAAGTGTCAGTTGTTAAATATTAAATGTTGTTTAAATAATAAATATTAAATGTTTTTCTTGCTTCACATCTATTTCTAGTACAAATTGATAGTCATCATGAAGTGAAGAGGTCAGGTTTAGTAGCCTGGAGGTTTTGTGTTCTTGACAAAATAATACTGGTACTGGTACCAGTATCGGCGACAATGAGTTCAGAAACATCAGCATATTGGATACTGGCAAAAATCCCATATGGTGCAACCGTATTTAAGTCTATTCAGTGTGAATGTTGCTCATAAGAACAGCAGCAGTGCAGAAAAAACCTGACCCCACATCTGAACCCGCTCCCTCCCTCCTTTCTCCAGCGCTGTGCCAAAGAGACTTCAGTCATGATCCAACCAGCCCCATGTGACAAAGGAACATGTTCACTGTGCACTCTGGCTCAAGACCCCCTCAAACACACACTTAAACACACAAACACACAGAGAAAAAACACACAGCTTTATTACAATAGTCCTCACACGCACTCAGTCAACAACAAAGACAAACACATGCGAGCGTGTCACACTTAGAGGCTGTAATCTCCAGGAAAATCCCATTTGGCAGAGCAGCTGCCAGCGTGGATCACAGATAGACTGTAGTCATGGTGCCCACAGGGTGGCAAGCTGTCCATTTTACCAACTACGCACACACAAACACACTGCACACTTACACAGTCACACATTTGAAGACGAGCTTAAGGTGGGATCAGGCCCCACCTCTGAGCTGATAGATTGATGACACTTGTTTTAATAGAAACATGTCGATTGGCTCAAACAGGCAGTTTCTCATTTGAACAGGGCTTTATTTCTATTGTTTGCTGTATTGATCTGTCAGGAGGGATTTCTGTGGCAAAGCAGCATCTCCTATCATGGCAAGTAAGAGGACAGGCTGGCAGAAAGAAGTCTGTCCATCTGTCTGTATGTCAAGCTGAAAGTCTGTCAGAAACATATCCTTATGCTAATTTGGAGTGATGCACAGGTTATGTAATACAATGAAATCTATCTATCTATCTATCGACCTGTCTGTCTATCTTTATGTCTATCTGTCTGTCTGTCAATGCTAACTGAAGAAGTAGTCAGTATAAGTGTGTATATATTCAGTATTTCCTCTTGAACAGCCTGCCTTAAGCATAAATACATCTGATCTTAGAGCTCCACCATCTGGCCACAGGCAGTATTACATGATTCAACCAGTGTAATGCCATCAGCAGACTCTTTACAGTTCATTTAACTGATAAAACACCATCTTTTTCTTTTTTCTACACTAAGATTTGGCAGTGTGTTGCGTAGTTGTGAACATGTAAAGCACAGAGAATATTAATAAATGTGCATGTGTGTGTTTTTTATGATGATCTCTGATCTATCTGATCTCATTTAGGAAGGCACAGGGCACAGTTTATGGATAATTTTATAGCACTGTACAGAAATACACGCATATGCAAAAAAAACTGCAGATTAATTCAAAACAGAGTCTGAGTGTCCCTGCTGGGGTCGGATTAAAATTACACTCCCTGGCCACTTCATTAGGTACACATTGAAAATACCAGAATCAACTCAAGTTGTCCTCAAACTGTCTTAATTCTTAGTGGCAGTGATTTTCAAGAAACCAGTTTGGGATGATTTAAGCTTTGTGATGTGACACCCTATACCAGTGTTTTTCAACCTTGGGGTCGGCACCCCACGTGGGGTCGCCTGGAATTCAAATGTGGTCGCCTGAAATGTCTAGTAATTGATAAAAAAAAAAAAAAATAGGGTACTGATAAAAATATTTTTAACTAATTATTATTATTATTAAAATAAAAACACCACACTCTTAAAAAATATATATTCTATACTTTCACTTTCTCAAATAGAAATGTAGTTCAAATAAAATGCAGCATCTAAAAATTTCTGAGCTGGCGCAACTTGACTGAAGGCCGCGATCACATGACTTTACAGTTACTGGTGCTTCAGTTCCCTCGCTTCAACTTAACACACAAACTTGCAGTCAGTAGGAAAAAACAGCATAACAAACCTCCATGGTTTGTACAGTATAGCAAACATGATGAAAAACTAACTCTAGAAAAAAAATGTCTCTGGGGTCCTCAGAAATTTGTGATACCAAAATGGGGTCACCGACCAAAAAAGGTTGGGAACCACTGCCCTATACTGACCCTATACTGCTAGAAGTAGCCAATAGCAGATAGGTTCACTGTGTTCATTAAGGGATGGACATGGTCAGCAACAATACTCAGGTAGGCTGTAATGTTAAAACATGCTTAGTTGGTATCAAGGGGCCCAAAGTGTGCCAAGAAAACATCTCCCACACTTTTACACCACAAACAACCTAAACTGTTGATACAAGGCAGGATGGATCCATGCTTATGTTGTGGATGCCTAATTCTGACCCCACCATGTGAATGTTGCATCAGACTCATCAGACCAACATTTTCCAATCCTCTATTGTCCATCTTTGGTGGAGCCGTGCTAACTGTAGCCTCAGTTTCCTGTTCTTATCTCACAGGAGTGGCACCAGGTGTGGTCTCTGCTGTAGCTCATCTGCCTTAAGATTTGACTTGTTGTGTGTTTAGAAATGGTCTTCTGCACCTTGGTTGTAACAAGTGATTATTTTTAGTTACTGCTACCGTATCATCATCTTTTTACGATGCTGGTCATTCCCCCTTTGACCTTGAATCACCTCTAATCCAGCATCAACAAGGCATTTTCATCAGTAGAACTGCTGCTTACTGGATACTTTCTCTTTTTTAGACCATTCTCCTTAAAAACCTGAGAATGCCCAATCCCGGTATATAAGCAGTTTCTGAAATACTCAGTAGTGTCAATGTCATGTTGAAAGTTATTTAAATGATCTTTCTTCTCCTGTCTGATAATCGGTTTGGACCTCAGCAGGTTGTCTTGACCATGTCCACAAGTCTAAATGCAATGAGTTTTTATTTTGCAGGACACTGGACCCTTAAAATGCATCTTAAAAACTGCATCACTGCATTCTGTCAACTGTCTATACGCTGCAGTGGGCTTGCTGCCCCCAGCCAATGGGCATAAACTGCTAATGAATGATGGTAGGATTTAAACTGCTGTCTATTCAGGGGGGCCAAACCAATTTCAGGCAGATACTGACATGGTAAACCAAGGAGAGTAAAAAGTAAGGCTGCAGACTTTTTGTCCTGTGCATATAAATACGCTATCATGTGGAGGACACATGTAAAACACACTGAAAGAAATATAAAACTTGAAAAAGAATAATATAACCTCCTAAACAATAATTACAATGTGGGGCAGAAACAAGACTAAATACAGATAAAATTACTCTGTATCATGTTCCAAAGTGTTTCTGGATAAAAAGTATTTTACCCTGTAAAAACAGTGTGAAGATTAGGACATTAACAGAGGAGAATTTAAACAAACTATAAAACCCACACTTTTCACACTTGCAAAAATATCCTGAAATTATCCGGACATTATCTGGGCGAGCCATATGTGTAAACATAAAGTGGAGTTTTACATTCAGACTTTACCTTATAATTTTCTCGCATCCCCCTAGTATTTTATCCACATAAAGTCAGAGCAGGCTCATGTCTGAACGCCCTGAGGTGAGCGGGGAGGGCTAGTGACCTCATCCTGTGCGCCCAGCACAAACCAGGAAGAGAGACTTGACAGCATGGATAAAAACAACGGTATAAGTGTAAGTTTATCTGATTGTAAGGGGATAACACAAACTCAAATGTGTGTCTGGACATAAGAAGTGTTGTTTTAGTTTCCACTAAACTTCAAGGTTCTGTAGAACATCTACTCCAAAACGATGACCACTGCAGTTTCCTTTCTCCGGTGTAATCATTGTGATTGTAGTGACGCTGCCTCATATTCACTTCTGTGTGCTTCAGCGCTCCTCTCAACTCTTTAATCGACGCTACTGATACACTTTTTAACATGTAATATAAGTTAGAACATAAACTGTGATATAAATTGTTTGTTTGCTCTCATATTATGAACACTGACTTCCTCTGTGTAAATTTGACATCATGTGTTGCCTGTCGGTGACCCCCCTCCACCACCACCACTTCTCCCCGTCCAGCAGGGACTACTGCCTGCTGACCATGTCAGAGAATTATCTGGGCAGGCTGCATGGACATTATCCTGGTAAAATCAGGGATACATGTGTGAAAAAGGCTGAAGTGAACTTTGGTGCGAGATTACAAAAGTGCCTGGGTGGTTTTGTGAATTTTAGGACATAAAACTCTCTGCTGTGAAGCTGAGCTGAAGCTTAGATGCAGCTTTAGTGGTCTGTTTAATAGATCTGAGTGTGATGTTCCAAAATTTCTAATCTTTTGGTTGGAAATTTCCTGTGTTACTAACTCATCTCCCAGAATGTACAAAAAGAGAATTATGTGCTACAAAGGCTAACTTTGGAGAATAGACGATAAAGAGACTGTGTATTAGCTTTGGATGAGCTTTGAGAAACATCAGAACACCAAATGGGTATTGTGATGCCTTTCCCTCACATTTAAGATGCCTCTATAGAAAGAGTTACTCTTTTCCCCTTATGAACAGAGGAACGATAACAACAGTCTGTGATGATCTGCATGTCCTATTTCAATACTCCCATATTTCCAGTCACCTCAAATAAAATGCCCCAAAACAAATAAATTCTTCACACATAGTGAAAACAAATATTTGAAGTTTAGAGCATGAAGGGAGAGAAAATGCTGCCTATAAAACATTTAAGTGACCCGTTTCAGTTACAAATATCCTGGAGACAAATAAGCTAAAAAGGCTGTAAATAAAAGATGTAATACTGTGATAAACAAACATCAGATGGGATAAAAATCTGCTCTCTGATGTCCCAAAAATAAACTATTACCTCTTATGTGTGTATCTGTGCAAACTAGTGTGTGTGTTTAGTGCACAAGTTTCAGTTCAGATTTCAATCAATACAGGATGTTTTTCTGCATACTAAGTCCATCTGACCCACGAGAACTCAAGTGAAGGATTACAGCAGTATGGCACAAAGACGATTTTATCTACATACATGTATCATGTGTATGTGTCCTGAGTGAGCATCGTGTTATTTGTTTTCTTCCTACATTCGTGATGTGACCGCATCAATATGAAATCCATAATTTCTGCTCTGATGGCTTGAGACGCCAAAGCAGAACTAATGACTCTGGCAACACTGAGACCACAACCTGCCAGCTGAGGGCCCGCAGAGCGATGTGAGAGGAGGAGTTGTGGGAGTGGCTCTGCTTTCAGTCTAAATGCATGCTGGGAAAAAAACACCTCTGTTAAGAGTACTGTTACTGTGTTTCTCAAACATTTGTTGGTATTTTGTACATAAACATTCTTAGTCCTCAGAATGGAAAATAAGTACAATACAGTCATCCAGTCCATCTGTCTTAAAGCTGCAGTATGCACTTTTATTTTTGTGTCACTAGCCCCCAAAAATATGATTACTTGTCAACATATTTTTACTGAGGCCACATGAGAGATCACTAAACATCTGTGCTCCCTCATTGCTCTGTATTAAGCCTTTGAAAATCTGGCAAGGGACACCCACTTTTTTAGCCAATCAGTGCTCAGTTCAGGGACAGTGTTCTTATTAGATCCTCTAATTAGGTATATGTGCTTCTTATACCTAAAGGAGCTTCAGTTGTTGTTTTAGATTGTACAGGGAATGTTAATTTTATGAGGGGACGTGTGGTTTGTGGCTCTTTTTGTGGTTCAAATACATTACATTGACATCATGCTAGTGGAAAGGGGCGAGGCTAGGAGCACAACCATGGAAGAGAGGGAATAAAATTGCTTTTGTTAGTATGGCCTGTGTGATGTAAAGTTACAAAAGTACCGTAATTTCCGGACTATAAGTCGCTCCGGAGTATAAGTCGCATCAGTCAAAAAATGCATCATGAAGAGGAAAAATATAAGTCCCACCAGACTATAAGTCACATTTATGTAGTCCCACCTGCCTCATTTATATTCATCTCCTTGGCAGCTACCAGGGCGTGGAGACGTAACTGCACCGCTAAGTCTCTCCCGCCAGCCCGTTGTTCAAGCACCAATCTGTGGACTTGTTCCTCCAGCTCTGGCCATCTTGCTTTCGGCCCGCGATTAGCTTTCTTCATTTTCTTCATTGCAGCAAGAGTAACCTCTGCTTTTCGCCAGTCCCTCACAAGTTTCTCACTCACTCCAAACTTTATTTCTGCTCCATTACCGCTGAATATTTTACTACCTGCAGTTTGTTGTCTGCAGAATAGGATTTTCATTTTGGGGGCATTTTGTTTATGTCTAGCCTAGCCTATAGCGCCCTCTCGCAGCTGTAGACGGTAATGTTTTTCCTTGTTCCCCATCAGTCAGTATGAATTAACGTTTAAAAACATGTTATATTGTGTATATTTTGATATATAAGTTGCACCTGACTATAAGTCGCAGGACCAGCATAACTATGAAAAAAGTGCGACTTACAGTCTGGAAAATACAGTAGTCATTCTGCCTTAATAACAGTTGTTAATCTCTCATTAAAGTACAAACGTTTAACCTTTTAATTAGGGATGCACAATACCATCATAACAATATTGGTTTCAGCAGATAATTGCCTGATAATTGCCTTGATAATTGTAATACTGTACAGATTTGCTATAATGATTTATCAGCTGGAAAAAGATGACAGATAATGAATGGATGTACAAGTGAGAAATGATTTCTTTTCGTGAACAACAAGCTAACTCTTGGTGGATTTGAGCTAAATGTCTAAAAATGCTTTTCATTTAAGAAGCCAGAGCAATTGTATGAGGACTCCCATCTACTCAGACAGATGGGTCAATGGAGATGGAGGAGGACGAGGGAAGAGGAGCTGGGAGTTTCTGCCCTACAAGCACGCTTCAGTGGTCTCACAGTGAGCCAGCAGACATAAGGGAGAGATGTTCCTGAGTAACACAGACGTTTCCACCTTTCTGAGACTCTCCCTATGGTGCAAACGCAGCTCCTACAGGCACTACACACTAAAAGCTTTTACATAACCACTTTTTCCTCTATCACTGCTTTATTTCTCATTGTTAGCCCTCTCTGAATGTGAAATCTGACTTGTGATGTAACAAAAATCTCTCACTGAATAGTTTAAGTTTGGGGTAAACAGTAAACAGCCTCTCTGCCAGGACAGCTCGGCCTGGAAGCTCACCGTCAATACTAATGACATCAGGATACAAAGTACTGCTATGGAAACGCAGGAGGGCCTGGCCCTATCCCACATCCCTCTGTACAACTGGAAAGAGCGGAGAAAAAAGGCCTGACAGGGGAGGAGAAAGAGCAGAGTGAAGGTAGGAGGAATCGACAAAGAAAGGAGTCAGTGAATGAGAGTCAGGGAGATGAAGGAGGGAAGAAAAGAAGTGAGCCAAAACGTCAGAGAGAGAGAAAGAGGAGGAGAGCTGGGGGGTGGCGAGGGGGTCATTTGGAGGCATTTGCTGGTTTGGAGCCAGAGTCGGAGAGCTTGCTATGAAAACAGGCAGAGCAGTGTGCCGCAGCCAAGCCTGAGATTCAACTCTGCCGGAAAAGAGCTTCTTTTTAACCCCCCCCTCCCAAAATCTGCACTCTCATCTTCTCCTCCATCACCCCATCCATCACCCGCTCTGTTCTACCGCCTGACCGCCTCTCTTAGACTCAGCAACACTTTCAAACAGGCCAGATGGGCTCAATGAAATACACCCCACTGTCTGCAGAGAGCTAAATCACTGTAATTCTGCTTCTCTACTGAGCTAATTCATTTCTGAGCTGTTTTGTCAAAGAGTGTGGCACAAAACCAGTTAAGCAAAAAATAAAACTTAATACAGCTCAGGATGGATTAGTCTGCTCGTGTGGAGTCCAGGCCCTCAGAAACATTTACTGTAAGTCATTTCCAGGTATTTAGAGCAGCTGCACAGTTGGCTGCTGGTGTGTATCCTTATTCAGCCTTTTGTACTTTGTCACACACAGCGGGCCTACAGTAGCATTTAATGTGAACAGGGTCACACAGCCATTTGGTCCAATCAATGAGAGCTAATCACTGTGAGCTGAGAACAAATTGAACAAAGCTCATTTTATAGGGTAGGATGGGAGCAAACTTTTACTTTTACACTCTTGAGTTTAAGTGAAAGTACGGCTGCAAGTTTCAATTGTGAGTCTATTTACAGGCTGGTTATTAAATTAAATGGTTTTTATGCTGAGAGATATTTTACAAGATTCTGTTACTAAGCATCAGAAATGGGAAGAAAGGTAACTTTGAACGTGCCATGATTGTTGCTCTCAGAAGCTGCTGATCTACTGGGATTTTAATGCACAAACATCTCTATGGTTCACAGAGAAAGGTCCGAAAAGAGAAACAATCCAGCAGCAGTTCTCTAGGTGGAAAAGCCTTGTCGATGCCAGAGGTCAGAAGAGAATGGCCAGAGAGGTTTGAGATGTTTGAAAGGCTACGTTAGCCCACATAACCGCTCATTACAACCAAGGTCTGCAGATCAGCTCTGTAGTCCACTAAATTTAAATCAACATTGAAGCATAATCTGTCCTGCCCAGTTATCAAAACAGTTCAGGCTGGTGGTGATGTGTTGGGGTGATGGATAATTTCTTGGCACACTTTTACCAAACGAGCATTGTTCAGACTCCACAGCCTACCTGAGAATTGATCCATCCCTGACTATTACGTGCCCATCTTCTGAAGCCTACATCCAGCAGCATGAGGTGTCACAAAGCTTAAATCATCTCAAACTGGTTTCTTGAACATCACGATGAGTTCACTGTTCTTTAATGGTCTCCACAGCCACCAGATCTCAATCATTAGAGTACCCCTTGGATGTGGTCGAACAGTAGACATGCAGCATGAATGAGCAGCCAAACAATTTGCAGCAACTATGTGAAGCTATAATGTTGATATGGATGAAAAGCTCAGAAAAATGCTTCCAGCACCTTGTTAAATTTATGTTGTTCTTAAGGCAAAAGAGTGTTCAACCTAGGGCTGGGCAATTAATCGAAAAATAATCGAAATCAACATTTAGACCCTCTAATCGAAGTAATTGTACTCATGTCAATAATTTAGATTATTTTCCCTGTGTAAGTCACATGACCGTGCCCCTCCATACAGTCTGCATTCACTTTCGGCAACAGCGAAGGACGCGTTGCCAACATGGAAGAGAAATGCACCAATCTGTCAGAGGACCTTGTAGACCTTGAAGTTAAGTGTAAAATACTGCAGGAAGACTGTTTCGATGACCGTCTGCAACACCACCAATTTTTTCCAGCATAGCATAAAATAATCGTTCATGAATCATAATCGAGGTAAGAGCTTCAATTAATCGTGATACTGAGATTAGGTAATACTGCCCAGCCTTAGTTCAACCTGGCACACGCAGGGTGTACCTAATAAAGTGACCAGTGATTGAATATTGTAAGTGGTTACAGAAACAAAACATACTATCACTAAGCTCTTGTGTTTTTTCCATAGGTTTCCAAAAGCAAAAACATGACAGTAAGCTAAGTCATAGGGCTAACAGGCTTGTCATCATGAAAACGGTGTGAGGGAACAGACATGTATAAGCCACTGCGATAAGCAAATAATTTCACTGAGCCAGTTTTTGGTCTTTATACTCCAATGGATCCCCTGTGGGTAAGAATTAGTGGACATACAGGGTTGGCAGATAAACTGGTCCAATAAAAAGTTTTCCACAGGCTGCTTTTAACTTCTCTGCAGGTATTAGCTGTGTGTTTATCTCACAAAAAGCTCCACTGAGACATTTTTCTTGTCCTCTTTGATTTCATTTATCCTGGAAGGTGACAGAAATCTGCCTCGACCCCTGAATGAAATCAGCCCAGGAGTCTCTGTCTCTTAATCCTGTGTGTGAATATGTCGAACAAATGAGATAACAAGCGCTGATCCCACAGAGTCTCACTCTGTCACGTCTGTATAATCCCACTGGAGGAGAGGGAGAGAGCCAGAGTGAGGTAAAAGAATTAAGGGTGGCAGTTAAATCTGGTTCAGTTCCTTTGAGACAAAGACGGTGAGCAGGGAATCCCTCCAAATCTATTTACCTGACAAAATGCAAAAATCCAATTTAAGGTGAAATGAATTATTCCTGTCAAAGCAATCACTGAAATAATGGTGATCCCCCAACAATGAACCATTCTGGTCTAAACAAGATATCTACGAAAAAGGTGCAGTCTAAGAAGACCAAACACATCTGCAGTTCAATAAGGGGTTAATTTATGTATACTGTAGCACAGACTCTGTTTAGTTTATAGAGTAATTACTTTATACTAAAACACAACATATTACCACATGTTGAAAGAGCATTACTGTGAGGGTAGTGATAGGTTTACTGTATATTTATAATGTTTGATCTCTTCAAGATGCTGAGAGGCAAACAAACACATGAGAGTTCAGACTTTTGTCAAATAAACAGCTTTAATATTTTAAAATGAATGCTTTAAGAACATTCGTATCTGAAGGGGATAAACTTAAAACACTATCATTTTCATGTGCAGTGTTTTCTTTTTGAGACTAGAGCCCATGAATTGAATCTCTCACTGTGGAAAAATCACAAATTATAAAACAAGTAAAACTTAAGAGGGTTTTGGAGTTACATTCAATACTATGGATTTCATTTATTCCGTTCAGTCAGACAGGAAATACTGAAACAATGGTTCACTTATTGTGGTTATTTGTCAAGTATTTCATAATTCCTCCAGGAGCAGGCAGAGAGAGGTTGAGGTAAATGAAGCAGAAACAGATTGGATTAGGCCTGTGGTTGAATTTGACTTTTCAAGCATAAAATGACAATTTAAATAATGACGGCTTGAATCCAGCAACAATGTGAGCTTCATGCATAAAAAGACATTTCCACAAGCATCAAATAGTCTGAGATTCAAAACGTTAGAAGACCCAAAAACCCTCACTTTATATGTTTGCCTTGATATACTGAAGTAATATGTATACCCTTGACACAAAGGATTGTCCTCCATTGATCCTGGCTTCCTAAGGTTTAATTTGGTCTCCCATTATATGTGTGAGCAAATCCCAATATAACAGGCTATCGTTGGCACATACAGCAGGGTTGTATTGATTCCAGAAAAATCAATTTTGATTTTGATCCAATTCAAAAAACAAATCAGTTTAAACCACATTTTGAAGCCACAGTTAAAAAAACATAGAGGCAAAAAGAACCATAAACTAAGTGCTTTTTGTGTGTGTAATTTTAAGAAATTGCCAGCAAACTTCATCACAAGTAAAAGAAAAAAGAGAAACATTGGATAAGATGATTTTTCCCTCTCCTAAACACCTGTATTGTGAGATACAAACAAATTGTTACCATTCAAATTCAATGTACTCGAATACAAAATCAGTCATAACAAGAACTGATACTTTATATTTTTTATTAGAAAAAAAAAGTATCACAGATTTTGATAATGTTAGCATGAAGTTATAATTAAAGAAACAACATTTAACATTTCTAACTCAAAATATAGGCTTAGAGTTCATATAATGGTACAATAAACTCAACAAGAAAGAATGGCATCTATTCCATGACCACAGAGTGCCCAGGTGCCTACTTTTAGCACTATGTAACTTTAGAAGTGGCTTCTCTGTGCTTCAGTTTCAGTCTTCAACTGACAGGATGACAGCTTAGCTCATCTTAGTGGTGTTTTGGGGCTTTTCCACTCTGTGGTATTAACTCAACTCTACTTAGTTGTGTTGGTTTTCCTTTAGGGATTTATCTTGTACCTGACACAGTTTTTCTTAACCCCTTTTGGTGAGGTTTCAAGTGATTTGAAATTGAAGAATGGTGTTGAGACACTGCTGAGCAATTAATTATCAGAGTTTGTCTTAATGCTGTATGACTTCTCAAGCCTTCATCTGCTTTCAACTGAAAGTTGTTTTGCTGCCTGCAACCACCAAAAACAAAAGTCTTGACCTTACTGTGACAATAAGCCACAAACCGAGAGAGGCTGGCAGCTCTACTGCTACTGTTTGCTATTTGTCTTATTGCTATATCATTTCCCTCCTCCCTAGAGGAACTATCAAAGCAGATGTGCACTGCGATGGAAAACTAAAATAGTAGTACCAAAACTGTGTATAGTCTGAGATGAGCAGTCCCATTGAACACTTTGGCTGAGAATACAAAATGGGAGACTAAGTGCCTTGACTGTCATAATCCCAGTTTAAGAAAATAACCTAACTCTGTCATTAATGAGTCTGTAACTTGATGCCTCTCCTAAATGTTGCATTTGAAGTAAGAGTATTACCTGCATTATATAACGCTTAAGATTGTAATGAATGTTTTCTTTTATTGTCAGGTTGCTTTGTCAGCCAATTACACAGAGAATGGGAGGAACCAAAGACATGGACAAATGATAGATGAGAGGAAGTAAAGTGGTCTCTGAATGTGATTACAATCCATCCTGAGTGGAGCAGTGATGTCTATGCCAAGTTTTATGTAAGTCAGTTCGGGTCTCGATCCATTTCAGTGTGGGAAAAATGTAGGGAATGGACTGACCTTTTCTCAGATCTGTATCCATGGACAACCTTTTTGATGCCAAGTCTATTTGCTAAATTAACAAACACAGCTACTTTATTATGTACACCTCCCTAGTTGGATCCTATTTTGCTTTTAGTCAACAACTGCTTTGATTCTTTGTGGCATAGATTCAACAAGGTGTTGAATACAATTAAACATAGATTTTGGTTCATATTGACATGTTAGTACGATGCAGCTGCTGCAGGTTTGTTGTCTGCACATCCATTATGCTAAGCACCCAAAAAGGGAGCTCTAGTGTGATGAGATCTGGTGACTTTGGAGGCCATCTAAGTACAGTGAACTCATTTTGGTAAACAAACCCATTTGAGATCATTTGAGCTTTGTGGTATGGCCTGTTTTCTAGTCAGTGTAACCATCAGGAGATGGGCACAGTGTGGTCATAAAGGCCTATTTAGATAGGTTGGGGCATTTAAGCTAAGGGCCTCCCACCAGGCTGTTCCCTTTTCTAAAAGCCCAGTCTGTAAGTGTGCTTTATTTTGGAAAAAAAGTATGCAGACTTTCATACATCTGTCTGTGCCATTGACTGTTAAGACTTGACACATTGTCACTGTCTCTGTCAAAGCCCAACAAAGTATGGCCTGAAATAAGGTTTCTATTATGTTGAGTTCATATATTCATCCAGCTGTGTCATGAGTAGATGCAAATATACTTGACTATTTGCAACAGTATCTTGCAGTAAAAATAAGTGAATTACACACCTGATGATTTATTAACTGCATGTGTTCATTCATGTAAACTAATAGTCAGAGTCATAGCCAGACCAAAAAATGTGAAGTCAATCCAAAAGGCTCCAGAGTGCAAAAAGTACAACAACTAAAAATGCAATAAGTCTCAAAACAATAACTTAGTTATATTATGTAATTAATGTGATCATTTCATATTGTGAAGAAACCTGACAAATATCAACCCCAATGATATTCTTCATTCAAGTTCCAAGCTAAAAACTCAAATTTCTTTTTTATTTGCATATTTATTGGAGCAATGTGCAACTGAATTGGTTAGAGACTTGGGGATGTTGGCTTGTTTAGAGGATGGAGGCTGGCAGTGCAAACGATGCTCATGTTAGCCACCCTCACTTGACAGTGTTCATAAATGCTATGTTAGCTTGTGATCTGTCGTGGTATTTGACCAAACTCAAGCAACAATGCACTGCTTTTTGGTTCACTTCCCCTGTTTGGTCCTTGTTTGGTTTAGGTGGCTTTCTCAATCACTGTGAACCAACTTTGGTTTGCCGGGATGTGAACTATGAGCCCCTGTTTTCAGGTGGACCAGAGATCAGTTCTTTGGTCTGCTGCAGAGCTCACCTCAAATCAATCAGACTTCCCAAAAATGTGGACCAGAGTTGGTTTGATGTGGACCAAAAATATTAGGTGTGAAAGCAACCTAAGCAGAAAGAGAAATGAGTTGAAACCAGACTGAATTAAATGTTTTTGGTGAACAGTCAGTGACCTAAAAACACATGAAGCCTTGTTGCTGGCCCTGCTAATAACTCTTTGATAAGACGTTCATTAAAATGCTAAATAAAAAAAACACAGAAAGCCAGCCTCAAGAATCCTCTCTTTCGACTGCTCGTGTAATAGAAAGTGTTATTAAAGATGGTTGCGTCTGGCAATTGCTAGCATTAGCATTACTTCATCCAGTGTTTCTGTTTGTGGCAAATGAGATTTTGTTGTGGAATATGCTTCTTAAATAATTACAAGGTGTCGTACATTGATATTTTAAGCTTTATTAGAACACTTTACTGTGCAGCAGGAGATAACTGTAGATTACAGTTTAACATGGGGTTTTATAATTTATTTAGCATTTACATTTGGTAACTTACTATGGATCTTGCAGTTCAATTCAGGGCATGATACAGGTCACATGCAAAAGGGGGATATATTTCACAACTTAAAAAAACAAAATGTACATTGGTAAAAGTTAAAAGTAAAAAAAACAGTCAATTCAGATAAATTAACACCAGACAAGAAGCTCATGTAGAGAAATTTCAGTATTGTTCAGAGTGAATTGATATGCCTGTTTGAATGCTTATGATCAGCCTTATTCTTCCATTTCTAAAGGCATGAATATAAATCTGACAACCTGTTCGCAGACTTCTGAACAGGCCTAAATGAGTCTGGATGATGACTAATAAAGTTCACACATCAGGCAAACTTCACCAGCTCCCTTTCCTGCATCATAACTACAGATATAAATACGGTGTGTCTGGCTCTGTGAATGAGTTTAAAATTGGTGCATAGGGACACTGTTTATCATAAATTGGAAATACCAGTCTGAAAGTAGAAAAATACAAAAATCTAAAAAGGTGGAGGTGGAGGCGGAGGCAGGCAGACGTGGAATTGTATTTTTGATTTATGACTCATTGTGTGACATCATGTGGAGCCCACCCCTCTAGAGATTTCTTACTGTTTGTGAGTATGTGTGTGTGTGATGGGGTGGGGTTGCACGGTAAAGCAGTGAAAAAGAAGCAGAAATAAGAGACTGACTGGTCCTGCTGCCTCATACAGCAGCATTTGACTACATTATTTATCCAGCGCCATGCCTGCTGTCTGTGTTACATTCACAGTGAAAACTCTCTACAGCGCAGCTGGAGTGGTGATGTATTCATGTATCATTACTGTAAACACATCTATACTCTGTTCATGGTGCTGATGGACAGAAAACACAACAAGCAGCATTCTAACTATAGCCAAGTCTGCTCCAGACAGTGTTTTGGTTTGATCCCCGCTCCTTATCGACCGGTGATCAGGTGATTCTGTACAAACAGGAATGTGATGACTCTGCAACAATGAGCAGCTATTTTCAGAAAGAAATTGAAAAACTATGCTGGGAAACTGTGAGAGGGCAAATAAAGCTGGATCAGAGCCATTGTTTTTGTATATATGGCCAGTCTTCCATAAAAATACACTCCCTGCATTGTTTCCCCACTGCCCTGACTAAAATGTCATAATCTCTCACCTTTAGGTCCAGTGAAAGAGATCCACAACCTTTTGGCTTCTTGTGTATTTTTCCTTTTCTATGCCTCTGCACCGCTGACAGCCGTGGGCATTATATTTTTGAGTTTTCTGTCCATCTGTCTGTCTGTACGGTCTCTTTCTTGTAGACATCCATCCATTATCTACACTGCTTATCTCTAATGGGAGTTGCAGGGGGCTGGAGCCTATCCCAACTGAACCAGTTGCCAGTCAATCACAGGGCCACATAGAGAGACAGACAATCATTCATGCTTGCACTCATACCTAAGAGCTATTTAGAGTCACCAGTCAACCTAATGAGCATGTTTTGGCTTGTGGGGGAAGCTGGATTGCCCAGAAAGAACTCATGCGTGTACAGGGAGAACATGCAAACTCCACAAAAGCAAATCAAATCTTTACTGCATCTAATTTTCTTTGAACTCTGATCAAATGCCCACATAGATTAAGTAATGAACTGATTCGATTTTAAAGGTCAAAGCCCAAATCTAAAGGTCATCAGGCCTCATGATATTCCTTTATTTGCAAAGTGAAATCTTAAGAAACGTTTGGGGATTTCAAGTAAATGTCCAAACTCACACAAAAATTGCCTGATTGATTGATTTTAGAGGTCAAAGGTAGACCGTAAAGGTCATGCTGTTACATAATCATCCTTTGGTTGTAAACACAACATCTCAGAAATATGTTGAATGATTTACACACTTGTTTACCTCAAAATTAAATGTAGGCCATAGGTTAAAGGTCAAGGTGTATCTTTGTAAACATCTTTAGCATGTGAATGAAATATCGCATGATTGCTGTAAAAGATTTTTATTAAATCTCTGCCAAAATGTACACTTTCACTTTCAACCCTGCGCAGGAGCTGGTTCTGCCTGATTCAGTGTCTGTCAGCAGGCAGATCCTCTTGCCAAGATCCAATCCGCAACAACAGTGAGTGACCCAAAGCGGCACAGCCCTATCAGTGTCCTTTTAAAGAGGAAGAGGTGGGAGCTACGATGCTTGCACAGTGATTAGCATAGAGGCTAACAACCTCAGTTGTAGTTTTATCAAATCTGGACTGCATTTCTTTATTAAATGAAGAACAAACAACACTGAAAGCATTTTTCAACATAAAAGTTACTTTTGCTCCACTTCTGACATGTCTTGGCGATAGTTTGTGCTATGAAGTGGCTTACATTTTGTATTTTACACCTTGGCAGTAGCCAAGGCTCTTGCTGCTCTTTTGACCTGCAACTCTCGCTGGATCAGTTTGCAGCTGAGTATGAAGCAGCTGGGATTAGAATATGCACCTCCAGATCTGAGTCCATGGTCCTTGACCGGAAGAGGGTGGTGAGCCCTCTCTGAGTCGGGGATGAGATTCTACCCCAAGTGCAGGAGTTCAAGTACCTCAGGGTCTTGTTCACAAGTGAGGGAGGGATGGAGTGGGAGATCCAAAGGCGGATCGGTGCGGCGTCGGCAATGATGCGGACCCTGTCGTGGTGCACAGGGAGCTTCGCACTTTGGCTCAGCTCTTGATTTATTGCTCAATCTTGGTTCCTACCCTCACCTATGGTCACGAGCTGTGGGTAGTGACCGAAAGAACAAGATCGCGGATACAAGCGGCCGAAATGAGTTTTCTCCGTAGGGTGTCTGGGCTCAGCCTTAGAGATAGGGTGAGGAGCTCAGACATCCGGGAGAGGCTCAAAGTAGAGCCGCTGCTCCTCCGCATCGAGAAGGGCCAGATGAGGTGGTTCGGGCATTTGGTAAGAATGCCTCCTGGACGCCTCCCTGGGGAGGTGTTTCGGGCATGTCCAACTGGGAGGAGACCCAGGGCAGACCCAGGACATGCTGGAGGGACTTTGTCTCCCCAGCTGGCATGAAAACGCCTCGGTATTCCCCTGGAAGAGCTGGACAAAGTGGCTGGGGAGAGGGAAGTCTGGGCTTTCCTGTTTAGGCTGCTGCCCCCCATGACCCGACCCCAGATAAACAGAATAAAATGGTATGGTACAGTACCTTGGCAGGAGCTCCCACCTTCTAACTCTGTCTGATTGGCCTGTGATGAATGTGATGGACAGAACAATCATCCAGTCACCTACCAGATGTGCTTTGGAAAGGCTCTGCCCATTCCTAAACACTTTCTATGGGCTGTTGGACTAGTGACATATATTGAATGGTCCATCTTGTGTGTAAGGTTACACTTTATCTCAATGTTAAATGAACAAGATTATAAAGGTCACATGTCAGTAATCAAGGTCATAGAGCCTCATGTCCATCCTTTGCTTGTAAAATTCAATGTCACATTTAGAGATTATGGGATTTTAATTCAACTTAGCATAAATATCCACTCTTCCTTAACCATGACCTGATTAGATTGTCAAGACGTGGGTCAAAGGTCGTAGTTGTGGAGCCCCATGATCATCCTTTACTTGTGAACATATCATGAGAAAGCTTTAGTGGAAAAAGTCAGGACATTGCATAAATAATAACAGAAAATGAATATTTGAAAATATAACCCTTTCATTATTATATTTTAAGATGACATAAAAAAGAAATTACATGGTTGAAAAAATTTGATGCAGAAGCCAAACAGGAGTTTAAAAAGTAGTTAAATGCTTAAAGGAAACCCCATTTTACATTTTATTAAGTTAGGCAACAGATTCTGGGGGTACATACTACAAGATAAACTGCCTGAGTTTTTGACTCAGAACTGACCAACTTCCAACCAAAGCCTCCTCATACCGGATTGTCTGGTGGTTCTAAAGACTGTCTTACCTGATTATCTAGAGTGAGGTGTATTAAGAGTCATTTTATCCTCAAAATTGGCTTGGGAGATGTTTGGGGAGAGGGGCCTGACTTGAAACTGTAAATAATGTGTTCAATATTTATGATCGGAAATCCTGATGTGTGTGGAGCACACTGAGGACAGCTGAGCATGTCCTCTGTGTTTTGTCACATGGGCCAGAACAACGCATATCAGGGAATGAGCTGGCTAAAGCAGGAAGCAAACGTAACCATGACAACAAGAGTAAAGTGTCAGAAATGAGGACCAACTTTTTAATTTGTAGCAAAACACAAGCATCTATACAGCGTAGCCTGTAAATAATATTTAACAAACTGATAAGAAGAGGAAATGGACAAAAATCACAACCACCAGGGTTTACACTTAAGTCATGCTTAACCACGTGAGATAAGAAGTGAGTCGGTAGTTTAAAACCTGTCATTCTTTGTTTTATATGTGAGGTCTTTAAAGGCTTCAAAATTGGTTAAGATTTTAAAAATCTTTATGAGGGTGCCAGGTCTTAAAAATGTGACTGGATGCAAAGAGAATATTCAAGAGAAGATGAGTCTGACTGAAGTTCAACTGAGGAGAAGGTTCATTTCTCTGAGAAAGACTGCACTGGTTTCAGCAATTCAAGAAAATGTTCCTCAAAGTAAAACTGCATAAATGTAGGGTTTTATCACCTACATCACTAAAGATTTAGAGATTTTAATGTCATCAATTGTAAGTCTGATACAAGGCCACAAACAACCATCATCTGTGATAGTATGGGGGTTGTTATGCATCATTTGTTTACAGCCCCACAGTCTCATGCTTTTATAGAAAATTAAATCAAGGGCCACCTCCTGCCCTGTTCTTCAAACAGTCTTCAGGAAGGAGATTGCAGGGTACTTATTCGTCTGACTCAGGGCTCATGGGAAATATCCACAATGGCAAACCTCCCAGGGGAGCTCGAAGGTCAGGCAGACCAGGATGCTCTATAAGATCAGAGAAGGTTACAACCATCTGGGGCCTCATGCTCTTAAGCCTTTATATCAATCATCTTGTTTTATTAAGTTGAATTTATCTAAGTGAAATGAACTGGACGTCCATGTTCTCAGTCAAAACACAAACTCGACCTGAACAATGTGAGGAAATCCTTCACTGTTACACTTCCTGTTTCTTTTGCCCTCCTGCATTGTTCCCACTTTTAGTTTTGGAAACAACCTCTAAAAGCAGAGGTCATGTTCTTGTTAAGCTAACTTGCCAATCATCATCACTGAGAGGAAAGCTGTTACTGCAGCTGAAAACAAAAAAGTTCCACACACACCAGTGCCTCTGTACACAGCCCGTCAGCACCTCTGTCCAGTCAGACTTGAAGCTTCTTGTTGGCACTTACTGACGTTGTTTCCTCTTGTCTTAGAGCCTGACTTGAGTTGTCCTCACTCTTGGATAAGCATGGCTTTGGACAGGTCTGTTAAATTGTGGCTCTGTATCAATAAAATGTTAAGTTTAAGAACCATGCTAGATTACATAAAATATATTTACTCTTTAATAAAGTAGTGTGCCTATTGTGCATATTTGGTTTACATTAATGCAGGAATCTGTGACTTTCTTATTGACCCATCCACTACCTTCATGTCTAGAACTTTACATGAACAGTTGAGTCAATCAGCAGTTTCAGCTTAATTAGGCAATTAAAGCTGACCAGAGTCCTTGTCTCAGTATACTTTGTGGATGCGCTTGGGGAGTTAATTTGTTGCCTGAGGAATATCCATTTCGATTTTATTGATTCTGGTTCTTGACTCCTCCTTTTCCAGATTCCAGATTTTATGAGAGGTACATTTTATTTCAGGACACTATGTTGGCCCTCCAATGGTGACAACAACAATTTGTAAGTTGTCGCAATGTGTGAAAATAGAAATACAGAAAATTTTCTCAGATCTCATAATGGTAGGTCCTGCCATGTTTTGCAGAGGCACATTTTTAGGCTTGTATTTGTTCTTTAATGAGACTAATAGACGAGTTCCATGTTGATGTTTTGTGAAAAATAGTGCTGCTGTCAGTATTTATGTAGACAAGCTTTCCTACATCCAAACTATATAGCATACATTTGATAAAATTACAGCTTGCACTTTGGTTACAAAAGGGAATTTCTGTAACACGGATGTAATAATGCTCCAGAAACACAGCAAGCCCTCACAAATAGATACAACTTTGACAGACAGCAGTTTCACTTAGAATGAATCCCAAAAGCTCTATGTGGCTATAACTCGCGGCCCCCATGAATCTTAAGCCCTTTGTTACACCTAAAATTTCCAGGAAAGCACCTGGGTAGCCAACCCAGTAAATACCCTGAATTGTTCATACTTCTTCCCTCACAGTAGTACTCCTGCTGTTTGCACAAGTGTCAATGAAGGGGTGGGGGAAGGTAAAATACAAGGAAGCCAGCAGTTATATAAGGGTAAACACTGGTCAAAAACCCTGCTGTTTGTATTCTCACAAGCAGATAGTCCTGGTAAATGCAGGACAATTTCAGGGTTTTCCTGCAAGTGTTAATGGGGTTTTGAAAACTCAGTACCCAATGTAGGTGGAGATATGCTCCAGTTACAGACTATAGACTTTCACTCAGTACACCCTGCTAACAGTTAGCAAACTTCAGGCATTAATGCAATGCATGCAGTGCCCCTAGCTTTAGGTGATATCCAAAGACAGACAGAAATGCGACGTTTGCTATGATACACATTCATGCTGTTAGACATTTGAATCCAAGTGTGATAGAGAAACTAAGGAGGTTACAAGGAAGGCCCAGTCTAGCTGAGGAGTACACATGCAAGGATAAACTGACCTTCAACTGCATAATAATCCAACTTTAAGATAAATGGACAGATGGAAAATGGACTTGAATCTGTTTCCCCTTTTTCTGGTCTATCTGACCACTCAAAGCTAGGGGTGGGAATGAAAAACCAATTCCAAGTGAGAAGATAAAACAATTCTTTCAAGGACTCAGCATTCTAAGTCTTGCTGCTCAACGATTCCCTTATTGATTCATTCAGCTTTGTTCTGCCAGCTTTGTAAAACAAGAACATCTTGCTTTCATCAGAGACGGTCAACAGAAAAGTCAAAAACGTAATACGGTGGGTAGTAATGATCAAAATTGTGCCTTGATTTGCAACAAAAACACTTCCTGCACAATATTTAGTGGGTGGAAACACCAACAGCTTTCAAAAGTTTGCTACTAAAACCTTAACCTGACACACCAGATGGGCCGTTCAATACATTTCAATTGTCCATCTGGGCAATAGCACATAGCAGTGTAAATACAAAACGTTTGCTACTTCGTAGAGTGAACTATCTCCAAAACATGTCAGAATTAAAGCAAACATACCATTTCTACAGAGAAGTTTGAAGTGTTATTTGTTTTTCATTTAATAGGTAAAACTGCTACTGAAGCTGTTAGCATCTATGCTAATCTCTGTAAATGCAGTCACTTTCCTGCTGTTGCTTCACTCGTAGCTCCCACATCTTCGTGCTCTAAAGGTTGTTGATTGGGCCATGCCACTTTGAGCCACTTTGGTTGTAGACTGAAGCCAGACAAGATGGATCTGCCTTATTACAAGTGCTAAATCAGGCAGATCCAACTACAGCACAGGGTTACCAAACACCTGTGTACAGATAGAGCCACTTCAATTTTTACTAATTTCCTTGGCAGAGTCTTGGCTGGTCCATGACAGGAAAGTGCTTCGACCTTCCCACCCTGTTGGTTGTAATGAGATCCCACACAAACTTTACAGGATACATAAATGAAAACTTTATGAAAACACTATGAAGAAATTTTAAAAAAATAACCCTTGTTTAGACTCCCAGTGGCTGAAAGTTGGCTGGTAACTGGATGGAAGTCAGCTGGCATTTGGCTGGAAGGGGAAAATTGAAGTAGGCCAAGTTTTCCCAAATTAAAAATCCACAGGTATTGATAAGGGAAGCATTTCAGAAACGAATCAATAAGCAGAATCAATAACAAATCGTATCAATTCCCATCTGTATACAAAGTGCTCTCAAGCCCAGGTCACACCTGCCCATTTACATCCCCTCACATTCACTCAGCGATGGCTGAGCTTTCTGTGCAGGTTATCATTCATTATCACCTATCACATTCACAGTTTTTTACTGCCATTTCCACACCACTTACACAGCAGTGGGAGCAATTCTGGAATTAAGTGTTCTGCCAAAGACAAGACAAAGGCTGTTAAATAGACACATGGCTGGGCTTGAACCCTCAACCTTCTAATCAACTGTGTCAAAACTCTCCAAACTAAACCACAGACATGATTAGTAAAATGCCAGTCAACTAACATATTAACATGCTTATCTAAAGTCAAATTTTTTGTGTGACATGATTGTTTGATTTTTTCTGACTGCATGTAAATGCACTGATTGACTTTTTCTCCACTGCAGTCAGGACAAATATGAGAGGCCTTCCAATACACACTTTGAGTACATATGATGATGAAACTGCAGTCACAGTAATAACACAAACAGAACATCTGCTGTATTATTTAAAACAACAGAAGTTGTAAGAATTTGTTTTACTATATTTAGTACTGTTTGTTCCTCCTTAACAACTGCACATCCTCTTCTCTGCTGCTACAAATCCTCATTAAAATTTCATCCAAGCTAGTTTATTCTTCTGAAGTTAGACAACTTTAAAGTGCTGGAAACTCTTTTATCAATGAGCATCACCTGTGTATACTGAGCAACTGCTATACTTTATCCTGGGTTTGTCTGGGTTTTATTGTTTGGATTGTTTCAGTGCTCATATTGGGTCTCCTGTCAGAATTTGCTGATGTCAATCATATATTGTTTTGAGAGGTGAATAACACAGTGTATGAACTTTACCTCAAGATTTTAATGAAGGGGTTTTATAGCAGTAGTGCAAACCTGTCTCCCTGAACCCATCAACACCCTTTATGAAACCGCAGAGACAGATGGGAGGAGTGGAAGAGGCAGAGAAAGAGGAAGCCCATCCTGATGTTCTATATATACCCCAATCCTGATAGCAGTGTGTGTCTCGCAAAAGGCCCAGCAGAGCTGCTCGATAAGAGACTCTTTGTCTGCCTCTGAAGCTCCCAACAGGAGAAGAGTCGATGCTGGATAACACAAGGGGCTCCAACACTGCGGCTCATTCTAGAGTCAGGCCAGAGGTGAAACGTTTATGCTGCTTCTTCAGATTGTGAGAGGATAAAGAAACGGGAGAGTGAGACTTGCGTCACTGTGTTTGTTGTAATGATACACTGCCTCCCTGCCTCCTATGAGGCTGTGAGTGAGGGGAGTCTCACTCTAATTGCTCGTTTCTTTCCTTGTTTTCATGTCGACTTGCTGTGGAGAGCTGGCAGGAAGTGTTTGTGGTAAAATGAGACTGTGGAGGGTTGCTGTGTGAGAAAGAGACAGGTTTGTTATGGTGTTTTTTCGTCTCACTGTTCAGGAGGACATCATGTTCACTACAGTTCTCACAGGTTCCTGAGACCCACCTGGTGGGATTTATAGGACATGTTTTAGCTTTTTAACTACACATCGACTTTAATTTACACTGCCGCTTGGCATTTTCCAAAGCACACCATCAGGTTTTGTGTTGACATCTTTACTTCAAGGCAGCCATTTCTGTCCCTTCATTTCGTTTGGGTATAAAATGGACTGTTGTGGAGCCCGAAGGTACATGGTAAATCAATACAACCCTCCTTTCACCTTGTCCTGCAGCACTGTTGCAGCATAATGTAGCTGAATAAAAGGGAAAAACTGCCGGGAACGACTCACTTGTCCTTAAATTAACCTTAACCCCTTCTTTGATTCAATGACTACACCTAACCACCTTAAACCTAATGTCCGAACATAACCACTCCTCACTGAAGCCATCCAAGATCCAACATGAAATTTTGTTTGCATGTCTGTCTGTTTTGGTCAAAGCCATTTCTCATTGCACTCCATGCCTCAGGGTAGTTGACACCATATTGCAAATGATGTATTGCAAACGTCTGATGCAATACACATGTAGTCCCCGGCCACTTCACTTCACATGGTAGTCTAAAGCTTCAACTCCAAGTGCAAAACACTCTGACCAACAGATGAAGTGACTTCTGCAGCAGCAATATTATGACACAAACACAAGCTCACACACTTAGGATCAGGGACCCAATCAGCAGGAGATACTAGTCACAGCTGTGCATGAGGGAAATCAGCATATCCAGCACCAATCATGTTTGGTGTTTTCCTCTGCCTATAAATGATTTTTTATTAGTAGCATAAATGCATCAACCTATAGTAATATTTTGAAGGACATTAAATGCATCCCTTAATAGTTATTTTACTAAGGGACATTAAATGCATCATAGTGTAACAGTATGTCTCCTCCAAGCAGAGAGATGAAGCCATTGGGGGAGTACAACAAGCTTGTTTTTGAGTGTCCCATTTAATTAGGGATGGGGATGGAAAACCAATTCCAGTTGAGAATTCATAACAACCCCCTCCCTTATAAAGTCTGTCCACTTTGTTCTGCGTTTCTTGTGAGGCAAGGACATCACACTCGCACCATAGGCCACCAGCAGACATAAAAAAGAGGTAAAAAAAAAAATGTCATCATCGCAGACAGAAGACAGAAATAGTGAAAATTTTGGCTTTACTTTGGACAAAAAACACAATGTTTAGTGGGTGAAAATACCAGCAACTTGCTGAAGCATTTGTCTTGAAGACATAAGTTTGACATTGTTGCCACTAAAAACCTGTTGAGGCCAACACAGAAAATTCAGAGACTTTTAAAGACTTTTTGTAAAAGAATCTGATTGATAAGCAGAATCTATAATGGTATTGGTAAATCTTACTTATTCCCATCCCTTTACTTTCTGTTATAAAAGCCAATTTTACTGCAGAAAAAACATTAAGGATCCAAAAAACTGGATTTTTGTAGATATCCAGTATACTTCCAATTACATTTCAGTTGATAGTGAGACTAATACCAATGTATACATATTTTTATAAAGACCACCGAATCATATTGTGCTAGTTCTTCTAATTTTTACAGTCTTTTGTGTGACACCATAAAAACACTGTCAAATTAATTATACTAGATTGATTTTTAAAGGTAGACATTTATGTTTGGTTGAGTGAACCATTATGGCACATAATATGAGATATATATCTAATGATGCTGATACAGATACTGTGCTGATATTAATATGCATCCCTAATTTACATGTTACCTGCCTGGTTACAAAACATTTTGGTCTCAATAATTAATGTCTTTATGTCCTCACATTGTGCGCACAATGTGTTTGTTTCAGTTTTATGAGAGATTTAAGGTTATGCATGCCTGACATGGATTACTGATATGGCAAAAAGCCTGCATGGTGTCATTATTTTTTTGATGGCCGTAAGTTCCACCTCAAATCTACTTCTTTGTGCCTCAGTAGGTTGATTTGAAGTTTGTTTGTACATGTACAATGTAAATGTTTCAATGCAAAAATATGTCTTCATTGCCTGCCTACAAATCCCCTCCAAAATGAGAATACCCCCACCCATTCCTCTGTTGCTTGTTTCACCATACAGGAAAAGTGCTCAGACAGTCCTTTAATAGGTCCCATGTCCTGGTGTGTTTGACTGCAAGGATTTGATATAAGCTGAATAAAAAAATGAAAAATGTTGTCACTGTAAAGGATCAGATATGGCCCTTTTCCGCTCCCCTTTGAGAAAGCTAAGTTCTGTTGGGGGCAGGGAGGCTACAGGAGGCTATGATAAGAGCTCTGTGCTGATTGGCTGCCCATACAATACCTGATGGAGTGGGGGGTGGGGGTGGGGGGTTACAGGACTTTCAAAAACAGTCATGGCGTCTGCCTGTGACAAGCAGAAAATTCACATGTAGGTGGAGGCTGTATAGCTATAAAGAGGCTTAATGCACTTCTATTTGAACTGAGAGATTAGTAAAAGGTGTCATGTTCCCCAAGCCCCTTCTAAAAACATTAAAAACAAAGAAAATGCATTTTGCAGGATATGGACCAGAATCTCACATGCCACTTCCCTTCAGTTGCCTCCAGTGTAAGGAACATGTTAGGCATGCCTTTGCAGCGACTGTAAGCATTACAGCACAGTGCTAGATAACTGAGACCACAGTTCTTCAGCACTGACCCTATGGAGACCACATCCATAGAGAGGCCTGTAGTGACGCAAAAATTCAAAGCTTTTTAATGTTGGTAGAAGAGGCTTGGGAAGCAGAAAACCATGACATCTTTTACTTAAAACCTTTTACTCAGTTCACAGAAAACATGCAATGCCTCTTTAAAGAAAATACTCCTCCAAATGGTCTGTTTTTTTTACTTTCTGGGGTTTCTATGTCATAGCTATACAGCCTCCACCTACATGTGAGAATTCTGCGAAGGTGAAACATCTTTGTTAAAACAGTGAGTCAAACAACATGATGCATGATTAGAATGAGAAAACCATAACACTAGTATTTACTTTAAAATGGTGTACATTCATCTCACTCTCTATGTAACTGTGTTTATGGTTATTCTTTCTTTATCTTCACAACAACAGACAACCTCATTTCACTCAATGCCTTCAATCCAACATTAACTATTGCTGAGTGAAACCATGAACTTTACAGGAATTAATGCACACCACCATCCTCTCTGAGTTCAAGAAATGTCCTTTTCAATATCAACTCTTTCTTTACTCAGCAGAGAGATGCTTTCTCCATGTTGTCAGTGAGGGGAATTCCTTTCTGTCATGAATGATATATCAAGGTCTTTTGCAGAAGACTATCTGAGCATAAAGGTGTTTTTAGGAGCTTATTTTAACTCTGTTAACAGAGCAGGTGCTCCATATAAAGCTGGTGCATACAGATTTTATTCATCAGTTTGAGGTTTAACTCCCACCCCGGCCCTCTGTTGCAGGGCTGTCCTCCCTTCATTTCCTTTCTCCTTTCAGCTGCCCCATCAATGAAGGTAAAAGGTTATAAAAATAACTTCAGAAAAAGTGTTGTCCTTTGTAGAACATTAATAGAGCAGCTGTTAAATGTCACTGGAGCTCACGGCTGTGTGTGTTCCTATTTTTAAAGGTAAACCAACTTTTCTAAATGGTTTCTTTCTTGTCCTGAGGTGATTTATTCTACCAGTGAAATCTAAGGATGGGAAGTGGACATATTTTATTGATATCCATCTCATTGCTGATTCTGCAAACTGGCCCAGTTCTCTATTGGTTCCCCTACTGATTCTTTTGGAAGTTCTACATGTATGGACAAGAGTAGGCTAACACAGGTTTTCTCTGCAACACCTAAAAACATACCACTCTACTGATATTAATTGACGTGCTTCATTGATAAATGTTGCCACCCTTGCTTGAAATCACACAGTCACTGACATTACACATTTCATCTTAATTCTGTATTAAAGTAAGTTATGACTCCTTTCACTCTTGATTGTGATGTCATTTTTCTTAAGAATAAAGATGAAGGCATTGATCAGGGAATTGTTAAGCATAAAGGGAAATGACATTGAGTTGGAACCTTTTTTCAGCTATCACTCGTTAAAACCATTTTGAATTGTTTTTATAGTAATGAGGTATTTATCTTTATGGGGTCTATTAAATAACTACAGCATAAGAATATGTGCATCACTGATCATGTGAGGATGGGAAATGATTTTTTTTATATTTGGGAATCATTAGTTATACAAAATCTGACATTTTTTGCAACCATTGGCTTAGTTTGCAGATACGTATTTTCCATAATACACCAATATATCCCAACATTTTTGTGGCGCAGTACTGCATCAATATTTTTGTTCAGCCTTTGGCCAATAGTTGGCATCAGACATGCAGCCATTTGAATCTCCCAGTCTCTGTTACAACTACTGCTATCATCATTCTGTTATCATTTCTGTCACCGTGGCGCACAGTTATCTTCAAAAATGTTACAGGGACCATGCTTTATAAAACAGAGATTAGAAACGGTTTTTAGACATATAATGCTGGTCCTCAATAATACAAAAAATCTTTTTGGAAAAAAAGTTGTGAATTAATGTCCTGTTCACAGTATCTCTTTATATCGCGATGTACTATATCATCCCCCATGTATTGTGTGCTATAACACACCCCTATGTTTAATGACGATAGAGTGTGAAAGGGGTTGTGTAGATGACATAACAGTGTACGAACAAACTGGTGCTAAAAAACAAGCTTAACTTCATATTATTTAGGAAAAAATAATTTTACTGATCATTTAGACAAATAACAATTAACCAATCGATTAACCAGCCTTAACATAATAAAGTAAAATGGATTGTGTCTTCAGACTGGCCTTAAAGTCTGTCAGCCCATTAATGGCATTACCCATTATGATCGAGCATTAAGCTAACAAACTCAGATGCAATTCCTGTTCCATCTGTTAGAAATTCAACTTAAGTTGCATTTATACCTTTCATGTTTGGTTCAGTTTAAACATGTTAAAGGATAAGTTCGTTTTTTTGACACCTGGACCTTATTTTTAGGATTAAATACGCTCGTAGACTCACCCAGACAATTTTGGTGGAGCTCGGAGCCGTTTTCGAGCAATTTAGATCCATCCGACGGCGTTTTTCTCTCATGCCGTAGTAGCAGAAATCGTATTTTGGGGGGCATCAATACGTGTTTCCTCTGGTCTCAAGTCCCACTCTGAGCAGCAAAGGCACTCCTCCTCTGTTGTGTTTGCCGTGCAATGTCCACAACAACACCACCAGTTAGCCCCCATTCGTGGACGTGCAGTGGTTGCTTGTTCTCTGGCCAGCTGTTCGGCTCTTTCCCTCTGCATCCTCCTTTCAAATAGCTCCTCGTCGGTATATTCTGGCTCAAAACGATACAGGCATCCATTATATTCAAAGTTGTCATCAGACACTTCCACATCGGATAAATATTCCGCCATGTTGCACAAAAATAGCCGTGTAGCCGTGTAGCCATGTAGCCTAGCAACAACAGCGGCTCTACTCATGTTCTTGTCTATGACGTCACCAAAAGTTACCCATCATGTAAAGCCCCGGATGACCATAACAACAAAGTTGAGCTGACATGGTGATAACACTGGCCATTCATTTATAAATTGTAGCTGAAATGAGCGAGTTTCGCAGCAGATAATGTCTAATTTAGGGGCTTCGATTTCTGGCCCCGTCTACTACTACGGCATGAGGAAAAACACCGTCGGATGGATCTAAATTGCTCGAAAACGGCTCGGAGCTCCGCCAAAATTGTCTGGGTGAGTCTACGAGCGTATTTAATCCTAAAAATAAGGTCCAGGTGTCAAAAAACTTATCCTTTAAGGTTTAATTTGTCAGATAGTTTGTTTGATCTGAGGTAAGAAGAATGCTTAGATAAACTCTGATGTGGACAGAGGAACCAGGAGTTTGGTCTGTTTGAAAACTGGAAGTCTTGGTTTGCTCCAAGTGCACAAGAGACCAGTGTGTTGAAGATATGAGAGTAATCAATATCAAAGAAGGACTAAACAAGAACCAAAAAACAGTCCATTGTGTACTGTAACTTGGCCAGATATTAAATAAAGAAAATATGTGCTCAATAGTGCTATTTAGGACCTTTTTATAAATTTCAGAGTCTTGGTAAAACAAAACGGCAGGTGGCAGGAACAACTAATTGCAGCTACAGCCCCAACTAGTGGTGAGTATTCATGTTCAATAACATGTGACAGACTTTGATCTGCTTGACAAAGTGCAATGTGAGAGCTTAGCGTACAAAATGAAAAATGCAACAATGCTGCCATTTCAAAACATCAAATCGAGCCAAACTTTATATTTTAAAATACATATTATAAATGTAATATAATACACTGCCTGGCCAAAAAAAAGTCGCCACCTGGATTTAACTAAGTAGATAGGTACGAGCCTCCCATTGGATAATTACCGCATGGGTGATTATCTTTCAGCTGGCAACAAGTTATTAAATCCCAGCTGATGCAATGAGTAGCTTCTCATTTCTTAAACAACCATGTCAAAAGACACATCCTGTGTTCATGGAAAAGATGTTAGTCTGTTTAAAAAGGGTCAAATCATTGGCATGCATCAAGAAGAGAAGAAAAATAAGGGGATTGCAGAGACTACTAAAATTGGATTAAGAACTGTCCTGGAGGAAGGTCATGTGGTCTGATGAGTCCAGATTTACCCTGTTCCAGAGTGATGGGCACATCGGGGTAAGAAGAGAGGTAGGTGAAGTTACGCACCCATCATGCCTTGTGCCTACTGTACAAGCCTGTAGGGGCAGTGCTATGATCTGGGGTTGCTGCAGTTGGTCAGGTCTAGGTTCAGCAACATTATGTGCCCAAAGAATGAGGTCAGCTGACTACCTGAATGTACTGAATGACCAGGTTATTCCATCAATGGATTTTTTCTTCCCTATTCCAAGATGACAATGCCAGGATTCATCGGGCTCAAATTGTGAAAGAGTGGTTCAGGGAGCATGAGACATTTTCACACATGGATTGGCCACCACAGAGTCCAGACCTTAATGTCATAGAGAATCTTTGGGATGTGCTGGAGAAGGCTTTGTGCAGCGGTCAGACTCTCCCATCATCAATACAAGATCTTGATGAAAAAATTAATGCAACACTGGATGGAAATAAATCTTGTGACATTGCAGAAGCTTACTGAAACAATGCAACAACGAATGCATGCTGTAATAAAAGATAAAGTTGGTCCAACAAAATATTAGAGTGTGTGTCCTTTTCTTGTGGTGGCGACTTTTTTTTTGGCCAGGCAGTGTATAATACAATATAATATAATATAATGTAATGTTGATGTGATTAGGGCCTGTGCTAACCTTGCAGTGCAGACAGATCTGCCTGATTTAATGTCTGTAATCAGGCAGCTTCATCTTGCCAAGCTCCAATCTGCAACAATTGTGCTCGGCCCAGTCAGCGATCTGTGGAGCAGGAAGAGGTGGGACCTACAGCCGAGATGACAACAGGAAATGACTGCTCGTACAGATATTAGCATAGATGCTAACAGTTTCAGTAACAGTTTTATCAGATCTGGACCACATTTCTTTATTAAATGAAAAACAAATAAGAACACTATAAACTTCTCTACACTAGTGATATAGATATAGCTGTGAGTTTGTGGCCCACGTTCTGTCCTTTACACCTATGCGATAGTGTCCGCCCACTACATTATCTGAATGCGACAGACGGAAGGATCTTCCAATCACATGCCAGATATGCTGTTGAAAGGTTTTGTCTATTCCTAAACACTTTCTATGGGCTCTTTCCCAAATTGACAAGTGAAATATATTGAACGGTCCATCTGATGTGTCAAGTTAGGCCTCTTCTTCATTATGAGACAAACAAAAGACAGCATTGTGTAAATGTGGAGTCTGCAGAGTTTCAGTATCTCATTTAAACACTTCCTCTGTCTTCCTCTGCTGCTGTGATTCATAAAACATTTTTGACAAGTCTATCAACTTTTAAGGGGCACATTACAATTCAAGAGCAGCCTTTCAACACATTCTCCTTTGACTAGATGTTTCTTTGCTTGTTAGGATAACAAGAACATGTGCCAGGTTATTTTTACACAAATGACACAAATGTGTATTCAGGAACTTCCTCTCCCTCCTATCACCCTTCTCCCCTTCTGGTCTTCTTTTTAGCACTCTTTTGTTCCCTGCTCTCTCATCTTTCTCCCCTTTAAACAGAAAAGCTGACCAAACTGAATCACACCGGTCACGTGTCCGAGTGAGAGGATGCCTTCTGAGTGTGTGTGAGTATGTAGGGTGTTTGTCCCCAGCGGCATGCAAGGACGGTAGGGCCGAGAGGAGTGTGTTGTGAGCTGTGAAGTGGGTGTCTGTCAGGGTAACAGGATGCACGATAACAGCATGCTTGCACACCAGTGTACGCCGCGCTCCACAACAACCAAACTCCAACTGGGTGCCATGCTTTGTCAAAATGCCGACAGAAGCCCGCCTCAGGCACCAAAACGACAAGCTTGCTGCTCTTGTTATGAATAAAACGACTGAGGAAAAATGCAAAAACACACAGATACATGTATACAAATGCACCCACATCGCAACAAGAGATAAATGTCAGCTACAGCCATTAATCCTGAAGACTTTTTTGTAACTGATGTAGCGCTAAATATTCATTATCCTGCTTTTATTCTGTCACATTCAAATAAAAAATGAATCTGGGATGATATTATAGACTTTACAGCAGTCGAAGGAGGAAGCAAAGGAAGGACAACGCAGGCTGATTGATGGCAGGGAAGCGTCAGTTGGGGACGCACATTTTTCCCTGACTCAAACATAAAACGGCGGAAGGGAAACACACACAAACACAAACACACACCCATCAGAAACCTTTAAGACTTAATCCATCACAGCAGAACTGACAGGCTGATGTGAAATGGAGAACAAAGAGGACACCAGGGGGACAAAAGAACAGCAAAAATACATAAAAGCCACTCAGACCAGTGCAAACTCAGACAGGGGATTCAAACCCACATACACACATAAAAACACACACATCTGAAGACACAGGCAGTCAAAAGCTGTCTGTGTTTCCCCAAGAGAGCGGACCCAGGTGAATCCGAGTGATGCTGGCATACTGCTCCCCACAATGGCCCAGATAAACAATGAGAGCACACACACAAACACACACAGTCCAGCACAGGGCTTATATAATGTATTTTCCACTAACATGGTAACTGCACACTCATCTTCCCTGGGGTGAACTCTGCTCAGCTGGAGCTGACATGAATGCTGGGGGATTTTGAAGAGGGAAGGCATGGAGGGGGGGGCTTCAGAGAAACAAGAAGGGCAACAGGCAGGGCACAGACCATCCTCCCTCCCTCCCTCCTCAAGACCTACCGGAAAAAGCAAAACACGGCTACAAGGTCAAAGCAGGAAGTGCAAACACAAGGGTAAACAAACCTGTGCATGCCTATGTTTGTGCACAGAATAAACACGCATTTGCACACAGTAGATCGCGTGCAGATGAGCCTGCCCATGTCATTTAACAAGTCATGTTTCCAAGGTCATCTGCTGTGTCATCATTGCAGTCCGCTGGCCCCCCCCCGGCACATGAGAGTCAAACTCCCCTGCCTCGCTCTGTGTGTACGACTGTTTCATATTTCTCCACGCAGAGAGCCAGGCAGGATCACGGATCACATTACCGCGGCTGAGGATTGCAGCTTGACGTTTACTGATCTATCATTTCCTCCATTATACCACCACTCCCTTATCTCCTGCAGGAGCTCTGAGAGTCAGACAGAGTTAAGAGGGTGGAGGTGGGGGATTGTGTTTGTTGACTTTGGCTGTTAGGTTTAGGAGCTGCTGTTTATGTTGATCATATCTCTACATTTTATGGGGCAAAGAATATTTGGGTTGTAAATACTGTAAAGCCAATAGTGTATAGTTTATGACTTCTACATAAATGCATTTCAACAAAGTATAAACAGCAGTATGATGAGAAAAGTCAAAATAAAATATGAGGACGATCACACTGCTGGACTTGAACTCTAGATTTCAGCAAAGGTACAGAAATAACATAATTTAACATAAATCCTCATTTTTCATTTTACTTAACCCAATTTTAACTGCAGTTCAACTAAATGCTACTGTATTATTTAATACAGGTCCTCTCTACCTTATAATCATCATAGTGGTTAATGTTAAAATTAGAGCGATCTCTCTTTCCGTGGTTGTTATTGATTAAACCACCCTAATAAATACTTTCACAACCAAACAGAGAAGAGGAGCCTCTTAAAAATGAGATGCTACATCTCAAGGGGCTGCCCCCTAATAAATCAATAGAGACATTGTGATGGGGACAGATTTATGGTCGGGCGTCCATGGATTTGCTATGATATATTCGTATGTTAGTCCTTTTGTATCTGCCCCTAACTCCACCCACTCACACCCCCAAACACAGCTTTGGTGGATTTTTCTTGCCACTGTAACTGTAAGTCATCTATTATGGCACAGGGCTGTGGTCATGGTGGATTCGTGTTGGGTTTGGATATATGCATATGAATATAAATTTATAGATGCTAAGAAGTATATCTATAAAATTAAGAGTTCGGCTTGGCCTGCTCTGTTGTGTGTGTTTCGAGATAACATTTCTTATGACTTGACACTTTACAAATAAGATTGCTGGATTGATTGACAAGAGTTGAATGCTGGAACTGAAACATCAAAATGTGTTTAAAAAAAACCTAAATCATTGATTTATATCTTTACAGTTCAGCATTAACCTTGGTCTGCAGCTGGATCTGCCGGATTCATTGTGTGTAATCAGACATCTTGCAAAGCTATGAGTCAAAACAACTGAGCTCAGTCTGAAGAGGAAATGCTAAGTTAGCTTCTGTTAAACTGGAAGAGGCCGGAGCTACGAGCGTGAAGACAGCATGAAATGACTTCTCTAGCAGAGATTGGCATAGATGCTAACTTCAGCAGCATTTTTTGATCTGGTTGACATTTCTTTATTAAATGAAAAACAAATAAAAACACTGGAAGGATTTCTTGATATTAAGGATGTTTTTCACTCCACTTCTGACATGTTTTGGTGAGAGTTTGTTATAGCGACTGATAGAATCAATAATCGCCCTGGTGTCAATAAAATCGTACCAATTTCCATCCCTACACACAACATTATCTTTTGTCACTGTTTGAGTGAACAAACACTTGCTGTGTGTTTGAGACAAATTTACTGACTCACTTTTCACCAGCAGGCTTAACGGCTGAAAACAGATGACTAAATATTCCACACTAGATTTATAAGTCAGTTAAACTGATTGTTTTTTTTTCTTCAAATAATCAATACAGGCCCAAACAAATGGCCAACCTCACAAGGCCACTAGACACTTGTTACCACTGTGGCTCTGCTTAATGGCTGCTCCTCTGCTGCTGAAATGTCCTTCATGCTGAGGGGGGACAAGGATAAATGTAGAAGTTGACTGTAGAGTACAAGCTATGGAAGAAAACAGAAAGCATCAGTAGTATCTTTTAGGGACAGCAAGGTACGGCATTGTCTTAATCGTAAAAATGGAAGTCGTATGTAGGCTGTAGTTAAATTTGCAGATTCACCCTCTATCCATTCATCTTCTGCTTATCAAGGACTGGGCTGTAGTGGCAGCAAGCTCATCATATCAACTCACAGATCACCCACTCTTAGCAACATTTATCAGCCCTTCCTTGAGATTCTCAGGCATGCCCAATCCAGCTGGGACATTCCTCCAACAACTTCTCGTTCTGCCCTGGGATCTCTTCTCAGGTAGACCTCCTCAGGAGGGCCACTACAAGTCATCCTCATCAGACACCTGACTAGCTCAACTGATGCAAAGGTGGTGGCTCTACCTCAGGCTCCTCACACTGTCTCTGAGGCTGAGCTTGGCAACCATCCTGTTGAACCTTTTGTATTTAACCACTTCAGCAAAGCAGCATGTGAAGTATGGACCCTGAACTAAATGATGGAACAAAGGCAAGCAGTACTAGCAGAGCTAACACTGGTCAAACTCCAGTCTAAAAACTACATTGTTTACTCTCTGATGTTGTGATCCCGTGTGGAGTAAAGATTGCTCAATATTGACTGTTTTTCTGAGCGTTAATAATAAACTTAAGACAAGTGGGCCAAATGCAGTTTTGTTTGTGTTTTTATCTTTTTTGAACTTAGTAGCATCCCAATGTGTGACCAAACTTCACCTTTTTTCCTCAATTGAAAAGCAGCATCAGTTACGCTATGACAGCCACTTCAAAATAGCTGGGGTTCACAAACACTTTTCAATATCAATTTTATAATTTTTGAGACCTTTATCAGACCAAATGGAGAAAAAAAACACTTTCAACAGTACTTTATGAACTGTTGAAAGTGTTTTTAGTTTTCAGATGAAGAGCAAATATAAATGGTAAATGGACTTGAGCTTATACAGCACTTTCCAGTCCCTGGTGGCTTAAAGCAGCTTCACACCGAAAGTCACATCACATTCACTCACTGATGGTTGGAGTTTCTGTGTTAGTTGTCGGTCAGTGTTTGCTAACAAATCCACACCCTTCACACCCATTTACACGCCACTGATGCAGCAATAGTAGCAACTTGATGTTAAGTGTCTTGCTCAAGGACACATCGCCATGTGACAGCCAGGGCTGGACGCAAACTTGCAAACCTTCTGATTACTGACAGAGCAGACTGCGCCACCAACACACTGAAAAGAACAACATATAACACTGACTAGAAAACTAAGTTTTGAAAAAGACAGTCTCAGTCAATGACACCCAAGATTTAAGCATCTCACAGGTAAAAATAAGACTTTCAAAGAGTTGTAATGGACTTTATTTTTAAGTCTAACTTTTGACTTGTTAATATTTTTTAAGGATCTGTGGGAACCCTGGCTATTACTCTTTCAATCGTGGTGCTTGAAAAATGTGTCAACTGTAAACTACAAAATGAGACTTTCTTGACCGTAACCTACTTTTCACAATGATACAGACAAGGGAGCCTGACCCTGCATCAATACTGTTTCTGATCACTCCAGCAGGTACACTGTGTTGTTTTTGAAATATTTTGCCTCATTTATTTTGTCTTGGGGTTTAAAACTAGTTTTCCAATTATAAAAATAAACAATTTAATCTGTTTTTTAACTAATAAGATATTACCTCACTAATATTGGGAATGTAACAACACCCTGTAATGCCATCAACAGCAATAAAACTAATATAGTTTGAATCCAGCTAACATAAATGTTAAAAACATAGCTTTGGAATTTGTTTTATTTATTACTTTTGTAAATAAAACAAATATCTTATTTTTATTTGTACAGCCTATGAATCACTAAAAATGTATATTACAATAAATGAAAATAATGGAACTGGATATTTTGCTTTTTTCCAATGTTTATTTCATTTAATAATAAAAGAAAAAGTCTGCAATACTTAATAACAAAAGCAAAATCATACATGAAAAGGAGCGGAAAAAAGAATAATTTTATATGATCTGCCCCTTTTTACAAGACACTAATTTCCAATGTTCATGATAAAACATAAAACTACAGAGTTACTGTTAGAGAATTTGAATAAAATAACTATGTTATTTTTAAAATAAATGTTTACATCATGCCTTTGTCAAAAGAACAAAATATAGGAAATTATAACTATAAAAATTTTCCTAAAACAGTATTGTGCTTAAGGTTGGGCGTGTTTTGTCCCTTCGTAAAAGCATCATGTACTTCATGTGTGTATGCTTCCACTGATAATCGTGACTTGGGCTTACTTACTTTTTACACTTGTGGGCTACAGTTAAAAAGACTTAATATGTAAATCCATCAAAAGCATTTCTATTTATTTTAATCTAATTTGGACTCTTTGAGAGTTCAATTTTCTGTTAGTTATTGAAAGTAAATTATGGCAATCCAGGTCTTGTAGTCTTTGTTTTCTTTGAAAAGGATTTAATCGAATTATGAACGCTTTCTCTTGAACCTTGTAGCCTGAAATCCTGCAAATTGAAAGCAAAAATACATTTCAATTCAAGGTAAAGTTGTTCAGAAAGACAGAGAAAGCAGGGGGTTGGAGCTGGTTAAAGGGAAAGTTCATGGGTGTGTTGAGCAGAGTGATGCATGACTAAGTGAGTGACCTTATACATTCCTTTTAGGTCCATCCTCTTATTTACTGTATACTATGTAAACAGTGGTGTATATAGGTCAGAGCAGGCTGTTAAGGCCCTGTCTCTGACCCTCACACACTGTACTCTACACTGTACCACACCATCTTCCTTCCTGTGCCAGAGGGCTGAGGGCAGAGCGCGCACAGGAAGGAGGGCAACCATGCAAAGCTAAATAATGCAGTGGCTCAGTCTCCACATTATGACCTAGTAAATGGCTGGTTATACAAACACTCAGACCCTCTCAGGCCATTCTGGCAGACAGCACAGCGGGCAGGATGAATCGAAATGCTCTTATGAACTATTTTATTGCAATTGAAGCAGAGGTCATTTCTACATTCAAACTCTGCTGGACATATTACATGGTCAACATTTGGTGTTGTGAGGAAATCCAAGCCTCTGAATTAGGTGAACTGAGCTTAAGTTTCAGAGAGGCTTACTGGCATGAACGCAGTCTAGGGGTATATAAAGTGTGACAGGGTGTAATGAATGTATTAAGGATTAGGTTGCACAATTTACTGCAAAATAATCAAAATAGCAACATGACCCAGTCCAATATCCAAAATGCTAGAAAGCAGCACTTACTTGATAAATGTGAACGTGTCATAAATCAGCATTATCGTGATGAGCTGTAGTGCTGAAGAGATAGTCCAGCCCATCAAAATATTTTAGTGTTTGTTTGGTACAGACCCCAAGCAAATACAAAAGCATCAAGATTTTACTTTCAACACAAATAACTTCACTTGAAACATGATGTTTTGTCCACTAAGTAGATTTCAATCATAGAATATAACAGAATATGTTTAGAAAGCTACACATTCATCCACATGAAGCAAGAGTGGAGAAGGAAGACTAGAAAATGTTATTTTTTAGCTGACCAATGAGCCTTTTTGACATAATTAAGCATGAGCTCAGGCAGGGAGTACTCCAAAAAGTGAGCTTCAACTCACATCCAGTGCACAGCATCCTCAAAAACACTCATATCTACCTCCAAGGCCCCGTCAGGGAAGTGAACATGTTTATGTCAGACCCAAACTTCCTGTTGGACGTGATAAGCACTCCCGTAGTTACATGAGAAGCACACAATCTCAGACATTCTCAAAATTAAACAAATAAAAATTTGAGTTCAAAAGATCCTCACTATGAGTTAAACTAATAATCTTTTTAACTTGAGAAGCACAGTTTTTATTTACAAGGCTTATCAACTGTAAACCAGCAAAAGGTTTTATGTAGCACAGGAGTATGGTGACATGTCACCCATTTGTCCCACAACGACATACGTTTTTCTAGCTGTGTAAACTTATTATTGCTAGTTCATGATGATTACTTTCAACTTCTTTTATAAAATGTATTAAAAACAACAACAAAGCACATTTAAGAAGGTTTATAATGGATTCACTTTGACCAAATTTATTTCATTGTTGTGACTTTCAAGGCTGTTTTATAATTTTCATTTTTTGTGTGTTTTCTTCCTGCTGTTTGTGTTTTATTGTTGTTAAATGCACGTTTTTAAATCAATATCTCAAGTATTTATGATATTTGACTGCCTGTCAATTAGGCTCAATTCAAAACTAAAGAGAGGTTGCAATTGGCTGTAGGGCCACTATGCAACAGTCTAGGGAGCCGGACACAGAGAATTATTCAGGCAGTTTTTATCATATAGGCATTTCATCCACATGGATACGGCATTTTAGGTGCAGTTTTTTGAAAACAGATCACAGAGTGGTTACATTTCTGTGTGTACAATGTGAATACGGATATTTTCAGAAACAATGACGTCATAACCTCACCTCTCCATTAAACTGCATGCGTGAACCCCGACAACACAGAAACAACACAGAATACAGTGTCACATTCATGCAGCAGGAGCTACTGAGCTTGTTATGGCTTTGACAGCAAAATCCACTGCTCCACTACAGCCACCATGAGCAACAAGAGAACATGGAGAATAGCATATGCCAGTGTTTGTTTACATCTCTATACACATACTCCATGTCTTCTTCTCTGGTTTTGGTGAATGTCTACAACAGCATTACAGCGCCACTTACAGGCCTGGCATATATACTACAGTGTTTTCATGTGGATGGACACATTTCTTGAAATGATACCTTGTTTACAGAGAATGTTTAAAAAACAAAACGCTTTCATCTCTATGTAGACAGAGCATAAAAGCCTGAGCTCACACCACTGCAACAGGGAGAGACGATGTGTAATTTCATTAGCAGTTTGTCTCTGTGCTTCAGTTTTCATTTCTGTGTTTTGTGCTGTCCCTGTGGATGTATATCCTCGTAGTTTACAATATGAAAGAGTATAATGAAAGTGATTTACTTGCTACAGCTGCAAGTCTGCTTCCATTGAAAAAAAAAACATAGCAAACTATGACAGCATAAAACAAAAACAAACAATGAGGATAAAGATTTTGGAGCTGTCCATGAATGTTTCAATGGAGGAGGGTTAAGATGATTTACGTTGTGAGTTTCAGGCTGGAGTTATCCTATCCCATCATTTTTCTGTTTCTTTTGGGTTTTGTGGGAATTCTGTCTCATATAATAAACAGAGATGACACAAACTACAGAGCAGGGGTGGGCAACTGGTGGCCTGGGGGCCACATGAGGCCCTCCTACTCTCTTAATATGGCCCGCCAGTCAATTTGAAATATCAAAAAATGCATTTGAGTGAAGGAAACATGACAAAATCTACCATGGAAACATTAAAATAGCAATACGTCCGAGAAAATACAGCTATAATTGTCTCTTTAAATTTCCCCTTTGTGCATTTCTTTGTCAAAATAAAAACTAAACTGTCAGTAAAATAAACATATACAAGTAGTAAGTAATCTGAAAAACACAAGTTTTTTGTTCCTGTTTCAAAAATGTGGCCCCCCCTGTCACTGAGGAGTAACTTACTGTGGCCCTCTTGATTACCACAGTTGCCCACCCCTGTTTCTCACTCAGGGAACAGCGGATGATAAAGCCATAACTGTTGATAAACATATTTTTCAGACTGAACAATGGATGCCTTTTTACCCATTTTCTTACTGGGCTTCAAGGTGCTGACTGGCTGTGGAAACACTTGATGTCCGAAAACAGCTTCTGGGGATATGACAAACTGAGTCACAGGAAAAACTATCAGCCAGCTTGATTTGAGCTGCAACTGCTCACTTCACACAGCTGTGACAGTCCCTTGCAGCGCTCCTCACTGGACTAGGTGCGAATGCAAATCTTTACTCTGAACTGAACTGTAGATTACAGGCAGGCTTTTCAATGACTAACCAACTGGTTGATGTGTTTGTGTTATTTAGTTGACCAAGTTTTCCTTGGTCGTCCACAGCCCTACTACCGAAGTAAAGTTTGTTCATATTGCACCTTTCTTGAGCTGATACCATGAAGTGCTTCATAATAAAACACTGAAAGGTGACATGAGGATGATAAATAACAACAATGACGTACAGTAACAGATAGATCAGGCACGTCTGAGCAGTTCAGTATTCAACTGTTTTTTTTAAAATGTCCACCGAGTCCAAAGTTCTCAGCTCCTGGGGGAGACAGTTCCTCAGTTTAGGAGCAACAACTTCAAACCCTTTAGCTCTGAGTCTAGAAAGAGAATTTATCACAAGCATTATTTTTATTATTATGTTTAATGTGCTGCTGCTTGTCTGGACTAGGACACTCTTGCAAATGCGATTTTTAATCTCACTGAGGTTTTTCTGGTTAAATAAAGTTCATTATTTTGGCCATGTAGTAATTTTGACTGTTTTGTGAGCAGTTGTGCAGCCCTAACTTTGACATTTTAATTAACAAGATGGTTGCATTTTTGTCAGTGTTTGTTAGTTTGTGAACAGTACAACTCAAAAAGTTATGAACAGATTCTAATGACATTTAACATTAGTCATGGCACGAGGAAGAAGTGATTAGATTTTGGTGGTGATGTGAACCTGAATGCAAATCCAGGAATTTTTAAAAAGTATTTCTTAACAGTGCGAGATATGGCAGTTATCCACATTATGGCAATAAACTGTCCGGCAATGTTGGAAAAGCACATCCAGTTACCACTGCCAAGGAGGTTATGTTTTTGCAGGTGTTTGTGATATGTGTGTGTTAGTTTGCTAATAAGATAACTCTAAAAGTTAAAAACATAATTTAATGACTTTTTCAGGATATGCTAGACATGGGCCAAGGACCAACCCATTACATTCCATTAGTGATCTGGATCCGGAAGTGGATCCCAGAATTTCCTAAAGTATTTCTCAGCAGTACAAGGTAGGTCAGTTTCCAACATTTTCAGTAATAACTCAGTAAGTACTTAATTGATGTTTATGACATTTTCAGGAAATGTTGGTCAAAGCACAAGAGAGAAGTGATGAGTTTTGGTGATGATCCAAACCTGGATTCAGATCCAGGAATTTCTTAACGGTGCAGGATAGAGCAGTTTTCCACATTTTAGACAATTCCTCGCCTGTCAATGTTGGAAATACCTTTGGCAGAGGTGTCTGCTCCCAGAACCCTTCTAGTTTACTCTTGTTAGTATGTAGAGCCCTGAGAGAGTATGTGTGCCTTTAAGCCTCAGAAACTACCAGTACTTTATTCAGAGGATAGATTTCCCATGTATCTTTTTACACGTTTACTGGGCAATAATGATTACTGATAAATTAAATGTAGCCATCCATAATTACAGTGAAACACACCTTGAATATATCTACAAAAATAATAGCATAAGTTGTCATCATACATCCCTACAGGGGTCACTTGTCATGCAACTCCACAAACTGAGTGGCTCTCCTGGCATGTAGGAGTGTGATGGCATCGGAGAGTGACACAAGAGTGCTACTCCATACACCAGAAAGACAGACAATCTCACACAGAAACATCCAAATTCAAGAATGGCTCCCAAAACTTCATGCTCAGTGTGACATATCTGCAGTGTGTTCGCAGCCCTAAAACTGCACAGACTAACTTCTGCACACATGTGTAGCCTGCTGCGTGTGTCAGGGACAGAGGTAGGCAAACATTCATGTCACAGGCTCAAAGTAACCTCAGCATCTCACAGCCCCTGACAGCCCCTGAGGCGTCCCACCCTACCTTCGGTGTGGCATGTGGAGGACAGGATGGTGCTCGGAGGGCGGAAGAGGTACGGCAGATAACGGGAAAAACATTTCATCTTCTCCTCCGTTGCTTGCCGACGGCTGAAGAGCGTTGCGTTGCGGGCTCCACATCCGCACTGCCGCCGCGACAGTCCGCCAGAGAGGAACCAGGGGAGTGCGGGAGGGGAGAGGGGCTCTGTGTCCGCGGCGCGGGGGGCTATGACAGCATCACTTTCCGCAGGCAGACGGCGCAGAGAGGCAGGGCGGGCAGCGGGCTCCGGTGAAACTGCGCGCCGTCGGGGGAGCACACAGCGCACGGTGTCAGCGCAGCCTCCGCTTCCGTGTCGGTAGTTCACTCCGTGAGAGAGTGAGAGAGAGCAGGACAGGGGGTCTCCTCCTCTGTCCTCTCAGGGGGGAGGTCAGTGGATGTGTGGTCTGTGGTGTAAACATCCGGACACACCACCTCCTCATGTGGACGCAGCATGTTGGCTTGATAAAAAAAGATGCATGTAGACCGTAAGTGTTGACAAATGTGCTGATGATCCAGCAAATCTTTAAGGCTACTTATTATTAAATTTACTGCAGCCTACGCGAGAGTCCCATCCCACATTAGTCCTACGTTAAATGTATGCATACAACAGTGCCAAGTGCTTTACACATACATAACAACACAGTTTGATGAACAATGGAAAAAACTTGATGAATCTGGAGAAAACTTGTCTCAAACTGCTCACCAGGCCATTGACTAATTGGGTTTGGCGCCATCTTGTGGCGGTTCTTTATACTGCCATTACATCTACTTCACAAAGTTGGATCAGAAGCCCATTTGTTTTCAAGCAACAGAGGGGGAAATTTATGTTAATCTGTTAATTAATCTGTTAGTCTATTAATCAAGGTGCTGATTTAAGTTGAATATTTTTTTGTTTTGTTTTGTCTCTTGTGGGTCTGATGCCTCCCCTTTGGAAACATTTGTCTCTGAGGGGGTATGAAGGTAACATGAAGCTATATGATAATGAGCTCTGCGCTGATTGCTTTTCAAAACAGTCACGGTGTCTGCCTTTGACAAGCAAGAAACACATATTTAGGTTAAGGTTGTATAGCTTTTACATAGTAAACCACAGGAAATATATAACAGAGCGTTTTAAGAGGCGTAGGACTGAATAAACTCAGTTCTTTATCAGCTGAGAGTTTAATAAAAGAAGTCATGTACTTTTGTTCCTCAAGCCTCCTCTAACATCATCAACAGCAAAAAAAACCTCATTTACAAGGCATGGGACCTTTAATGGGACAGCACAGCAGGTAGTGCAGGGCCTTTCTGTGTGGAGCTTGCGTGTTCTCCCTGGCATGCATTGGTTCTCTCTCTCACAGACCAAAAACATGCTCAATAGATTGATTGGTGACTTCAGATCGACTCTAGGTGTGCTTGTGAAAGGTTGTCTGCCTCTCCATGTGGCCCTGCGGTGACTGGTCCAGGGTGTACCCTGCCTCTTGCCCTGTGTCACCTGGGATAGGCTTCAGCCCTCTGCAACCCCGAAAGGAATAAGCAGTATAGCTAATGGTTAGATGGATGGAGGGACCTTTAAAGACTAGTTTAAAATTTTTCTTTTGTGCGATTTTTCAGTTTTATTGGTTAAAAGAGGGAGGAGGGAGTGTATTCAGGTTGTTTGGGACGCAAGTTAGAATGGAAAACTTAAATGTGAGAGGCTTTAGTGTTCACTCAATGACTGAAGCTAAAGGCCAGATAATGTAAAATGCAATTTCTTTGTGTTATTTAAACAAAAAATATGTGCCCATGGTCTGTCAAAAGTCTATCCTTTTCCTCAGTCGCTTACTCTACTTAAAAAAATGCATTCTCAAAGTGTTAATCTGCAAAACTTCCCACAGAGATGTTATTAGAGGGATATGCCACCTCCCCCAGATGGCAGACACTCCCTGGCCCTGAAGTTACGATGCTACCCATGTGTTTCGTAGCTTGGAGGTGGAAGGTGGGAATTAAGTCACATACCAGTTAAACTACCAAAGGGGGTGTTCTCAGTGACATGTCCAATTTGAAACACCTAGAATCCAACTTCCAAAATCAATGGGAATGCACCATTAGTTCAGCCAAAGTGGCAACCTCCAATGCTGAAAAATGAAGCCAGTGTGGGGGTGCTAAAAACTGCAATTCCTTGAGTGTCCACTTGGTGCTGCGTGCAGAAAAAACTGGAAGCTCCATTATTTTTTATGGGGAGAAGACATTTTTCACAGCAGAAATAAAAATATCAACAGCCTGATTAAATAACTGAAAAAATAGCATATTCAGTGTATCTCACTGTATTTGGTAGTGATTTCTTTGTTCACATTTTGATTTTATAAAGGTTTTACAGTTTTGAATAGTTAGGGACATGATTAACATGGCTATAACCCTGTGCAGTACCCCTGTAGGTCAGACTGCCATAGGTTCAATCTCAACCCAATCTCTCTGTCTGTTTGTCAGTAGGTTGATCGAATGTTAGGTTGAGAAGGCACTTAAAGCATGGGCTGGCTTCCAAAGCCTTCACAAGACTCCTATCATAATCAAATGGCTAACATCATGTGGCTTTGTCCACTTCTTCCTATGGTCAGTGGTCTAGCCCACATCTCAGGTGGATGGATCATGTCTGTGAGCCCGCCGTAAACTTTAGAGTAGAGCTTAGCAAGGTTATAGCCACCTCTCAAAAGTGGTGTGGTCAGACACAGCTTATGAGGATTTATTCCCAGGAACATCTGGGAACATTGTCAACTTGTTGAAAGGAGTAAAATATGTGACATTTCCTAACTTTGTTCTGCTGAGCTCCAAGCTGAGATAGGCCTACCATGTTATACAAATCAAAGGCTCTAATGTGGCATCACATGTACAGCGTTGACACGCACTGAGCAGGAACCCTTAAATTAAATGGACTGTTCATGTGGGTAAATTACTCAAGTTTCTGACAGCTGGACTTGAAACGTTTGTGCTACTGCAACAAAAAAAAAAAAACCTTTTTAGAATTATTGTGATTCTTATTGCTGTACCATCCACTAAAACCCAAGAAAACATATCTTTCTAGCAAAATGAGGTAGAGCTTTGAAGGCTTTAATTATGACGAATTATCAGTTTGCAGGAGAAAGTTGCAGTGTATTCTCTACCTACTCCAAATTAGGTTGGTTTCCAATCTCTTAATGTGGGCTAATAAACCACAAAAATGTTCATAGATTCACTTAAGGTTGTAAAGCTTATTGCTCCCTGCAAGCTTGAGACAAACAAACAAAGCCTTGTAGAATCCTGCCTCCACATTTAGAACCAATACAGTAACCTGACCACATTACAGTGAAATCTGTTTATTTTCCCTAGCATTATTTACCTCATAAGAAATACATGAAAAACTGCAGCTTTTACTTTTGCACATTTCTGTCCCAATCAACCAAAAGTTATGTTTCAGTCACCCAAACATAAGAAAATAGGATTAGGTTTTGGACCATTATCCACAAGAGTGCAAACTATTCTTCTTTGGAAAGTAAGCTGCCTTCTTCAAATTTAATAGAAAACTTGCCTGGGGCTATGATGCGTTAGACTTTTTCTAGAAAGTAAAAAGTGTTCAAAAATACTTTACTTCACAGTCACACATGTAATTATGTTTATAATCTTAGAACTAAGTATTTCTGATGTATACAAAAAACAGGAAAATGGACACAAGTTACATTTTGTGCGTTTTAATGCTTCTTGTAATGGAAAAAAATTAACTGACAGCTTAATCATATATAGAAATATAGGGAATTTCCAGCAGCTAAATATTTTCACAGCTTGGCTTAAAATTTGATCCCCCCCAAATCAGACCTACTTCTGTTATGTTTACCTCATTGCTTGCTAATGTCTGTAAACTGCTTACAGGCAGGTGCGCAGCATGAAAAATTGGGCCTCATGAAAAGATATCAGATTGGGCTCTATTCCAAACCAGCATAGATTCTGAGACCAAGGATCTGTAAAGTAAAGAGATCAATAAATATGACAAATACATTTTTAACAAACCACTTAAAATTATCACAGCCAAGTTGTTCTGTTCAAAGACATAGACACACTTTAATTACTGGAGAAAACACACTTCAGCTGATTTATTAAAACAAATGGTGTATTTAAATTTGTTTAATACAGAATTTTCAGGCATATGGACCATTTTAAGCATTCAAAGTGTTTTAATCACCAAATAATTAGTATTAATGAATCTCTGATGTTTTAACCCTGCAAAAGATTCAACACTCGTGCAGATTATACCTATTTCTTGATTTACAGCTATTTTTTTCCAGGGGCCCAAATATTTTAACATGCTACTAAACACAGAGAAAATGCCTCAATAAAACTAATATCCTCTATTTATGGCACAGCAGGTAGTGTGTGTGCCTCACAGCAAGAAGGTTTCTGGTTCAATCCCTGTGTCGGTCAGAGCCTTTCTGTGTGGAGTTTGCATGTTCTCCCCGTGCATGCGTGGGCTCTCTTCTGGCTTCCTCCCACAGACCAAAAACATGCTCAGGGTTCAGGGTGTACCCCGCCTCTTGCCCAGTGTCAGCTGGGATAGGCTCCAGCCCCCTTGCGAGGGATAAGTGGTATAGCTAAGACTTTAAGACTTATTTTCAAGCAAACTCAGAGGTGCACTCTTATTCAAATCATTAAGCTTTAGATCTTCATCCTCCTAAATATTTAACATGCAGAGGTCAAATTTCAGTTCGATAGGGGCACCAGATTATGAATACTTATTTCCATCTAACAAAAAATGACTTTCTGTAAAATGTTACTAAAGGTGTTTAAAGAAACATTCAGTGGCTGGTCACTGACTCATGTTGTGTTGTTATAAATGCCATCTTAGCTGTTTTATTTTCTTTATTTAAATGGCCTTATTTATTTGTATTTGCCCAGTAATTATATTACTGTAATGATAAAAACTGCATATGCAGGTATTCATAAACATGTTGCATTTTATGGTCTAATTGTCATTGTAATTATTGGTATGATCTTAACTATGATTTTATAATACTGATCTGTTCAACTGATATTTGTTTATGTGTCTCTTTAACTTTGTGATACTTCAGCATACTTAGGTGGAGGCTTCAGATAAGCTTCTTAGGCTTTTTGCTTCTTCCTGCACTATTGATTTTTTTTTTCTTGTTTCTGTCTTTCTTACTGAGCAAAATAAACTACTAAACCTTAATGGAAGGATGGATATCCTCCATTAAATGTTCAAATGGTCCTCATTATCGTGTAAATTATGAGATTTAGGCAATACCAAAGATGCCTGAATATTTCTTTTTTTTTTTATCAATTAAAAGCAAAAAAAAAAACGTGGTATTTTTGTAGGCTATGTGATGAGAAACAAGATGTTTAAAGACCTATGTCGAAAAAATACTCATTTGATCTTCAAAAAATACTGATAAGATATTTTTAAGGGTCCTGTCAGTCACGGGCCCTTAGAATCTTCCTAAATATTCCTCTCTTACAGCCCCAATGCTAGCAGGTGCAGAGTTTCATGGAAAACGGCAAAAATTTAACGAATCATAGACAAAGTTCGTTTTTAACAGTAGACGAAGTCCCTGATTAATCGGGACTGACGCCATCTTGTGGCCGAAGTTCATGAGCCCACAAACGAACAGCGTTCACCATCACTCGCCAACAATAAGAACATAAAAGAATTCATAGGCAAGCAATGGCCATGGTGTGTTTTTTTTTCCAATGAATGAGCTCGTTAAAAAATAATAAGACTGCACAAATGTATGAAGAGTAATAAGAAAACTGACTGAACAGCATCAAATATCCATCCTTAAGTCGAACTAAAAAAATTGAGATATGTCACAAATGTCCATGAAGGTAAAAATCATTTATCTGTTTTTTATTCGTTATTTTTAAGATGTTTAAAGTGTTTTAGAAATCGAATGTCATGGGAAATCTCGCGAGAGTTTGTGTGAACTAATGCCAGCGGAAGTAGTACACCAGCCTCTTTTCCGCCGGCCATAGAGGAGCAAACGGCAGGGTAAGATTTCCAGACGAGTCTTTTCACAGAGTTATCATCATCCATCCTCACTTACAAGCCATGATGGACCCATGTAACTTAGAAAACACATACATAACACTTTTACAAATAAAAGATGGTGAATATTGAACACAAGCTAAGGATACATGACAGATTAAAACAGGCTAGTATGCTCTCCCCTGGTTAGCGTCGACTGGATCCGCATGTCGGCATAAGAGACTGTATGTGCGGAAGACCGGATATATGTGATATACAGTTAAACTTATTCTGTCTGTATATGTGAGTTTGCAGTGTGTGAGTTAGGCTACTATTACAGAAAATGTTTGGGTGAAAGTTTACAGAGCTCCTCGGTCCGACATGTTGTGCTAACATGTAGCTAGTTGTAGTTAGCTTAGCTTCACCATTGAAGACTCGGCTGCTTCAGATTTAGGAGTTGACAGGAATGCCACATGAATTTACTTCATTAGTTGTAAGTCCTTGCGATTTGATTGCCGTGTCCAGGCCAGAGTAAGAACATAAACGTCACTGCTGATACCAGGGTCCCAGAATGAGTTATACACCCTAAGGTGTAACTGTAGAGGTGACGTTTTGACTGTACAGTTGAGATGATATCTTGGATGGCAGTGCAGTAATTCTTATTCAATGTACTCCATGTCAGCCTTGTAATGTTTTATTAACGTGGCTTATTCTGTGGTTGCAGCATCATGAAGCTGAATCCATTTGTAACATCCTCCCGCCGCAAGAACCGCAAGAGGCACTTCAATGCCCCCTCACACATCAGGAGGAAGATCATGTCCTCCCCTCTGTCCAAAGAGCTCCGACAGAAGTACAACGTGAGGTCCATGCCCATCCGCAAAGATGACGAAGTCCAGGTAGAAGAGTATGACTGTGTTTCAGAGAACAGCACTTTAAGATGGTAGCAGGTTGTGTTTGACTTGGCTGGTGTTGTTTTATCAGGTTGTCCGTGGACACTACAAAGGCCAGCAGATTGGCAAAGTGGTGCAGGTCTACAGGAAAAAATACGTCATCTACATCGAGCGTGTGCAGAGAGAGAAGGCCAACGGAACCACAGTCCATGTCGGCATCCACCCCAGCAAGGTGAGAAATCACTTCTAAACTCCTGACTGTGCAGGTTGAAGTTAATCAGAACATTGATACATTTTAGACCTAAGGTATCTGGACCTGAAAAAGGTTGATTCTTATTGTGCAAAAACAGAAAAAAACGTAATAAATACTGCCAGAGTGTACCTGTCAAAGGACTTATCTGTGTATCCAATGTTGAAGGTCACTGGCAGTTAAGCATTGTAGTCAACTTGGGTCTTAGTAGGTGTCCATCCTTAAGGATGCAAAATATTACATTTTTTGCAGCTGTCCAATATCTAATGTGCAGATATTTCTGAGCTCATTCTTGCAGGTTCTTACATCGATACTGACATATGTGAAAGAAACAATACCTTCACTGGATTAAAATTGACCTGGTCCTTTCGTGGTGAAAGTCTGTGTTAAACATGTGAAATAGGAAAGTTTGTTCTTAAATGTTATTTTAAATTAATAAACGTGGATACATTTTTTACATTCTACCTACGTTTAAGCCACTATCTGTGATGTATATACCCAGTTTGTAATGCCAAAACATCAGCCAAATTTTTCATATCAGCTTGCAACAATTTACCATTATCACAGATACTGCACATCCTTTTCCATCATTGCTGCCAGCAGTGTCTCCTTGCTTGATATGTGTGGTTTTGAGTGACAAACATTTAACACAATCACTGTATTTATTGTATCTGTTTTACTGCTAAAATATTAGAAATTTCAGTTTTTAGAGGCTTGAAAGTTGTTTTTGGCTCCAGATATCATGCTCTGTGTCCAGCACAAACAAGTTAAAGAGAGACTTAACAGGATAGAATTAAAACAGCCGCTGCTGCAGGAGACATTTATCTGATTGTAAGAGGATAACACACTCAAATGTATGTCTGGACATCAGAAGTGTTGTTTCCACTGAACTCCATCAAAGTTTGTAGAACATCTTCTCCAAAACAATCCACATAGGGTCTCTAGCGCATCCAAAGAGCCGTCCTGCAACACTGTTGGATACGGTGATCAAACTCTGCAGCTTTCTTTCCCTGTTGTAATTGTCATGCATGTAGAGATGCTGCTTCACTGACAGCCTTGGTGTGAACGACCATGTCAGTGAGCTGGAGGGCAGGCTGTCTGGATATTATCCTGATACCATGGTTGCATGTGTGAGAAGGGTTTAATGGATCACAAAGGTGACTTTTTTTATCAAAATGTGTTCAAATTGAAAGATAAGCGTGAAAAACTTTTGTTTTTAAGTTTGTGCAGGTTGTTATATAGTCAGGCGTTTGTGTTGCTTTATTTTGCCATATATCGGATGCTTCTCTGAAGTTAACAGTCAAAATAAATGGGACATTCATGTGAAGATGAAAAGCCAAATATCAATAAACCCAGCTTGCTCTGGAATCCAAGCAGAGCTTTTGGAGGTTGTATGTATGTATCACACTGTGTGCCTTAATCATTTGTGATGCCCAACTAGCACAGTTCTAGTGCTCACACTGTACGAGTATATTGGAGACAAAGTTTGACAAAAGTAGATACCGTCACAGTAGGACTTTCTAACTCAGGTTGAAGTCAATTTCACATGAATTTTTGCTATTGCATGGCTCAAGCACTCAGAACCAAGACGCTCTTGCTTTGGCACCTACAGCATCACCAGCAAACAATTACTTGTTAGATCATGAAAAAATAGATCTTAGCTAAAGTGCTGTACTTTTTTCCTCCTTGATCATTATATGATCAGGGCATGTTAAAGGCATGCTTTCTGTTCCCAGAGTGATTTCAGAGAGCACAAGTAATTAGGTGGTTGCTCTGCTTCAATGTGTAAATGTGTGTATTTTGCCAAATGGCAGGAGTATCAAATGTAAGAAATCTCCCTGCTGTTCAGAAGAGCACTGCAAAATCATCTGATTTTTGACCATTGAGCCTTAAAAACAGTGAACTGTGAAAGCTAACTGCAACCTTCAGAAAATATGGATAATTGTACAAATCATGATTATTGAAAGGGATTTGAAACTGTTTGTTTCGAAGTGTTGAAGGTGGAAGAGCATAAATCTTAAGACCAAAGACCCTATTCTTTACAGTTTCTTTAGTTTACATGTCCCATCAGTTTACATGTTTTATTCATGTTGCAATGTAAAGATTTAGCCCGAAACCCCCCAGGATTCTAGCGTTCAGTTGCCCATTGGTGTAGTTATTTGGCAGTGAGCAGGACAGTTGGATCATGAAAGAAGTTTACAATATTAATGTGTGGTTTGTTTGCCTCTGGGATGTTATGAGTTATTGTGTTGGGACGATTGGTGGTCTTTCTGGAGTTTTATTCTGAAATTCCCAACATGGGCTGTGGGTTTAAATGGCTGACTTCTGTTTTGGGGTCATTCTGCTCTGCTTAGAGCGACGCATGCTGGCAGTGGACTCAACTGTAGATGGACTATGTGCGCCTTTAGCAGAGTGATGCATTTAGCCTACTTTTAAGACAGATTACAGCATTCGCCAGACACTGAGGCTCCAGAGAGGCCATCATTTGCTCTGGAGTGTATTGTGTTGATTGGATGCTGCATATATAGATTATGTGGAGTAAAAAGGTTATAGGATACCCCTTCTTGGTATATGTATGGCTGAAAGGATTGGCCTGTTTCACTGTACAATTGCCCATGCATGAGCCTCAAGCCCTGATGCACTGATATGGACATCGCTTATGATTGATCAGTTTGGTGGGACCAGTCCTTTAGCCCTGTCCTGTATTTATGCAAAAGTGCAATTTGGGAGGTTGCAACAATTTTTAGTTCCCATAGTGATACATCAGTGGTATTTGCCAAGACAGTGCAATACAGTGCTGGTTTTCCAAGACGCACAAAGGCAGACGCACACATAGAGCACTACTTTCCCCCACCAAGTCTCCCCCCTTCGTAATATTACACATATTACAATGGGGCTGGAGGTCATCTTGTTCCAACCATTTCTTTTGTCCTGATGTCAGAGTGGAGGGAAATATCATGGGGATGTTAATACTGTGTCCAACTTGTCTATGCATGGCTGAAAGTGTTGCCCTTTGGCACTTGCCCTTGTTCCAACTTTCCATCTCTGAATTAAATATCTACTAAATCATGTTAAAGAAACTTTTACAATAACGTGTTTGTAATTTATTTTATAATGGAAGTTCTAAATTTGTTGATTTTCATGATCAGATTCAGATTGTTTTTTTGGTCACCTTGATGACCTTAAAAACTTCAGTGCCTCAGATATGGCTGAAACCTCGACTTTAACCATTTTTTTAACTTTCAGGTGCTCATGTGGTGGCAAAAGCTAACTGAAGCTTTCATTTATTGTTTTTTTCCAAACTGAAGCTCTCATAAATTGGATCAGCAGGCCGTCTGTGTTCATCAGTTTTAACTTCTGTAGCAAAAGAAAGCACATGTCTATTTAACTGCAGCAATTAAACTTGAATTATGCAAAAACTGTCAGCTGGTATGAAAAATGTGCAGAGCCCAAAATAGTACTGATTAACTGGGGATGTACAATAATATAGTCACATAATATAAGTTAGAGGTATGAATGTACCAGCGTGATTTTCATTTAAAAGTGGCAGAGCTCTCTGTCAGCAGGTTGAGATGATGCTGTTTACAGCTCTGACACAGATGAGGCTTTTTTTTTTACTGATATTGTTAAAAATATGATATGTGAATAACACATTTAAAAAAGAAATAACTGTCTTTACTTGGTGTCTGTTCTTCAAGATATTAATTGTACCATCAAATCAAAGACTTGTTTTGACATTTTCATAAATAGACTGTCAGCTGAAAAGTAATAGACTTGTTGCCCTTAAAGAGTGCATTCGCTGAAATGAATTAGGAAATACTGCCGTCTGTATGAATCAATGACTGCAGTCTTTCAGGCCTATCACTTGCAACTACATTTTATGATGACATTTCAACACGGACTCCATTAATTTGAAAAAAGTTCCCTCGGGTGCACTGTGAGGATATTGTTGAGGCAGTGTGTTACTATTAAAAACATTACGTGATCTGTTGTAAAGTTTAAGGTGGTTTAGACACCCATCATTTAGGAGGGTGGGTCTAACACAGCTCGGTGTTCCACTTTAAATGGGTCCATTTTGATTTGATATGACAACAGCAATCACACTGTTTCGATACAAAACAACTGTGCTGAGATTGTTTGAAAGAGGTGGACTCAGCTTGCTACAGATCAACCAGCTGCAGTAAAAAATGCATTCGACCCTGCAGCCTAACGAACAGAGTGCCAGGTTATTTCATCACACTGCTGTAGTAGCAAAAGCAGCAGTAGTAATGATGATAGTATTACAGCCACAAGGGTTCTTGGATCTCAGCTGATAATGAAATACAATGGATAATAATGTTTTGATTCCATAGTCGCTTTCTGTGATCAGGCCTAACCATAAAAATGGCAACAGGCTAACATTCCTGTCTTTGAGCACATCATCTTAAGACTCTACATCATTGACTGGCTGTAAAACACTTTCTCCACAATGCAGTCCGGCTCAAGGAGGAGAATTTATCATTATCACATTTTCCTAGGCTGCCCTCTACTTTTCCAAGTGTTAGGATTATTTGGTGTCCTTTGTCATGTGCATCTAGTCCTAGAGAGCAGTGTGACAGCTTGTTAACTAAATTTTCTTCTTATTTTCAGGTGGTGATCACCAGACTAAAGCTGGATAAGGACCGCAAGAAGATTCTGGAGCGCAAGGCCAAGTCTCGCGCTGATGGAAAGGAGAAGGGCAAATACAAGGAGGAGACCATTGAGAAGATGCAGGAGTGAAAATAATCTTTTGCTATCAATAAACTGTATAAATGGACCAAACTTTGTCCGTCTCATGTTTTACAATTTAGTTTTCTTATAAGGTGAAAAACTGATAACATTGTGACGTGTTAAATATCATTGCTTACCGTCAGTTTTTAAAGCTGCAATACATCTTGGAAACTTCAAATTACGATTTTTTTTGGCTTACAGGTTTCAACATCTGAAGAAACAGGGTGCCAGTGAAACCAACTCTGTATTTGAAGTTGGTTTTGCTCAGACCTGAGACACTGGCTCCAAATTCTGTCTGAGTCTCAAAATAAGCTATTTGAAGGAGCTGGCAAGTGTATGACTTCACAAGTTAACAAGCAGGAAATGCCAAATTTTAAAGGAGTTGAAATGATTTAATTAAAATTAGGCTCTTTGTATCCAAGAACTGCTACACAAGGGAACTTAAATGACAAGTGGTTTATGAGAAAACTCTTTGTGAAGATACTAATAATCACAGAACAGCAAGGATGGATTTTATAGCACATTTTAAGAGGTATATGCTATGAATACTTCCATTGTATTTATTTGAAGTTGTAGGATTTTATGCTGCAGAGCTAAAGCAAACAGAAAAAAATGAATAACAGATGGTTGATTTCATAAGGTATAAACGATCAGGGTTTTCCTGTCAATTTGGTTGTAGGCTTTTGGGCATATAGTTACTTTAGCTTACCCAAGAACAATTTGGGTTTTCCTCATTTTTACATGATACTTAAGTCATTGAGATGTTAAGTCTGAAAACACATATTAGTGTGTGCTGTGTTAGTAAAAAATGTTATGTGTTCAGAGAGGCTTCACAATGAAATTATTACCTCTGCCAAGGAGGTTATGTTTTTGCCAGCGTTTATCTGTCTGTTTGTTTGTGGGCAAAATAACTTGAAAAGTTCTGAACGGATTTGGATGAAATGTTCATGAATTGTCGGAAGTGGGATATGGAAGAACTGATTAAATTTTGGGGGCGATCCGGATCACTGTCTGGATCCAGGAATTTTTTAAAGGATTCTTTAATATTGCCAGATAGGACCATTTTTGCCAAAGTGGACCGAAGCTGCTTGGCAGAGGTCTGCGCTCTCTGAGTGCTTTTCTAGTTTTAAATGCATTTTTTTCCCACAGAAGGAGTTTTGAAAACGGACTGGCATTAAATTAAGTGTTCTTGTAAAAAACAATCTGAAATCTCTTCAGAATTTACAACATTAACTAAATTAATCTGTTGTGTAATATATACAGTAATGTTTTTGATACATGTTAATTTTTGGTTCAATCAAACTTATCTTGCTAACCTTTGATTCTTCGTACAATCTTTTTCAGTCGCCTTGAAAGGCAGCTGGATATGCCAAATACCATGTCTATCATCTGGTGAGTCAGTCCTCTAAATTATATGCCGAAACATTTGCTGGCAGTCAGGAAATGATCTTCACAATTAGCATCCTTTGTAAGGGAATAAGATAGTTGTTACAGTTGTGGCTTATTTGTACCTAAGGGGAGAAGCCACTGCAAGACCACAAAGTGAAAGTCCAACAACCTGAGCTCTTAAAGGGGTCTGTCCTCTCCAATGCTGTCCATTCTCTACCAAACACTTTTTAAGGGATATTTTCCAGAAAGACTTCTGAAACACATTCCATGAATATGTGAAACAGTCTGGAGTGTCAGGCTAAATCCCTCAGGGTTCCCCATCAAGAACATTTCAGGCTTGCTTGTTCACTTGGTCATATCAGGAAGTTTTCTCGCAGTCAGACTCTGAAAACCACTTAAACACAGAAACCCCCCAAAGGTCATGAGTCAGAGCAGGCGAGCTTCTTGTCACCACCCAGACTTGACCTTAAATTTGAGACAAGTGTGAACATGCAAGTTAGGAAATTTCATGGTCAGGCTCAAGGCGGCATATGTGCTAAAAAATGGTGAGGTGGGGTGACAAGCAGGACAATTTAAGGGAAAGTCTTCGTAAAATCCCTGCTTTACTGCATATTTTTAGAAATATAAACAAATCTAAACAAACTACAACTAAACTAAACCTTATCAAACAACCACTGATGTGCATTGTGTACATGTAGTACACGCAGGCAAAAGAAGTCCCATGTCCTTTCAGAGTTCTGCATTTTCATGATTTACAAACCAAAAAAGCAAGCAAGCAAAAACCCTTGTGAAAAAAGAGGCCCACCCCAGCATGCTGGTCCTCTGCCTACCTACTACCTACCTATTTTACCTCTAGTTCTAATATACACTTGGGTGCAACTTAGACACATCATCAGTGATGTATCCTGGGTTCATTGGGTGTTTCGGGTCTCACAACATCAGACACCCTCGCCCAGGTGACCCAGCCGGGGTTGATCAGTCCCCGGCTTGTGTCTAAGTAGCTGTTATGGTCCACGGATCTCCCCTCTTGATCCACAGCCATCTGGACGCCTTCTCTGCTGAGTCTGTGATGTTTTTGATGGCTCTTCTGTTTTGCAGTCCCTTCACTCCCAGCATCTTGAGTGCCCTGACGAGAGACTGGCCCACGAATGCTCTGCACCCGACCTCAATGGGGTTGCATCGGGTCCTCCATCCCCTGCTCCGGCACTCACCTGCCAGCTCCCCGTACTTAGCCCTCTTCCTCTCAAAGGCCTCCTCCATCTGGTCTTCCCAGGGAACAGTCAACTCCAACAGGACCACTTGCCTTGTTGTTTCTGACACCAGGACTATGTCTGGCCTGAGTGTGGTCACTGCGATGTTCTCTGGGAATCTGAGCTGTTTCCCTAGGTGGACTATCAGCTAAGCCTAATCAAAGAATAAGGAAACAATAATATTGATATGACACATTATGCTAGGCAAATAACGAGCAAAAGAAAATGCCTAGAAATAAACAAAAGCCCCTTTAGTTATATCATTTACCTAAATGCCAAACCAAACACTAACTTTGGATAAATAGTTCATTCACTTACTGTTTCACACACACACAACTTACTCAAATAAATTCAGGTATTGTTCTGGATTTTTATGGACATTGTTATGTAATACATCATAAACTACTCTGCTGTGGACAGACTTATGAGTTAGAATTACTTGCCAGTCTTTTATCATAGCCATGAGCTACACACTAATTTTACAAATGTTAATCTTTTACTTGTTTAGGTGCATGTATCGCTAATAGCTCAATAAGTTCTTGATGGATTTTTATGACATTTTCAGGTAATATTTGTCATAGCACAAGGAAGATGTGATCAGAATTTGGTGGTGGATGTCGACATCTGTATTTTTAAAGGATTTGTTAACAGTGCAAGTCAGGGCATTTTTTCCATAATTTTGACAACAACTCACCGACAGTGTTAGAAATACTTTGGTGGAGGTTTGTGCTGTCTGGGCACTTCTATAATTATTGTACCAACAATATTTCTATGTATGTTTATTTTAATATGAGTACTTAATTTCTTTAAGTCTGTTATTACATTTTAGCAGCTGCTGTAACAACTGAATTTCCCCTAATGTGGGTTAGGTATAGGTTTAGCTTAATTTATCCTAAATATCCATCAATCAATCTTTATTTGTATAGCACCAATTCATATCAAGTGTTATCTCAAGATACTTTACAATACAGCACAAAGCTCTTCATATTATGGATACACATATATGCATAGATACATATATACATATATGAAATACACATATACATACGTATACAAATATATGCATCCAACACCCAACATGAATCCATTTAGCCAATCATGAATCCCTCCATCATGGCGGCAAGAAAAAACCTTCTGTTAAGCAGCAGGAAGTCTTGAATGTGGACCCCAGTCTCATGATGAACAGCAAATCCACACGATGCTGTGTTGGGTGTGTGGGCAAAGGGAGGGAGGTAAGTGGAGACAAGTGGACTAAAGTAAGAACTAAAGTTATTGACAGATCAATGGACCAATCATAGACCTGTCGTCGCCAAATTTGTTTCTGCTGGAAACAAATTTATTAGAGGTTAGCCTCTTGAGATGCTACAACTTGTTTTCAGGAGGGTCCTCATGTCTGTGTGGTTGTGGTGATAATTTCAAAGAAGTATAATAAATGAAAGTCTTACTGAAAATAAGAATTTATGGTAGTGACGAACTCATGGGTGTCCAGACCACAAGTGCATCCCTACCATATTTGTCTCCGTTAAGTATAAATGTATTAATGGTAGACCTCTTGAGATGTGACACCTCATTGTCAAGAGGGATCTCATGCCCATGTGGAGCTAGAGATAGTTACTACAGATGTATCAACCATGGATAGAAAGATCATGCTAATATCAACATTAACAGCTATAATGATTATGAACTGGAATGAGATGGCCAAATATGTGTTATGTCTGTAATTGTAGTTATTGAGGCTTCGTGACTCCGCAGCAGCAGGTAGTCTCCACCAAGGATCCCAGGCCACCTACAAGACAAGAGCCAGAGACGAGTACAGGAGCAAACAGAAAGGGGCAGAGGCATATATGGAGAGAGAGAGAGAGAGAGAGGGATAGAGCCCAGTGTGCCAGATCCCCCCGGCAATCTAAGCCTATTGCATCTTAACTATGTGTCTAAACTATGGACTATGAGCTGGTCCCTAACTGAAAGCTTTATCAAAGAGGAATGTTTTAAGTCTAACCTTAAAGGTAGAGAGGGTGTCTGCCTCCCGAACTGTGGTCGGTAAATGGTTCCAGAGAAGAGGAGCCTGATAACTGAAGGCTCTACCTCCCATACTACTTCTAGAGACTGATGCACCACGAGCAGGCCAGCATTTTGGGAGCGTAATGTTCTAGAGGGGTTGTACGGCACTACAAGCTCTTTTAGATAAACTGGTGCCTGTCCACTGAGAGCTTTGTAGGTGAGAAGAAGAATCTTGAATTCTATTCTATATTTAATGGGAAGCCAATGCAGAGAGGCTGATACAGGAGTAATGTGGTCTCTTCTCCTAGTTCTAGTCAGTACACGTGCTGCAGCATTTTGAACCAGCTGAAGCGTCTTAAGCAACTTGCTGGAACAGCCTGAAAGAAGAGAATTACAATAGTCCAGTCTAGAAGTAACAAAAGCATGGACTAGCTTTTCAGCATCGTTCTGGGACAGGATAGGCCTAATTTTAGCGATGTTACAAAGATGAAAAAAGGCTGTTCTTGAAATTTGCTTTATGTGAGAGTTAAAGGATAAATCCTGATCAAATAGAACCCCAAGATTTCTAACAGTTGTGCTTGGTGTCAGGCTAATGCAATTTAGGGCAGTTAAATCATTAGAAAAGGTTTCTCTAAGGTGTCGAGGGCCCAGCACAATGATCTCTGTCTTGTCTGAGTTAAGGAGAAGAAAATTTTTGGCCATCCAGGTCCTAATGTCCTTTAGACACGCGTCTAGTTTAGATAACTGATTTGTCTCACCTGGCTTCATTGATACAATCAGCTGAGTATCATCAGCGTAACTATGAAAATTAACAGAGTATTTCCTCATGATATCACCGAAGGGAAGCATATATATGGAGAAGAGAATTGGACCTAGCACGGAGCCTTGAGGAACTCCGTAACTTACTTTAGTGTACACAGAGGACTTGTTGTTCACGTGTACAAACTGGTATCTATCAGATAAGTAGGACTTAAACCAATTTAGCGCAGTGCCTGTAATCTCGAGTAATACCTCTAATCTCTGTATAAGAACATCATGATCAATGGTGTCAAAAGCTGCACTAAGATCTAACAAAACAAGTACAGAGAGAAGTCCCTCATCTGAAGCTGAGAGTAGGTCGTTAGTTACTTGAACTAGAGCAGTCTCTGTGCTGTGATGAGCTCTAAATCCTGACTGAAAGTCCTCAAAAAGGGTGTTGTTCTGAAGGAAGTCACATAGCTGATTAGCCACTACTTTCTCCAGGACCTTTGAAGTAAATGGAAGGTTTGATTTAGGCCTGTAGTTAGCTAATGTTCCTGATTCGAGGTTAGATTTTGTAAGGAGAGGTTTGATTACAGCTACTTTAAAAGACTGTGGCATGTAGCCTGTTGATAGAGATATATTTATTGTCTCCAGCAGGGATGGACAAACTAGGGGACAGACCTCATTGAACAGCTTAGTTGGGATCGGGTCTAAAAGGCAGGTTGATGGTTTGGAGGAGCAGACAAGAGAATTTAGCTCCTGAAGGCTAATTGTAGAGAAACAGTCTAACTCAAGTCTGACTACATTTAATGGTATGGTAGGTTCGGGTGAAAGCAGGGAGTTGCTAATTTTATCTTTAATTTTAAGAATTGTATCATTAAAAAAGCTCATAAAGTCCTCACAGCTGAGAGCTTGAGGAATCACAGGCTCTATAGAGCTCTGACTCTGTGTCAGCCTGGCTACAGTGCTGAAAAGGTACCTAGGGTTGTTTTTATTTTCTTCAGTTAGTGAGGAGTAGTACAATTCAATCTATATTTTTTCCTTCTGAAGTTACTAACTGTACATCAGCTGGAAGTTTATTTCACTCTTTTAACAATGCCAGGGCAGAATTATTCCCAGTGACATCTTACCTCAGGGGTGGGTGACTGGCAGCCCACCAGTCATTTTCAAATATTAAAGATGTTATATATTCACCAGGAAAAGAGGACAAAATCTGCCAGGAAAACACTAAACTTGGCAATATTTTTGGCTGTAATTGTTTCAGTAAAACTTTATCAAGCATGACAAAATGTATTCAAAAGACACCATATTCTTTAATAAACAGTAAACTCTTCAACTTGCATTTATAAAGTTGGTGAAACTGGCCTGAATGCTGTTTGATGCACATTATCTTAGGTATAACTTATTTGTTGGAGTAAAAAAACAAATGCTGATACAAAACTTTCTTTTCTTGGTTCCTTTTGTTAATTTATAAGTAACTGTAACTGTGTGATGTTAAAATGAGTACACCCTACAGTTCCTCTTATAAGGCCCTCTGGTGATGAAGATGGTCCCCAAAGCTGCCCATCCCCTGGTTTATCTACGGGGAACAAGTTTTTAAAATATCCTAAATAGTGTCAAATCTTTTATAGAGAGAGATAAATCCTTTATAAACAGATTAACAGTTTTGATCTCAACATTTATCAAAATAGTTGTGGTTAGGCTCAAACCATGCAGCAGACACAGCTGTAAAATGTTCAATAGAGGAAGATAAATCCTTCATAAATGAGATGAACAGTTTTGATCCGGACATTAATCAGAATAATTGTGGCTCTGAAGGCTCAAACATGCAGCTTGTGTGTGTCAGGTCTGCAGTATCAGGTCTAACTTTAGTTCCTCCCTCTCTGACTGATCATGTGATCCGCTGCGTCTCCTCTGTAGTTTCTCAGTTCCTCTCTCTGCCGAGCTGTGCTGAAGTTTGCTATAAAGTTTTTACCTGTGATATAATCCAGGATTAAAACCAAGCACCATGGCGGAGCTCAGTTTTGTGATCGCAGTGTCGGTGATGACTCTGTTTTGGGGGATCATCGGAGGAGTTGTTCCCTGGTTCATCCCCAAAGGACCGAACAGAGGGTGAGTCTGTTAGCTTAACTCTAGCTTTGACTAGCTACAAAGAGCTAGCTGAAGTTTTATTTAGTGTTGTCCCGTGACTTTCATGTGATATAACTGTACTAAAAGTGTGTCAAGTCTTTCTCACGCTACTTTCACATGTTATCTTCGACTTTTCTGTGAATTACAGTGAAGTCGCGAAATGTTTCTTGCAAATTAGTGAAAGTTTGGTGTTAGCCATTAGAAACTAGTTGACAGCTCTTCCTCTTGTGCAGTAAAACTTCACCAGTTTAAGCTTTTATGTTGTTATTGACCTCTCCACAGTGTTTTACAACTCTTAATACAGTTATACAAAGAAATTAACTCGACATTAACTGAATGTGTGGGAAATGTGTCCAGTTTAACTTCCTCTAGTTCCCTGTTGGTCACACATCACGGGATCAGCTCCTGTATGTAGATGAGTGTACTCAATGATAGGGCCGGGCATCATGGACAGAAACATCATGTCTCAATATACTCTGGCTGAGTGGTGTTACACAATGCTTAATGAAGATGCAATGCATTGATACTATTTACGAAGATATAACAAAATTAAAGTCTGTTTTGAGCTAAAACAACGTTGGTGAAATGTCACATGCACTTCTATCAACAGCTCTGCATGATGCCAGCATGTAAATAAAACATTAGAATAAGAAAACACATATCTGTTAAGATACAAGGATGATTTGAATGCTTCTTATAACTAGAAAGAACTCGGAGAGCGCAAACCTCCGCCAAGGTAGCTCATACTGTATATTGCTGTTACATCTATAAACAATAGTTCCATGACAAAGTTACCATCATAATGTGATTCCTTGACCCTGAAAACCCACACCTAGCACTCTGAATTATGTTGATATCATTATTAGTTAGACAGTTATTGAGCCAAAACTATAATTCAATAATGGCCTTTGACTGGATCACCACCAAAATCTTGTCAATTTTAAGTTGGGCCATTATTAACCTCTCCTGAAAATTTCAGCAAAATCTGTTCAACAGTTTTTGCGTAATCTTGCTAACAAACAAACACACTGACAAAGGCCGGCAAAACCATAACCTCCTTGGCAGAGGTAACAAATGACGCTTCAGTTTTCCCCCTCCCAGCCAACTTCCAGCCACTGAAAGTCTAAAAAAGAACTTTGTTGTTGTTTATGTTCTCAGTTCCTGTGCATTTATGCATTTTCCTTGTTAAGCAAAATTTTTATATATATATCTTATAAAATCAAAGTGGTAATGGTCACATGCTTGTCACGTAAATGCTGGGGATCTCCTAACAACCATTAGGGTGGGCAGTTCGGAGCACTTTCCTGTAATGGACAAGCCAAGACTCTGCCCAGGAAATTGGGGAAAATTTAAGTGGCTATATCTGTAATGTCTGTAATCAGGCAGATCCACCTTGCCAACCTCCAATTAACAACAAATGTGAGCATCCCAAGTGGCCCAGTCAACGTCCTTTAGGCAGGAAGAGGTGGGAGCAACAAGCGTATCTGAGTATCTGCTGATTTTGAGTTACAATCTGATATTTACATTTACCTAGACATTAACACCCGCAGTGTTCTTTCGTGTGTTTTTCATTTGCTTGTTACCCGTTTTAAGTAAAGTAACAAGATGCCCTTATTTAACTACTTTAATAGCAAGCCTATTGCAGAGCTCTGAAATTAGAATGAATGCAGAGTTTTTGGCAATATGACACTGACCATCACTGAACTGACCTATTACCTCAAATCTGACTGTAAACTAATCAGAGCGTGCTCGACCCACATGGGGAAGCAGCCTCAAAGAGGCAGGAGTTCTAACAGAGCATTTCAGACAGAGTGAGAATACAGCTGGATCAGGGACACTGTTTTTTAAACCCAAGTGATTGTAAACAAACCCTTGCAGTCATCAAAGAAAACATATTTACCTGATTTAAGGCAAAATATGACCTCTTTAAAATTTGCAAATGGGGCACCTCTAGATGAATATTATGTTGATCTAAAGAAAACCAACAATATAATACCAGATGAAGGAAATGTTATGTTGAGCTAAGTTAATCTCTTTAAGACCTTTGTCAAGACCTCTGTTATATATTTTAAGACCCCCTCTGCATCTTCAGTGTCCAGTCTTTAGTGATAAATGTATTTGCTGACCGTTTGCAGCATATGTGAACAGTCTTAGTTTGTGAAAACTCCTTATCATTGCAAAGTAATTTAGAACTTAAGGTGGATAGAAAGCAAGGAAAAATTAGCTGTTTAACAGAAGAATGCAACAGATGTTTAGAAAAGTAAAGAAAAACAGCATCCAAGCAATAAGCAAAAAAGCTACTAAGAGTTTAAACTCTTGAAATATTGTAAAAGAATTCACAACAATTGATAAATGCAATATTGTTCTAACTGGTTTATTATTGCAAGATTTATCAATACATCTTTGAAACTTGATATTTTGCCAAGTCTTTTTTATATCAATTGTACAATGATTGAACCCTAATGTTTTGAACTTTCTCTTTTTCTACAGAGTGATTGTCACAATGCTTGTGTTAACTTCAGTCTGCTGCTACCTGTTGTAAGTATTATTCTACAAGTGTAACAAGATTTAAAAAAAAAAAAAAACAGTAACAATGTGCTTGTTCAATGTAATTTGCTCGTTCGGGTGGTGCAATTTTTTTTTTTAAAGTAAGTTTAACGAATCTGGTCTAAAATTACAAGAATTGTTAGACAAATTTTCTATGAAAAGAAAATTGGCTTGAGTAATTTTGAGAAGTGATAATTCATTTAACTAAATTATAAGTACATCAATTAACATCCAATTTAAACTTCTGAGTCATTATTACCAGTATTATTCATCCTAATTGAAGAAATCAGAATCACTTGGTTTGTATAAGTATTAGTTGAATGATTCAAGTAAGTAATCACTTTTTTTACACCCCTATTCAATATTTTTGTTTTTTTCGGGGAACAAAAAATTTAATGATAAGAAGAGGAGCAGGGCAGTATGGTGAACCTTTAAATTTCAGAGCTTTTAGTGGAGTAATTGTAAATTTAAAAAATCTCTCTCTTCCTGTCTCTCTCTCGCTCTCTCTAAATATTAAAAAAAAAACAATAATATATATATATATATATATATATACATATATATGTGTGTGTGTGTATATATATATATATGTATGTATATATATATATATATATATATATATATATATATATATATATATATATACACACACACACACACATTGCTGCAGCAAACATAACTTGTTATGGTGTGTTTCAAGTTTGTTCCAGTTTTAGCTCCATTTCCATTTAATTGTGCCACAAAAATGTAGCTTAACACTGAAGAAAGTATGAGTATGTATAGTATTAGTGTTGTTTTAAATTATTTAACACACAACGAGGAGCAGGTCTGCTAAGGGGTCATGTTACACATTAGGTGGGCAGTGGAGTGCAGCCAGTGTTGCAGCCTAATTAAGTTGCGAGTAATCCTCCTCCAGCACATTGGGATTTTTTTAAACAGCAAACATTGGCTTTTAGTAGAGTTATGCAGGTGGTTTTGTTTTTCTTGTGTAATCATTTCTGTCCCTTCTGTCAATCAGCTGGTTGATAGCAATCCTGGCTCAGCTGAATCCACTTTTTGGACCTGCTCTGTCCTCTGACACCATCTGGTACCTGAGCTATCACTGGCCTTAAATCAGGACTTATAACCACACAGGTAAAAAGAATGAAATGAAAGTATTGAAAACATTAGGATATTAAGTTAAAATCTAGTATATTTGTCATATGTGCCTCAGCTCTTTGCTTTATTTTCACTGACATATTCTTTATTGTCATTTCGGTCTGCAGAAGAGGACGTGCTGTTGTCATTACAGTGGATGTTTGCTCCTCCTGCCATGCGGAGATCATTCCTTCTGAATCGCCTTAAACTCTTTCCCCGTGTGATCACCGAGTGATGCCCACCCTGGTGCCTTGTACAGAAACAAATCCAAAGGACCCCTGTGAAATCTCACCGAATGTACTTAACCTAAATTAAAGCAACCATCACATGCTGTTCAGTTTATATTTATGTTGGTATTGTTAATATTCATGATCTGTGTTGTGAGAAGATGATATGTGATGTGTTTGATGTGTCCTCATGTGTGTTGGTGTTTGTGATGGACATAATCATTTTGAATGTTGTAAAATAATAAAATAATTATGAACTGTATTGGTATGTACATTTTGTGTTTAATTTTCCTCATTATTTGAACCTTTTTTGAAACCATTTATTAGTATGACCTGAAATTCTTGCAAAACTAGCTTTTTTTGTAATTATTTATTTGACCAAATATGTTGCTTGTGTCATTTTTCATATTTGTGGTGTATCATCATCATATTTAATACTTTTCTGTACATTTAAATGAATGACGGGAGTAAATCGAGAGCTGAGTTGAAAAGTCGCCCTCCTGCTTGCCGTAGCTTGCGTCGATTACGTGGGCAACATGGCGTCCACTGATGTCCACGTCCGAATATGTGAACAAGAAATACTAAAATATGACTTGGAAATCAAGGCTCTCATCCAGGTATGTATTTGTGTTTATTCAGAATAATTTCTGCCTCGTTTGGTCAGGTCTGTTTGTGGGCTTGTCATTAAAGTGTTTAGTTTTTCTTGTGATAATGAAGCTCCGTAAGTCTCCAGCTGCAGTCCGCCGGTGACTGACAGCTGTGAGATAATTCACTGCTGCCAGCGTCAGCCGTGCTGTAAACCTGCTCGACGATGTTCCGTACATGAATATTGACTTTTAACTGTGTTTGTCGATTATTAAAGACAGTTTTAATACGTGAGAAATTTAAACTGAAAGCGAAACTGCATAGAAATCACTGAAATTGACTTTCCAGTTCGAGAAACGTGAATGAACGGTTTGTTTTTATCTTACCTACAACTTCATTTATAATAAAGAAGTATTAGCCTACTGTTATTTTAGGACAGAATGAAGGAATGATCTCTGCATGGCATGAAGAGCAAACATCCACTGCAATGACTCAGCAGCACGTCCTCTTCTGCAGACAGAAATAACACTAAATAACAGTAAAGAATATTTAGGGAAAATAAAGCAAAGTGAGGAGGTACATGAGAAACATACAAAGGGATGAACTTAACATCTACAGTTTTCTCGGTTGTGCCCAAGTAATGTACAGACAAAATGTTTTCAATTTAAGCAGGGATGCATGATATTATCAGCAGATACTGGCCTAAAAATTAAATATTTTTATTGGCCGATATTTATTTGTTTATTTTCCCCCCCCAAAAAATAAAATACGCCGAGTTTATCGGCCATCAACCATATGTAGTAATATCAACAAAATACACAAATGTACCATGATGCTTCACCTTATCACTGCATAGGTACATTTAAAAATCAAAGTTAAGTTTTTTTTTCTTGGTTTTACATATATTCCTCACACAGATAGACTGTCATATTGAAAAAACAAGTCAATTTTCTTAAAGTAAGTAAAGACTTTGTGCTCTTTACAAAAAATATCAGCATCAGTATTGTGCATCCCTAAATTAAAGTCAAGATATTAATTGGAAATGGCAGCTTATTGATAAAATAAATAAATCACAATATTTACTTTGATAGTTTGGTGAAAAATCCTACTCATTTACATAATTCAGTCTAATGTCTTTTACTTTGTAAAACTTAATATAAGCCACTTTTTCAACCTCTCATGAAGAAAAATGTGTTATTGTTAGAATCTCCTGACTATAGCTAATAAACCTAGGTTTTGGGGGTTTTAGATTTTTTTTATATGAATAACACTGATAATAGCAAAGATTAAGAAGTGCTCCAGGAACACAAACCTCTGCTAAGTCATTTCTGACACTGTCAGATAAGTTGTTGTCAAAAATGTGGAAAACTGCCCTGTCCCCCACTATTAAAAAGTCCTTATACTAATTCCTGAATCCTCGTGCAGACTCCGATCACCACTAATACGTAATGACTTCCTCCATGTGCTATGACTAACCTTCCATGAAAATTTCCTGAAAATCCATTCAGAACCTATTGAGTTATACTGAAAATGTTGAAAACTGGCCTATCTTGCAGGGTTAAGAAATCTCGTAAGAGATTCCTGCGTCTGCATCCACTATAAAAATCCAATCACTTCTTCTTGTGCCATGTCCAACAATCCCTGAAAATTTCTGAAAATCTGTTCATAACTTAAACTCAAATCTTAGTATAAGCCTATTTTTAACTACTCGGTAGGAAAAACATGAACTATTAAAATCTTTTGACTTTGGGAAACAAACAAAGTTGTTTTTTGTCTTTTCAGTTACTTTGTGAGTAATGCTAATTATAGCAAAGAATAACTGATACATTTTCACAAAGACCTTGAGCTGCTGAATTGATTAAAGCCTTCTCTTTAGATTATTACTTTTGTTAGATTTTGTTAGATACTTTTGTTTGATTTACCAGTTTACACTTAGGGAAATGTTCAGACACTTGTCATATTGTTGGGAATCTTGCAACAGTGAAGTGTGAGAATCTGGGCATCAGTAGCTCACCCAGAACTAATGCAATGTCTTATCTTTGCTCTGATGTCTTACCAGGACATAAATGACTGTGATGGCCCTCAAAGTAAGCTGACAGAGCTGAACGCAGACGTGAAAAAGAGTTTTTATAATCTCAGATTAAGGATTCAGGTAAGAAACACTGCGCTGTAGTTGTTAGCTCATATGACACGGATTATTCAGTGAAACTTTTGTGATGTTGATTTTTTTGACAGGATTTAGAGCAAATGGCAATGGAGCAAGACAAAGAGTCTGATAAGCAAACTCTTATGAATCAGGTGGAGGGGCACAGAAAGCAGATGCTCAGGTAATCTCTTTGGTTTTTAAGTCTGACACACAAAATGAATTTTACAGGTGTTCGCTGTTTTGTATGCTTATACAAGTTTGTGATATTTGATGCTGCCAATGCCATGCAGGAAAAGTATATTGAAATGTTTTTTTTTTAATTATTTCTCTCTTTAAATGTGTTTTGTAGTAACCAGACAGTCTGGAGGAAAGCAAACCTGGCAAGTAAGCTGTCCATAGACAACATGGAGAAACAGGCTCTTCTTAATGGAACAGACAGTGCTGCAAGGCAAAGGTGAGCTGATAATGATTTCTTATCAAATGAGAGTCATTTAGGGTGCAGCTTAGAGTTTAGGACTGTATCAATAGAGCAGGTCAAGGCCTTTATATTTTTATTTTTATTTTTATTTTTATTTTTATTTTAATTTTCATTTTTTATTTAAAGGGACACATTATTAATACATCATGCATGAAGCAACGTTTAGCAAGGTTTCATTGACAAGAAAAATCCTTCCTTTCTGTGTTCAGCAGAAATAGACTGATGTTGAAACTCCATCTGCCAAAACTACAGTATGTTTGAGTTTAGAGGGAATAAAGAAAGATGTTCTTACAGAGACAGATGGGGAACAAACACAGCAACAACAATAAACAAAATAAAGTAATGGCTGCCTTTGCCATCCATTTATTTTGAAATATTGCTATTGAACTTTTTCCAAAACGCATCACAACAAGCATCACGTACGTCACGGGTCAACAAGGACGCTTAGCTCGAAAACAAAAACACATACATAGATACAAAAACGAAATATGAGATACAGTTGCACACACACACACACACACAAAAATATAATAATAAGAATAATAATAATAATAATAATAATAATAATAATATAATAATAACTAATAATAATAATAATAGTAATAATAATAATAATAATAATAATAATTATTATTATTATTATTATTATTATTATTATTATTATTTATTTATTGTTATTATTATTATAACGATAACAATAATTGGGTGTTGGCCTTGGTCATAGATTCATCCTTAATTTGTTTTCTTTTGCTGTTATGATAAAAAATTGTGAAGTATTTACTGAAACAACCACATAAGATTACAGACAAATCATTCTAAAATAAATACTAAAGACCCTCGACACTCACGCAGGTGTTTTTATTCACTCTGGTTGATTGGACCAGGAACTGTAGAAATTGGGCGGTCTATGGTGAACATTTTTGATGTTATTGGTTTTGACAATCAGTGAAAATGATAACAGGTCAACAAGTCCTCCTACAAATACAGGGTTTAGAAATTTCCCAGGGTAGCGGGGCTGTCTGTCAAACAAACTCGACCACACCCACACAATCCTGAGAAGAGGTCTGATTGAGGGCTCTTAACACCCAGGGCCTTTAAGAACATTAATCATATTAAAATGTAGCACACTGATTTTGGTAATCCAACCATTTGAGGTTGAACAGCTTTTAGTTTTACTTTAAAATCTACACAAATGAAATCAATGTAAGGCTGATGTTATGAAACAAAATTTTAAATGACAAAAATGAATCATTTTTACGTCTTTTTTAAGTCATAGTACATGTAGCTGTCAGGAAAACAATGTTGTTTGTATATGTTTTTTTTGTCTGTCCTCGTAGAAAGATGACTAAAGAGAACCTGGCTCAGACGACCAGTGACATCACGGAGAACCTCATGAGCATCAGTCGGATGATGGCGCAGCAAGTTCAGCAGAGCGAGGAGACCATGACCACACTGGGTAAGTAAAGGAAACCACTAAAACATTGGCTTAAATATATACTGAAGGTTATGTTGAATGTGTCCACCCGGTATTGAGGAGTGATTGACAGTGTGCAGCTGATCATGAAGTTTCTTTGTTCATATATTAAAGTGTTTGAGTCTGACTTTACCACTGGACCATATGTTGAAAAGATTTTTCTCTTCTGTTTGAAGCAACCTCCTCAAGAACAGTTCTAGAGACAAATGACGAGTTTAAGACGATGACCGGGACCATCCAGCTCGGGAGGAAACTCATCACCAAGTACAACCGCAGAGAGCTAACCGACAAACTGCTCATCTTCCTGGCGCTCGCCCTCTTCCTCGCCACAGTCCTCTACATCCTCAAGAAGAGACTGTTCCCCTTCCTGTAGACCAGGTACCCTCTGAGGACTCACCTTTTTCCACAGACATTAACTCAGCCTGAAGGATTTATACCACTTTATGGGCTTTCTACACATTTATCACTCTGATTTCTGCTCCTGAAGAGTTTGGACGGCTCACTCTGCAAAACTGTGATGCTGAAGCAGATCAAATGTTTTTGATTCAAAGGAATGTTAACATGTACATTAACAAGTCCAACTAGGGTTTCATTTATTAAAGGAAAAGTGTATTATTATTATTATTACTATTTATCACATAAATAGAATAGTTAATTGTGTTAAAGTTAATGCTGTGCATTGCTATTATTGAAACCAGTTAAGAAAAGGGACCAATGACCTATATTAATATTGTTGTTGCTCTTGGTGCAGTTCTCAGGACTCTGATAATGGCTTTAACATCAGATTCTGCCATGACTGCAAATAATAACCTCATTCTCATAAATTAATAAAAGTCCAGCTAACTGAAACCCGAAAGGCAATTGTCTTTCAGTGTAGCTTTTTAAATCTCATGTAACGTTAAAACAATTAAGAGTAAAATCAATTGATTACTTTCATTTAGTATAATTGATTGATTTTATATATTTAGTAATAGAGCACCTCTTTTGCTGATCATTTACCATCACCATGTATATAAAGTACATCATGGAAACAATATTACGACCAGTAGGAAAGTCGAGGGTCCCATCACACGACATTCCTCATTTTGCAATCAATACTGAAGCAAATGGCTCTCTTGTAAGCAACTTGTGTTAGTGTTATAAATGATCATGTACTTTAAAATAAAAGGGATGATTCATGATTATATTGTAGTAATGTCTTTTAGGAACTGATCATGGTTAATCATGGTTTTAATCATTAACCAAACCTCAGCATTTTGGGTTTACGTTGACCTGGGAGTTTCAGAAAATTCCTCAAGAACACTGCGGACAAGGCTGGAGAGGAGGGAGGGATAAGACATGCTCACTCATTTTTTCAAGCCCTCTCAGCTCCATCATTATAAAGCCTGTAATGAATGGGATTACTTACCATAATTCACTTATCATTTAAGATGTACCGACAGCTAGCTACGTGAGTGTGAAACAATGATTTGCCACTGCAAAGTATGTACAAGTCTTAAGGTAGGTAATACAGGGTTAAATGTGATGTCAGGCACATATATTATATTTCCCCAACTGCATTAATGTCTCTTGTGAAGCCCAAGGTTATATATATTTTTGCATGTTAAGCTGCTTCTACAGAACTGAATGCTATGTTACCACAGAAGCATTAAATAGAGTAATGATTGAACATAGAGCTGCTGAGGACACAGGCGTGCACATTATCATGATGAAAAACACGTTTTTTTAGGCAAACTACACTACCCACAAACCTAGAGTGTCACAGTGATGTCTGTGAGAGGTTGGCTACTATAACCAACAAATTGCAGCTGGAAAAAAGGTAGCTGTTATTGTTGAGCTTTGTGGTGATGATGATTGGCACCACACATCATCTGCCTCCAAAGATCAGCCAACCAGTAAAATGTAATTGCATTATCTGTTTTCAGCCTGTAGGGGGTGACTGCCGATGACCGAGATCGCATCGCCCAAGTTGTGTTGCCTGTCCATAAATAGCTCATTTGATTTGACATCACGCCCGCTCGAATTTCACCCCCCGATCATATCAAATCATATAACAGGATGTATTACCTGACATTATTCCAACTGTATCCTTTTCACTCACCTACCAACCACAAAACACAGCAGCTGATGGCCCTGCAGCAGCATCGTCTGTGAGTTCTCTGCAGTACCGTCCAGGCGTAACTAATGTCCTCACTAACTAATGTTCCCACACGGACATGGATCGTCACTCTGTGAGCTGGAATAAAAACAGTCTGTCACGGGTGTCGTCACACACCCACATAACGCTGATTGGCTGTCGCGGCACAGAAACACGCGATGTCGCCTGAAAAGTTCAAATTTTTTAACTCTGGCGACCGAGCGTCATGACCTGGTCGCGCGTCCAAAAAGACCCCAAGAGTACCCATCTGCAGGGACAAGGGAGCTGCCATATGTCTCCCAAGATGCGACGAAGTCACCGAGTTCACATCTGTCACACCGCAGGAGGGTTGGCCCCGCCCCATCAAAGCTGTACAGTGACTTTGCAAGGAGAGTGGTCGTTTGGTGTGAATGTTGCTGTAGTACTGAAATGCAGCGATTTGGACCATAGCATTTGTTATGAAGTGCTGCAACACAAACAATGATTGATTGATTGATTGAACGGATCAATAATACCACTACATTTCTCTTTGCTCTTTTTCATCTGAAATTAAAAAAGTTTTTAGGGTTTGTAACTTTGAAACAATAAAAGCTAAACTGCACTCTCACTATTGAATCTCACTTGCTGAACAATCAGAACAGTGCCTGTACTCATAAAACTGCTGCTCAGCTTGTCTCAATGTTTTATTCAGCAGAAGAACAGCTAAAGAAAGCGCACACTTTACTTCATCTCTGCCCGTGTGAGCTTGGCTGTGGTCTGCAGCGGAGCAGAAAAAGCTCAGAGGAGCTGTGGCAGCGATCACACTGGCAGAGATAGAGCAGCATGCATCCCTGCGTTTCTTCAGATAAGACCCGGAAAAGCAGATTAATGCGACCCGTTTCCCTCTCCTTTTCCAGTGTGGGTGGAGGGTGAGGGGGGATATTTTTAGTTCTGTGTGGCGCTGTTATCTGACGTTGCCTTTTCAACACCTCAGAGGAGAGACAGGGGGGCCAGAGGAGATACATGACCTTGCTCCTGTTTTCTGAAATCACATGGCATTTCTATTACCTTAATATTTGTTAATGCTGTCAGCATGAACATCAGTTCACGGAAAGTTTTCTTGATTGTTGATTGACATCAGTCTCAAATGTTTCTCTGTTATGTTGTTTGAAAAGAGAGAGAAGTCAGTGAGCATGTGTGGAGAGTCCTGAGAGAAGCCTAAGCATCTCTTACTCAAGTAAAGTGGAGGCAGTGGGTTAGAGCCGCTCTGTAGTCTGTTCATATAACTGCACACTTAAACAAGGCCTCTGGCTCTCTGTAGAGCAAATTGGACTATTCTTACATTTAGCACCATGATAGTGTCAATCAAGTGTTTCAGTTTGTATCTTAACAAGTGGACTCCGGTCTCAGGAGGGTCGACACAGCACCACGCAAAACCGTCATGAGGAGATGTTTCTGCTGATTTGTCTGAAAGTCTAAAGCTGAAACCATTGTTTACTTTTTTAATCAGAACGTAACATGCATGTTTGCTGTGTAGATAAATGTTGGTAAAACATTTTTAAATAAAACACAGCAATAACATTAAAAAATGATTTTTAATGACCAAATGTACAGTCCAAAAATAAACACATTTCTGGGATCAGGTCACATCTTTAGTTTGTTGTTATATTTTCAGAGAGGAATCATTTAGCATTTTTAACATGTCCACAGATAAAACTATTATTCATTATACAGGTTTAAAAAGAAACTATGTATGAAGTAAGTCATGAAAGACTGATTTCATGCCACAGTACGGTGATTTAAAAACATGAGGATCAGGTCAAGGTCATGACTCACAGCAGTTTCCGTCACCGTGGCTTAAACATGATCTCAGACTGTATGTCTGTGTGACAGAAGGCTGTAAAATTTATAAACTTTAACGACCTTTTCACCTTGTTGAAACCATTTGAAGGAAGCTTCTTAATAGCCACTTGAACATTTTAAACAGACACAGAACACATGTGGGTCAGGCTAATTTGTAGGTCCATTAAATCCCTGGTTTAACTGTTATGTGTCTCAAGAGAACTGATTGCATTTCAATAAAAACTAGATAGATTTTTTTTGACAGACAGACCAGAAAAGGGTGAATGATTCAAAACATGTAAAAAGTAATTCCAGCCATGTAAATAAAAGTTTAAATTAAAAACACCCAGTAAATTCTTCCCCCTCACTTGTTATTATTACATTAGGTTTTATTTTTCATATTTGCCAACTAACAATGCTGTCAGATTTGTAGTGAAGAACAACCAGGGTTTTAGAAAGAAGAATATAAAACTGTAGATAAGAAAACTAAGAGGGACTTCTGAACAATTTAAAACAACACTAAAAGAACTATACAGCATGTATTATAATTTTCACTCAAAGGACTGTTTGCGACTTTTCCAAAAATAAATACAAACACACACTTTTCAGTCAAAAACTGGTGCTGAAACCTCAACAAAAGAAATTACCCTATGTTAGTAAATAAAATAGAAACTGCAAATTCCTGACTCGTAAAAAAAAAAATGCATGCATTAAACAGGGGTGGAAAGTAATTAATTACATTTTAAATACAATACATTTAAATATTAATTTGTTAGCACTTAAATGTTTTAATATTTTTAATTTTGTTATTTAACCATCAGTTACAAATATAATCAACCCTCGTAAGCTCTCTTTACTGAACCATTAGTAGAGGACTTTCAAACCAGTCATCTTTTGGTGACAATATCTGTTTCTGCATCAAAGGTACAAAATATGGTATCAGTATTAGAGTAAAATGTTGTTTTTGTGACGATATGAAAGGAAGTCTTTGATTGATTTGGCTTTTCATTTTATTTTTCCCCAGTACTCAGATGATATGTAGGATGTAGTTAAGTAAAATGCTTTCCACATTAAACACTCAAGTAAAAGTGTTGATTAAAAAACAGCTTTAAAAACACTGTTACACATGAAAACATGAAATGTTATTTGATTTTGTCCACCCCTGCATGTATGACTGTTATTCGAGGAGCCGGTGTTGTGTACTCGTTTATTTTAAAATCTGCAATTTTACTTTAAATTCAGCAGATTTTAGGGGAAGTGCTGTGATATCACCTTTGACAAAGCATCTGGTGTCAAATATCATGATTTAATAATATATAATTGGCAAAAAAAAGGAGCTCGAAGCTCAAATCAGTTCCCTGAAACCACTGACACCCTTCACACCAGTTATTCTCAGATGGTCTTGCCTCATAAAAAAAAGACAGGACCCAAATTTTGCTAAATTTCTAATTACTCAAATTTTTTAAAGTAAATATGCTGAAGTTTGGATTTTATTTTACTGTTTTCCCAGGGGAGCAGGAATTTTTTTTACAGCCATCTATTGCGATATTTTGTTGTGTCATTATGTATTTATATTTTACATCATAATATTTATAATTTATTAATTAATAATTGATAGAAATTCTGGCTGTGTTTTTTATGTATTGTTGTATAGCCTCAAGCAGACTGTAGTTAGTGTGCAGCCATTTAACTCTCTGTCCTACCACTACATGGGTTATAATTATTTTTGTCACAGGGACGGACACTGAAGTTTATTTATGTTGCAGAGACCATGACTTATATAAATAACACTGATTTGGAACTGTATTTTTATGCTTAAAACATGCATTTCTTTTGTTAAAAAAATTGCCTGTTAAAATAGATGAATTGTTTTGCTCATACGTAGAACTGCAATTTATCCTAATATAATCTTGCCAATACAAACTCCTGCTGCTTCCTGTGACAATGAATAATGAGAATGAACTTTGTTTAATTTCAAAGGATCCGTAGAAAGTAATACTGTGCTATGTACAAAACTGCTACCATGGGACGGTCAGTAACACAGCTAAGGAAGAATTCAACATTGCATCTTAATTTTCTTTTTTGCATTTTACTTTGTTTTGAGCGTGTCCTCATCAGTCGTCCTGGCTGGAGTTTGTCATTGTCTTGTTTTTGCTCATTGCAGTTCTTATATTTTACTTTTATTCCCACACCTTGGGTTAAAAGTAACGACTCAGTGCTTTGTGTAAATTTGAAATGAATTACATTTTTTACCAAAGATTTATGAACCAGTAACTTTACTTAACCTTAAATAATGTTTTAATCAAAGTCATGACAGGGGAGACTGGGGGTAATCGTAACATGCTGAATTTCTCACACAAGAGGCGAGTTAAAACAGTGACGCTGTAGTCTGGTTTATTCTTTTGCACTTCAGGCTACAGCCATACACAAAGCCCTCTGTGTCAGCTCAGGGCTATGCAGACGCAGAGTGAAGGTTATGATGAACCTTCAGCACCGAAGTATAATCAACCTTCAGCTTGTTTGTGGTCATTAGGATTATCTCTTCACTTACCTAAAAAATAGCTCCCTCACTGAACCATCACAATTAGCGACAATTGCAACAGTGTTTCTACCTCTGCAAAGGAAGTTATATTTTGTTTGTTTGCTTGTCTGTCAGTGAGCTATATAACTCAAAACGTTCTCAAAGGATTTTGGTGAGATTTTCAGGGTTTGTTAGTTGTGGCGCAAGGAAGAAGTAATTCAATTTTGGTGGTGGTCTGAATATAAATGCAGATCTAGGTTTTTTTTAAAGGATTCTGCAACATTGCGAGATAGGGTAGTCTTCCCTATTTTTGTTTATAACACAAAAAGTTATCAACGGATTTTGATGAAATTTGTAGGGCATGTCGGTCATGGATCAACAGAAAAGTGGTTAAATTTTGATGGAGAGCCGAATCAAGATGTGAATTTTTAAAGTATTTCCTAATATCTCCGCTAAGAATGTCAGCAATGTCCTGGTGGAGAGTTGTGCTTTACTTTTTCTTTGCTGATAATCATTGTCAATGTTTCTTTTTTTAGTGTCACAAATAACCACATGTGCTTTTAAGTGCTTCAAAGCAAGAGTTCATGTGTTTACCTTATGCTGTAATATTAACACATCAATATCTATTTTTCAGATAGTGTTTTTTATTTATTAGCTGATTAACTTATAACAGAAAAAAAGCTTTTGAACCAATTCAAACTATCCAAATATACGATAGCTCTATAATTGTTCCAGCTCTCTGAAAAAGTTGATATAGAATTCATGAAATACCTGAAAGGTAAGAGAATATCCTGAAATGTCTTTGTCCTACTATGTTCTTTCATTTTAGATCAGGAGTGTCTAAACTATGGCCCAGGGCCCAAATGTAGCCCAGGGCTTGTTTTTAATTGGCCCTCGGAAAACTCCAAAAGGTACAATCAATCATGGCCAGCTGAGCAGTGTGAATTTTGAAGCACTTTTTAATTTAGTTTTAGTTTTAGTCTTTTGCCTAAAACATTTTTTAGTTTTAGTCATAATTTAGTCAACTAACTTGTTTTAATGTTCGTCTAGTTTTAGTTGATGAAATTTTACAACATTTTAGTCGACGAAATCTACTGTAAATTTAGTTGACTAAAATATGAAGTGTACAGTGTAAGAAGAATTTCTGAAGTCATGATTTACACTTGGATCCCGCCACCCGAAGCTAAGGCAGTTGTGATTGGATGTCCCTCTTAACTCATCCAACCTTTCCACAACCAAAGTAGCTGTGATTCCTAACTTGTCTCTACTTTCTACATGACGAAATTAAGTCTGATTGGAATAGTCTCTGTCAAACATTTTGGTCTAGTTTATATTTGTTGACGAAAATGTCAGTTAATTTAGTTTTAGTTTTTTTGAATGTGCACTTGTTTTTAGTTCTAGTCTAGTTTTCACCAGGGTAAAAAAAGTTGTTGACAAAAACTATGACAAAAATAATTAGTCGACAAAATTAATACTGCAGCTGAGGAACATGAAACTTTGGCTTAAGTTATGAATAAAAACAACTGAATTTTGGCTGCAAATGGCACCAATCACTCATTTTCTGCATTATTGTACTAAGGTTTAAAAGCATATTGTGCCAATAAGCAACATTACTCTCATGAAGTTTGTCAACTTTGGCCAGTTTGTTTTTGTTTTGTGTCTGAATGTGGTAATAAACCATCGGCCCTCTCTGCTGCTGACCGTGGGCCGGCCAATCACGGCTTGCTGAAATCTAATTGGCTTAAACTTTGATACACTAAAGGCGAGGTCCATCAAAGTGGCACCGTCGTCCGTGTACTTTTCTGTTTGTGGCCCTTCGTAGAAAAAGTTTGGACACCTCTTTTTTAGATTCTTTGAGTCTTAAAGTGTGTTTGTTGTTACAGTCTCAACACCGTGACAGTCGCCCCTCTGTTTGTTTAACTGACCCAATTCGATGACTGGTTAGAGGTACAGAAGTGCCTTTATTTATCAGTGCACATATTTGTGATTGTTGAATTTAAAAACTGACAGATGTTGCTGAAGTTATGAGAGCAATGAAGGGAAATGAGTGAAAGTGAAACAGTTGCCCCCACTCTCCCCTAAGGTGTAAGCATATTATCCGTGTACATTTTCCACCCCTGCATCAGAATATTTCCCTAAAATATCAGAGTTTGGGTTCACCATGTCCTGATGCCATGTAAAGAGGACACTCCGGTGGTGGATGAGAAGGAGTTCTGCACATTGTTCAGCTCTCCCACACTGAAGTTCATGTAATTCCCGCTGCTGTTGGCTCCCTGCATCGATGCTGCAGGGTAATTACAGGTGTAGTTTGTGTTGCAGCCGGGCGCTGTGTAGTTACTGAAGGCCGGATAGTTGTTGTAGGTGAAATGGTTGATGTGACTCATACTGTAGGACGGGTTGTAGGCCGCTGTGTCCGCCGCCAGGCACGGCTTCCCGTCCCGCACCAGCACCGGCACGGAGAGCCTCCTGGGCGGCGGCAGGGACACCATCTCCAGGCTCTGGTCCTGCCGCTGCCGCTTGCACTTGTACCTGCGGTTCTGGAACCAGATCTTCACCTGGGTGGGGGTCAGTTTGAGGACTCCGGCCAGGTGGTCCCTCTCCGGGGCGGACAGGTACCTCTGCTGTTTGAAGCGGCGCTCGAGCTCGTACACCTGAGCCTGTGAGAAGAGCACGCGAGGCTTCCGTCGTCTGCGAGGCTTCGGACGGTCTGAGTCCTCCGGTTTGATGTCCTCAACCGGGGCAACGGAGGGACTGAATTCCTCTGAATAAATAAGACAGTTAAGAAAGAAAGCTATTCAAAGGCAAGTGCGACATTTCAGGAGATGGATAAACATTTAACATATTTTCTTATGACAATGGTAGGTTCATATTTAAATATCACAAAGATTTAACAGCAAAATAAATAGCATGACATCATAAACATATTATTTTGTATACAGCATTTTACATGATCTGAAGATAAAATGATTAAATGATAATATGTGACTACGAAATACCTAAATGATGCCTTTAGTGTAGGCCCAAGAGTCTACCTTTCCGCACAGGAGGTGATCTGAGACAGTAAAATTGGTGTATTGTGCCAATAAATATTGCATTTAATTAGCTTGAAGTTCTCTTCCAGGGCAACTTGAGGACTGAAGTCATCCAAAAGACAAATTATTCATCTCATAGGATTGCTAGGATTTTTAAAGAAATTAATCTATTATCTGTAAGTGTGGCTATAAAGGCTAAGAGTTTGGTAACTATTTTATTTTTTTTTTTTAACTGTGGAAAGAAAGTTGGAAAAACACATTTGTGGTGCCAACATAAGATATTAGTTTAAGGTACAAAATCATTTGTCCCTCCAACAAATAGGCTGTCAAATATCCCCTGCAAATAAAATAAGAAGACTGGAACTTGGCATAATTGCCAGGAGAATTACTCTCTATATCGCTTGTGCTTATATGCAAGTCTGTTTGGAAGACATCCTGCTAGGCTGATGAGAAAGCTTTATTCTCTAAGAAAGGATTAGTACATGTTTTCCATGAATTATTATCTTCATTGTAAAACCAAGGGTCCATAAAAGTGGTCAAACCTTGACATAATGTGACTGGTTCACTCATTAATACAGATCTGAATTCAGGGCTGATTTTAGGATCTGACATTAAGGCATGGGGACGGGTCAGCTCTTACAGAAATTATGACATAAAATAAAACTTTCATGGAAGTATTGAATTCTTTTAAACCACCTACATCATGAGCAAGTCACTACACTGAAGACTTTGAGTTTTAACACGGCAACATGGATTTTGCACCATCACAGATTTTGTGTAATATGTGTTTTTTCTAAAATATCTAATTCAGCAGGCCTTGAGTTATGTTATTTTTCAGCAAAAACAACCCAGTGTTCACATCACTTACCTGTGGGTTTTTACTACCATTCATTACGACAGGAGCTGATTTTCTCTGCATGCAGAAATATTATTCAGAATTTACTGTTTGCTTACAAAAATATCAAACTAAATGGTTTACAAATATTTTCTCATAATAGAAAAAGAAATGAAATAGGGTCTAAAAATCCCCTTTGTCTGAATTCCAGAAATGTTTAGTTTTTTTGAGGTGCTTTCACTAAAATAAAATAAAGGGGTGATTGGAAAACTGATCAGTTCAGCAGTTATTGAATATCTGTGATAAACAGGTAAATATTTGACTGTGTATTTAAATGAAGAATGCATCTTATAACCAATAATTGATTTTTTTTAACTCAATTTTACAAGTAGAAACTAAGTCAACTTAAAGCATTTTGTTAACTGCTGTTGATTAAACCTTTTTTGATTTCTTGTTACCAGTTGAAGCATTTTTCAGTGATTTTCTCTGTGAACAAAGTCAAGCAGCACAAATGAAATCAACCAATAAAAAGAAAGAAAAACATAATTAGAAATAAAAACAGAAGACCATTGATAAAGAAGAATGAGTGGTGATGCTCAAGGTGCTTACTTAAAAAAAGTTAAAGCACATGAAGTGTCATGTTGAGTCCAGGGACCTAACTTTTTTATTTATTTATTTATTTTTTTTTCACAAATTTGTTTTATGTCATCTATTGTAGAAAAACAGGTAAGCAAGCATTGGCAAGGCATATTTATATATTTTAAACACTTAAAAAGAAATAGATCTACTTTGTAGAAGTTGTAGTGTGATTTCATAAATCAAAAGCATCTTGTAAGAAATATAACTAACATTTCAAGTGCAACAGGATTTCACTTGATAACTATTCTGCATTAATTATGCATTTTTTTCATTTTTATTCCTAGTATTATGCATTAAAGGCCAAATACTGATTGTCCTAGATTTTTCTGAAAACGCTTTATATTCCTTTAAATTCTAGAGCAGGTATAAATGTACAGGCATGTGGCTGTTATTCCAATCATTATTTAATTAATTTTGAATTTCATATTTAATTTTTAGATAAGCACAGCAAATTTCACTGTACAATGACAATAAATTCTCTCTCAGCTCCTTATTTGGTTATTTTGCACCCTTTTTTAAAATTATTTACTAGATATGAGTTCCTTCAACCCATGATGCATTCAGCGTGGGCCACAATTATCCACAGTGTAAATAAGACTTCATCGATTTTAGAGATGCTAAAACAGCTCTAATTGTTTTTACGTCCTCAAGTGACATAATTCTTAACTAATTTTTACAATAATTATAATAATAAAGGAAGAGCAGAGTCCGGGGTAGGTTCCCAGGACGATCATTTAACTTTTTCTACTTTGTCAGTTTTTCATTTCATATTATTTTCTCAGTAACTGTTTACAGCATTCACGTTCACTGCTTAGTTTACTGTAGAGTTTGGCCTTGGAGCTTGTGTTGCCTTTCACAGAAATCAAAGCAGTTAATCCTCTGGGCCTTAAAGTTTACGCATGCAGGCCATCAAATTCAAACCGTGTCCTGTCACCAGCTCACCTTTTCTTCGTTTCCCTTCGAACACATCGGACTTCCCATCCTTCCCTAAATCCATCTCCAGGAAAGATTTCCCATAAAAGGTATTTGTAAAGTTGAGCGCGCTGCCTCTGCCGGCCCTGGACTCATGCAGGTCCTCTCCAAACAGTGAGCCGGCGGTGTTGGAGGACGACATGTCCCGCAGAGGCTCTTGCTTCAGCCGAGCCAGCATGCAGGAGGAAGAGGAGGAGGAAGAAGAGGAGGAGGTCGGCACGGTGCAGCAGTCCATACGAGAGGAGACATCCAGGGAAGACACCAGCGCTTCATGGCTGTGCTCCAGGTTTAATATATCCTTTACAGAGAAGGGAGTGGACGTGCTGGGGCTGGGGAACATGGCCATAAATTCTTAAAAGTCACCTATTTACCTGTCACATTTAGGCTACAGAGGGAATAAACACAGTGGATCTCCTTCCTGGTAATATTTACTGGGTTTAAGTATCAGTTTGGTTAAGGAGACTGATCTTGAGTGAAGGGTGCATTTTGAATGTCAACTCTGTGTCCAAACTTTTTCTCTTGGCCTCCCTCTCCTCACCGTGACGAAGAGGAGGAGGAGGGAACTCTGTGGATCCTCTATATGGAGCAAATGTTCTCCCCTGTCATGACGTAAAGGGATGTCTGTATAAGCAAGACCTATGCCTTCAATCAATGTAAAATTTACTCTACATACACACTCACGTGTTAGCATTGTTCAACGTCAACAAATAAAATATTTAGTATATTAGTAATTTATTTAGTTATATTTAATGTTATTTAGCTATTTTCTTTATACTCGTGAGATAATAGAGGCTTTTAATTTTGGTTTGTTGGTGGATTGTTTTAAAATGTTATTGAAACAAGCAAAAAGAAAAAGAAGAAGAAGAAGAAGAAGACATCTAAGATAGGCACTCTTTGTGGAAAGCCTTTACGCAGGGTGCCTACACGTCTACATCGCTTTATCAGAATTTGGGCGGATGTTCACGCACATCTTCAGGACGGGAAATGTCATTTTCAGGCCATTAAAGTTTTAAGATAAAAGCGAAATAGCCCATCTTCCATTATTTAAGTTGTTGATTGGAATTCACATTGGATAATACGTCTGATAACGCTAATTGTGCGTGTGCGCGCGTTGAGGGTCTCGGCTGCGTCCCCCCATCCGACGGGAAACAGAGCAGACAACAGGTTGTGTTCCTGAAAACGGAACCTGAAACCAACAACGACACACTCTGCTGTCTGCCTCCAAGAGATTCTGGAGCCACTGTGTGCGCTATCAGGACGTGATAACAGACGACAACAAACCTGCAAACACACACAAAGTCCCACCCACGCTGCAGGCCGTGGACACCCAAAGGTGTGTCACATTTAACACCCATTATTAAAACGTATTAACATCACAAATTCTATTAATACTCTTTAATTAGTACGATTCCTTGACAAGAATTTCCAATTAGAAATGCCCCAACAGCATCTCCAGGCAGGGGCGTTTTAAGCAGTTTGGTGGCCCCACAGACCTTAGTGCCCCGATTAGTTTACCTTAAGAGCCATAATAGGTCAATAATATCCAGCCAAAGGCTGAAATATCTTCAAAGCATGTTAGGGTTGCCATACAATACACAAATGTAAGTGCCCTCTGTTTGAATAAATGTATTTTAGACATTAATGTTGCTTCAATTACTCATCAAAAGCTTGTGGAGGTAGTAAAGTGGGGAGCTCACAGTTTCACTCTTTGGTCTGAACTTTGCCAACCTGTGTATGCAATTAAAACAGCATCTTGATTTTGGTTGCCTTTTTTCCTAGTGATGAAATAATGATGAATAATGATGTCTTAAAGATATTTAACCTTTCTAATGATGATTAAAACTTCACAGAGATGTTGGCAATGTTTGGACAAGAAGGTAAAATTAGCATTAACTTTTTGAAAGGTTTACTGACTTGTCCATACATGTCAACACATTTGTGCAGTAAAGACTGTTTGAAATTTGATTACAATTGTTTTAAGTGATGAAATGATATTCCTCTAAATTAATTTGCGTTTGGACTTTGGACAAATGGTTGAAGTGTGCATAAGCTTTTTGCCAGTTTCAACCACTTGTCAAATAAAAAATGACAGCTTCAGGATTCTGATTGTCATTTAAATCTGTTTTCCCATTTTTTTTGTCAAGACTTACTTTAAAGAGTGATAAAACTGCCCAAATGTGGTGGCAATATTTGGAGAAGGAGGTAAAACTGTCAAAAGCTCTTCACAAATTTCAGAAATTTGTCCAAACATTGTCAATATAATTACTAATAATTAAATCATATGTCATACATCAAACTGTAATGGATTATCAACGATGAAATTGCACATATAGATTGGCAATATTTGGACAATGGGGTGAAACTAGCAATAGCTTCTTGACAACTGGTTGAAAAATTGCCAACATTTTGCAATGAATACAGTGTCTGAAACTGGATTTTTGTATTACTTGCGCCAAGGAGGTGAAATTTACTGGCGTTTGTAAGTCTTTTTGTTAAGTCTGTAAACAGGATAGTTCAAGAAGCAATCAACAGCTTTGAAAATTTTCAGGGAATGTTAGTCATAGCACAAGGAAGAAGTGGTCACATTTTGTTGGTGATCCAAGGAATCTTTTCAAGGATTTGTTAAGAGTGTGAGATAGGGCAGTTTCCCACATTTTTGAAAATAACTCATTCGGTGATGTTGTTAATACCTTGGTGGAGATTCGGGCTGTCGATGCACTTCTAGTTCATTTGTTTTTTCATTATGTTTCAGTGTTAATAACAAAAATATTTACTTGGGTATGATACAATTGCACAAACAGTTTGGCAATGTTTGAACGAGTGAAACTAGTATAAGCTTCTTGTCAACCCATGATAAACTTTAAAAAGGAATTTTATACCTATACCTTATATCTTTCCTGATCTACAATCACTTTATCTTAAAGCACGAGCCTCAGGCTGTTGCCCACTTTTGCTACATTAGAACACCGCAGATGCCTCCAGGTGCACGTGCATTGTTGTCAACAAGCCAGCGTAAGATGCTGTGAGTAAGCACTTTATAGATAGTTTATAGATTCAGAAACAAAGTACCAATCTTATCTGTAGTAGTTAAATTGAGTTATGTCCGTGCGTAATTACGCACGACTTTCGCGCGCGTGTCTCCCCCACACTGTTGGCACTAAACCTGCTATTAATGCGTGTGGAGCCGGCCACAGGAGACAGACAGTATTATCGTTTGTTTTATCTTCAGCGTTTAGCACAGCCACGGGCTAAATGGGTCCCCCTGTCTCCGACCCAGAGATGGTGTTTATAGTTTTAAAGACTATTTGTGCGCCTCGCGAGCTGATGAATGGCCGTAAAATCTGTCTCAGGCGCAGAGAGAGTCAACACTGAATCTGCTCTCGCTTTAATAATTGGGAGAAATAAAGTAAACGCACAGAGAATGAGGGGGGCACAGGAAATATAACAAAAAAGTGACTGATTTCCTTCTCCCTTCTTTTAAGCTTTCTTTATACATGTCCCGTCATGGATTTCAACATTAAGACGCGTAAAGCTGCAGAATGGTACAATGTTCACTCAGATCTTCACTCTGCGGATATTCGACTGTAAATTGAACATGACAGGCCTGGCATGTGTTTCATATCCCTAATGCTCCGTCCTCTGCAGTTCCCCTCTGACCTGTCTTTCTGCAGCACATCTCACACTCAGATAAAGTTGCTGATAAGGTTGCTCAAAAACTTCCGCTGCACGGACCTGTGGGTATTTTGAGGGTGTGTGCTGGAGTGTGGTGTCGGCCCGTGTGCGTGCGTGTGCGCGGGTGTGTGACCCCAAACTAAAATTGTTGTCTCTTGTCTAAACGCTGCTGTTGGCGATGACGCCGTGTTAAAGCAGGCTGGTATTCTCTGCCCCCGAGGCTCTTTTGGTGATTTAGATCCATTAACTGTTAGTATTTACACTAATGAGGATGGAACAGGCTCATTAGGATCTAATCCGGTTAAGAATGACAGCAAACATTTTACACTTTCACCACAGTAACTGGTTGGTCTCATTTGTCATTGTGTTGCTAACAAAGTGGCCCCATTGAGGATTTAAATGTGAAATCCAAAATCCTGCTTTCAGAAGTTTCATTTTATAGAAGTGTAATTATGAATATGTGGGAAACAAAATAATGTAACAGTACATCCAAACACATATTGCTGTATGGCCAATGTTTCATGTGAGAAAGTAGTGCTTACATTTTCTAATTTAGTCTCAAAATTTGTATTGACCATAAATGATCCTATACATTAATTACTGCATGTGTTTTAATTATTGTTTTTTTTTTTTATTGAACTTAATTAATTCCTGTGGTTTAACAGACATGCTGACATCAGGCTGAGCCGGTTATTAAGCATGTCATCACACTTCATTCAGCAAGAAAAGATACTTTATTACCAGGCTTAAGGTCCTTAAAAAAACACAAATATTAACAAAAATATTAAGAAAAAATTCTTTTCAAGTGTGATCACGTGTCTGAATTACAAGTTTGTTGTCAACAGTAAGTGCACACACACAACCTGCACACACGCACTCACACACACACACACACATATATGTGTGTATAAATAAATCATAAATTGACTCCCATTTTAAACTGATAATTTACAGCTTTTTGTGATGTTTTCACTTATAATGTATTTACCTCCGCCAAGGAGGTTATGTTTTTGCCGGCGTTGGTTTGTCTGTTTGTCTGTGTTCAAGATAACTTGAAAAGTTATGGACGGATTTGGATGAAATTTTCAGGAAATGTGTGGAATGGGATAAGGAAGAAATGATGAAGTCCTGGATCAGGATCACCATCCGGATCCAGGACTTCTTTAAAGGATTCTTTAACATTGCTGAGGTAACTAGACAATTTCCACAGGGATCGTGAGGTCGGCTAGAGACCGCCGGGCATTTCCAGAATTCAACATCAAAGGGCCAAACAAAGACCAGAACACCTTTGTGAGAAAGTGCTCCGTTGTCAGGGTAACCGTAGACTGGGGGATTTCCAAGGCAGACGTGCATACATGTATCTGTCTAATACATGTATGCATGTATGTTAGGGGTGGACTGAAGCTGCTTGGCGAAGGTCTGCGCTCTCTGAGTGCTTTTCTAGTATTATTATTATTATCATTATTATCATTATTATTAATAATAATAATATTAGCGTTATCATTTGAAGCTAAAATTGAAAAGGTTAAAATGTTTTTACAGATTTGCTTTAAGGATTTAGCACTGGGTCATTATCCTTGACTGATATCATCAATATTAACTTTAAAGAAAATAGTTACTGTTACAATATTTTCTATCAGTCTGTTGACACAGCCCTAAAGTGGTTCGAGAAATAATATTATGATAATTTAACCCAAGATGGAGTTTAATCATCTGTGCACAAATGTGGACACCATGCTTGAAAGTGTTACTTCAAACACCTGAAACATTGAGGAAGTCTAAATAAAGTTACTCTAAAATTGATGTAAGTTCTCAGCTTTCTTTACAAAAGTTTACAGTTTGATAAATCATCGCAAAGTGCGTTCACGATAGAAAGCACATAAGAGTGCATGCCTTTGAAGGCATGTGGCATTAAGTATCACTGCAGTACAAACACATACAGTGTGGCCTATCTGTAAAATTATGTGCAAGCCAAGTCAGATACACATATAAAGGTGAAAGAGTTTTCAGTTTAAGCCTTAAATTTGACTGAGGACTGTTGAAAAGAAAGCCCAGTCCTGATGTGTTTGATAAAGATGAGAATCCTGTTCAAGAACCAGATCAAACAGCAGGGGTGAAAAGAGTACAAAATTATTGTACTAAAGTACTCTGATAAATTTTTTTGAAGTACAAGTAAAAGGAGCACCCTATAAATCAACTCAAGTTAAATCTCAAACTATATTGTTTTGTTTGATTAAATAAATATGTATTTATTATCATTATAGGAATTTGCTAAAAGTAAAAGTTGGATCTAATGTGAAGTTCTCAGTTTTCCATATGTAGCACTGAAAAAGAAAAATTGTCTCTGATTGTCAGGTGGTAAATCATCCCACATAGATTATGTAAAAGAAGGCATACTGACTTAAAAAATAACTAAAAATAGTGCAAATTCACAACTCACTCCTGTTAACTAAAGTGACAGGGATGAATAAAATTAAGAGTCAACTTTACGGCCTTGATATATACAGAAATATGATCGTGTACAAATGTCTCATACACATTCTCTCCTGAATTTGCACCATTAGCATCAGAGTTAGTAGATTTTTAGGCTTACATTAGTACTCACCATTTGAATGGCATACATCTTTCAGCTAACATGTGATCGTGGAGTCAGAGCAGTATTTTTTAGTGGCTGCTGCTAACAAGTTAGCACTGACATCATTGTAACTCCAAATCTGATCTTGGTCATCCAGTGGCATCCCCACAGCGAGGGTGGATGAAGCTCGTAACTCGACAAATAAAGGACAGTATGATAACAGCTATGTGCTGTATTATTCATGCCCACTTCAATAAGCCTGGTACGTTGAATAAACCATCAAAACAAGTTATGATCAAGAGTAAACTAGAAAAAAAACTCCTCAAAACACATCCAACATTAGCCTGAAGGACACAAAATATTGTATTTGTTTGAAAGTCAACACCCCCAACAAGAGAAAGTGATGAGGTGTGAAAAAGTGTTGCTGAAAGTCTTTATGCCTTCAGAGGCTGAGATAATATCAGTACTGTTCTGCATCATCCCAGACCATCCCAGTTTATACATTACGCCTGTTGAAGAACACCCCCATGAGTGTAAGGTGGTGGTTGGAGGAATTTAGAACATTAGTTTTTACTAAAGCATTCTGGCTTTACTGTAAAAATTAAATCTTCCACTCTTTTGTGAAACAGCATCACATTCAATCTGTTTTTTGTTAATTATTATTGTGCAACGAGACAATACAGTGGGATAGACAGACAAACAATGTGTGAACAGCAACATTTGTGGTTGTGTTACCTTAGAAAACTGTTATTCAAAGCTGCATTATTACAGAAATAGTTGTACACTAATGATATTAGTGTCAGTTAAGGCAATAATAATGACAGTAACAAGGCTTAAATAATAATCATAATAATAATAATAGTAATAATAATAATAATAATAATAATAATAATAATAATAATAATAATAATAAGGATGAATACTACAATTATTAGACATTCAAAAGGAACAATAATTACATTAATTAAAATAAATAAAATAGTGGAAAAAAATACAGATAAAAGACATTCAAACTTTTCTGTGATCAGTATTTCAGCCATTATCAGGCACCACCACTGTTTGTGACCCTGAAGCAGAGTTGGAAATGAACTATTTTGCCCACCTGCCAAAGTGGATTTAAAAAGAACAGACACACATTATATTAGCTCTCTGCATAACATTATGATGTTTAGCATTATACTTTGGGATTATAAATTTCAGGTATGTTATTTTATGAAGGTAAATGTTCATTAACAACAACAACAATGTTATTTAGTGTTCTCCCTTAAGGATCCCTTAATAAGGATTGTTGGACTCTCCATTACCGCTGTGACCTCAAAGGCTGACTTAAACCTTGACTGAGAGCCAAATAATTTATTACAGTTTATTTTTATTTTATTTATTTTTGTATAGGAATGGGGTGGCATGGTGGCACAGCAGGTAATGCATGTGCCTCACAGAAAAATGGTTGCTGGTTCAATTGGTCAGGACCTTTCTGTGTGGAGTTTGCATGTTCTCCCCGTGCATGTGTGGTTTCTCCGTCAGACCAAAAGCATACCTGTGGGTTGATTGTGACCCTAGATTGCCCTTATGTGTGAGTGAGAGCATGAATGGCTTTCTGTCTATCTATGTGGCCCTGTGATTGGCTGGCGACTGGTTCAGAGTGTCCCCCCGCCTCTCACCCAATGTCAGCTGGGATAGGGTTGGCCCCCAGTGACCTCAAAAGGGAAAAGCAGTGTAGCTAATGGATGAATTATGTAGAATTGCATATAATTTATAGTGTATATAAAGAGAGTCATAACAGTCAAAAAGTATTATGAGTTTTATAATGTAAATGTATAATCCTCATCTCATGTCATATCTGTCCAAAATCACTCTTTTCTGTTTATTCCCTTACTTGCCACTGTGGCTGGTTGACCAAATTTACCTGCCACTGCACGAAAACACCTTTATTTGGCTGGTAGCTGGTGCAAATTTCCTGCCCTGCAGATCTCATGCTTTATCATATTTCACCACGTGTGTCGGCATCACTTCTCAAGGTTATTTCGTGTATTTGATTTTCTTAGGTATAAATCATTACTCCCCCAATGTATCAGTCTACTGTGGTTCTAACTAAAAACCATAGCTTATAACTTTCTTATGCTGTATGTCTGCTGTACCTTGAATGGTTCAAACTGTTTCAGTGGATGAGCGAAGAAATCAAAAACTGACTCCCATTTTGATATGACAGATGAGGACAGCTGTTCAGTCTGGCTCATCTGCCTGCTCTGTCACTGCTCTGAGTTACACTTCCTCTGTGTGGACATTTCAGGAGCACACAGCCTTTGGTTTGTAAAATGATCTAATGGATGTGGTCATTATGACGGAAACAGTTTGAGCATTAACTCAGTGAGACTGACAAGAAATTGATGTGTTTCCTTTTCTAAAAGTACTTTACAATTTAACCAAATTTCCAAAGAGTCAGGACAAAACAGAATACAGTGATTAAGAAATCCTTTGAAAGCTTTTGATTGAATGCAGTACAAAGGCAAGACAGGTGGTGCTTAAATGGATAAGGTTTTTGATTATTTAATTTATAATACTCACTCAATTTTGATTTAATACCTGTAATATATTCCACATGCAGTAGGTATGGGAGCATGTTTATGACTGCGTTCAGTCACCTTTTCCTCTGAAAACACTTTATGAGCTCCAGGAGAATGAGGACACTTTTATTGAAGCAGGTAAAAGTGCTCCAGTAGCACAAACCTCCACTAAGGCATCTCTGAGAGTCTCAGCCGAGTTATTATCAAAACGTGGAAACCTGCCTTTTCTTGCAATGTTAACAAATCCTTAATCACATTCCTGGATCCACATCCAGATTGAGATCGCCACCAAAATCAAATTACTTCTTTCTTGTGCTATGACCAACGTTCCCTGAAAAGCTTGCCTGTACCAACACAATAGTGCAAACATGTTGTTATTTCTTGCTTTGGTTGGGTCTCAAATATGTATGTTTTTATAAAGTGTGCAAAAATTTGAAATGATCAGAATTTAAATAACTGCCTCTGACTGTCAAATATTCTGACCTTCATTGTTTAATTTATTGCCGAACAGAATAACCCTCTGACCCAGGGTCAGCATGTTGAAACTAGAAACTAACTGAACATGGCAGCGATGTCAAGGGCCATCTGTTTTCGCATCATTTGTCTCCTCTGATGGAAAGAGCAGCATCCCCTTCATCCTTCTCACACACGTCTCACTCCTCATGCATACACACAGACCCTCACACACACTCCGGGTCATGTTCTGAGGCTTGGCAGGGCTTCACTCAGACTCCCGCTGGTTCAAGGTGATGTTAGGGCCCTTGGGGGGGGGACCAGGGGATGCTTCTAGCTCTGTGCCTGCTTTAGTTTTGTCTACAGCTGATGTTTGGGGTCAGCGGGAGGATAACACTGATCTGCTGTTCATGAGCTGATGAAGGGAATTTAAGAGACAGGTTGTGTGCGGTTGACAAAATGGATATCATGCCTGGTGTTAAAAGGGGAACTCCAAAGGTTTTGATATTCAAACTAAATGATACATTAATACTGAACATTCAGTTCAGATAGCAGGAGCCTGGCTTCATGTGCACTGCATGGAAAACAAATTCAATCTTAGAGCCTCTGGATAAAGGGCTTGAAAAAGCTAAACTAAATATTATTTCAAAGGTAAGAGTGTAATGAAGCATCCACAACTAGAAGTTATATTTTTTCTGAACTATTCTAAAGCCATTTTAATTTATCAGTTTATTTATCAGGGGCAGGGTTGATCATGGAAAAGGTCACTATACAAAGAACAGTGCACAGGACAACACAAGGTACAATAAAATAAAATATACAAATCAAAAAACACCAAGCACACTGAACAGATTGTGTTTAATACAAAGTGTTTAAAAAAAATCCTATTTGATACCTTCGCTGTTAGGCAACAACCTCTTATCTCCATTTTTTACTAAATATATAATACAGTGCTTTTGATCACCTTCCATGTTGGTAAGTGGGTTTTAGTTTTTTTTTAACCAAGTAAAAGTAAACAAATGTAATCATGAATACAAAATCTGATCATTCAGTAGCAGAGTGTATTCAAAAGTAGCAGTTTTCGAGATAAGAGGTCTGTGCCTGACAAGGATACATCTGTTACCTAACCATAGGTCTTACCCAATATATATTAGCTCCCTTGGTACACACTGCAGGATGTAACATATAGTGTGATGTACACAGTGTCTACATTATAAGTAGAAACACTAGTCCCATGAAGGGTACCAGGACTGAATGACTATATCATATCAAATAAAAAATCTCCCCTCTGGTCAGGAGCCAGTTTCATCGTTTCAGTTTTCATTCATTGTGCTTCCTCTTACCAATGTCCCATCACTGAACATATCTAGAGGGACTTGACAGATTAAGTGCCAGATGAAGAAACAGGAGCCATTACATACATTTTTAAATTTTTTTTATTGTATTTCAACAGGTCACTTCGTACATTTGTCATTAAATGCCATATACTGTGTGCTGTCCACATAGATAGCATGTGTTATGTTGACTGAAATTACACAATGGGTTTTTAAGAACCAAAACCAAATTAGTGTGTGCATAGTTATGAGAGACCATATTTTGTCTTACGTCAGTTTTCTATATTTGATTTAGATGACTACTACATTATGTTTATTGGAGCTCCTGACACTTTCAGGGTCCCCTCGAGGGTCTAGTCCACTGTGATGGTTGAGCGGTCTGCTCTATGGTGATTTTTAAAGTTATTAATTTGCACTCGACAAATATACTTAATATTTAGTTATTTGGCTCCACAGCCACATGCCTTTGTTATGCAGTGGTACCCATGGCCCAGCAGGTAACACAGCATGACATTTCTTAATGTTCTTTGTAAGACTGTTATTAAAAAAGTACTATGTTGTGATGGTCAAGTATAAAATCAAATCAATCAACTTTCCAAAACTTTTATGTGTAAGGGTGAAATAATTGTAGCACTTTAATATCCACATATTTACTGTTAACTGGTTGTTTATTGCATGCTAATTCATAGCAACCATGTTTTCATTTTTGTAAATGATTAATATAATTGTTGGCAGCATGGTGACACAGCAGGTAGAGCATGTGCCACACAGCAAGTAGGTTGCTGGTTCAAACCCAGTATCGGTCAGGACCTTTCTGTGTGGAGTTTGCATGTTCTCCTCGTGCATTTATGGTTTCTCTGGGCAGTCCTGCTTCCTCACTTAGACCGAAAACACAAGCTCATTAGGTTAATTGGTGACTCTTAATTTCTCCCAGGCGTGAATGTGAGAGTGAATGGTTGTCTGTCTCTCTATGTTGCGCTGTGATAGATGAGCTATAGCTGATGGGTGGATGTATATATTAATGTAATTGTACAAACAGAAAAAAACCTTTTCTTTGTGTTTGCACGCTGTTGTACTGTATAAGTGTAACATCAGTTTCTTCTTCCAGTAATTTCTGATATCCTCTCTGCCTTGTGATTTTTCTATAAAGCCACATTTACCCATACCTGTAGTTTTATGTGGTAGATTTGTTTCTTTGAATCGACTATCTCTGTAAGTATCTATTACTCTACCGGCAGTAAACAGAATGACCAGAGGATGGCAGCATCACACAGTGGTCTATTCACCTCAACTCAACTTGTTCTGCTGGAAAAAACAAAAGAGTACATGTAGTTGTTTATCAGTGACTACAAAATCAGACAGTTTTGTTATTTTAATGGTTATAGAAACTGAGCTATGCTTGCATCCACATCAGCAAAGTATGACATCCTGATTGGTCTTGAAAATGTTTATTTTGTATAAATCCCACTGAGCTGTTGCTTGAAGAATGACATACTGTGCCTTAAGCTCTGCCTCATTGTAAACATATAGAGTAACGTAGTGTCCTCCTTTGTCCTCTCTTTGTATATTAGTTCTCAGGATCATGAGCTCATCATACCACCAGCCCGCTTCTGCTGTATCAGCTGCAGTCGCTTTACGGCCCTTAATTCACTCTGTGATCCCTGAGCCCATTTAACATGCTGACTGCTCTGTTTTCCATGCAATTGGAGTTGACCAAGAAATGAGGTAAGAGCATTGCTAATAGGCCAAATGACCAACATTGTAATAAGGCTTGCAGGAGCAGCTTGATTACCACACTTGGCCCTGATGAATAATTCATGTGGAGACAAAGGCGGCGGGGAAGGAGGACTGGTCTCTGTGCACGTCTCGGCTGGAGGAAGAGTCTCATCAGGTCCCTCTGCACGCACACTCTCGGCTGACGTTAGATCACCAACTAGTCTCTGGCATCATTATGGCTGCATCCTGTGATAAACTCTGGTGTTGCACTCACATTATTCAGTAACTCTGAATACATTTTCATTGCTTCTAATTGCCCAGTAAGTTCTGCAACACTTCAACCATCCATCATCATGTCGTCATCTTGGCACAGGGATTGTGCAGTTTGGATTCTGTTGCTCTTAACTCAGGACCATAATTTCAATGTTTTACTAAGAACTCCGCAGCCCCCAATATTATAAGAATAATATTAATACGCTCATTATTGTCCAGTTTGTGGCCCTCCACTGAAATGTTCTCTGTCACTGTGGCCCTCTGGTAAAAAATGCAGCCCACGCAAATCTTGACTAAACTCTAAGTGATGAGTTGTCTGGTTTGAGGGGGACTTGGAGTCCAATCTGCATTGGCTGCCATATTGAAAAGCTGTCTCAGGCCATTTTAACAGTGCATTTACACAAATGGGCTGCAATAAAGCTCCATCAACACCATGTACTAACTTAACGCAAGCGTCAGATGATGCATTCCCATGCTTACTGTCCTTGTGGCGTACATGAAATATTAAATACTACAACCGATTTTTCCCTCTTTAAAATGAAATGTCAAGTGTTTTCATTGTACTAGTGGAGAAATAGACATGAATTGCTTGGTACTGATGAGTGAATGATTTAAAGTCTAACCAACACGCAGCTCTCCGTCAACCAATTGAAGTTTATCTCTGTGTTGAGATTGAAAGCTTAACATGTTACTCAAGAATATGGATTAATGCCCCACTATCTCCACAATGTAAGACAAAAGAAAACTAAGTCCTTTCAGCACCTTTTGCTACATCTACCAGTGCAGATTGAAACCCCATGCACCATGCAAAGCCAAAGCCATATATCAACAACAACCAGAAATGTCGCCAGCTTCTCTGCGCCTAAGCTCATCTGAGATGGACTAATGCAAAAATGAAAAGTGTGCTGTGGTCTGCTGAGTCCACATTTCATATTGTTTTTGAAAATCATGGATGTCAGAAAAAAAGGACCATCCAGGTTTTTATCAGAGTAAAGTTCAAAAACCAGCACGAGTCGGTATGGGAGTGTGTTAGTGCCCATGGCATGTGTAACTTGCATCTCTGGGAAGGCACCATTAATGCTGCAATGTCTTTTTAAAGGGATGTCTCTGCTTCTTCCAGTATCAATGCCACTTCACTTTCTGCATGTCTTACAACAGCATGGTTTTGTAGCCTGCAGTCCAGACCTGTCTCCCACTGAGAACGTGTGGCAAATTATGAAGCGCAAAAATTACAACAGAGGCCCCGAACTTTTGAGCAACTGAAGTCGTATATCAAGCAAAATAGAGGAAGAAGTCTACCTACAAAGCTTGAACAGTTAGTGTCTTCAGTTCCCAAATGCTTATTGAATGTTGTTAAAAGGAATTGTAATGTAACACAGAGGTAAACATACCCCTGTCCTAATTCTTGACTATTTATTGATTATTTATTTACACGCTTCTTATCTGCTTTACTTTGACTTTTAATCATAACTGCTTATTTTATCTACAGCACTTTAATGACTGAATACACTTTATGGAGCTGTGTTCTTTAGCCTCTGGCTTTTCATGGTTTAAGTGCTTTTGCTTTTCACTTGTGCTCAGGATTTTCCTAATGCCTGTATGTTTTATGTTTTATCATGTACTGGTGTGCTGTTGCCTGTTACAAACCAAATTTCCCACAGGATGATAATAAAGCTGAAGTTGAAGAAGTTGAAGTTGATTATGTTCTTATTTCCATTTCAACAATGTCCAAACTTCATTGGAATTGGGATTTGGACACGTCGACTGTGCCATGTATGGAAACACTGCCAAAACAAAGTGACTTGGCGGGGAAAAAGTAAATTGTAAATGTGTTCAACACAGCATGCAATCACCCTATGCTGTTTCTGTTGCTTGTTTTCCCTTTCACTCTTTGAATTATGTTGAATTTGTGGCAACATCTGCAGCAGTGTATAGCCTGAGCTTCTCTGTTGGCTCTTTCTTTACTAATAAAGAGCTGATCTCCATCACTGTGGCTGATGTTCAAGCTAATGTTATTTCAGTCAGAGAAACCAAATCTGAGTGAACAATTATTTACTTTACAAGTTTGTTTGGTTGAAAATGTGCACTGTCTTTTGTGATTAGCCTCTCTTTGGTGCTTAGTCTCCATGGTGATGTCTTGGTGTACTTCAGGGGTACTGAAGGAAAATGCAAGATAGGATACCCTCCTTGAAGCCTAGACACTGGTGGTATTAGGAATTCAAGATATGATGAGGAGAAGCTTGCTGTGACCCTGATACCATGGCCTGAGGTGCTGATGAGGTCTGCAGGATGAGGTGAGGAGCCAAATTTATCAGGACTTGGACCTGGACACTGAAAAGACGACTGGAGGTGCCTGGGGTGTGGGTGGGTTGCCAAGATAATACAGCACACTGACTGTGGGGAGGCAAAGACATAATAAAAAGCATGACAGCAGTGGGATGATTGGCCAGACAGGTTGTAGTGGAATCTGGTTAGCTCAGTGCTTAAGTGAGCTCATGATTTGAATCACCTGTGCAGAGAGGCAGGGTGAGGAAATGAATGAGAGGTGACTGAAACGAACAGATGGGTGACTGAATTAATTCTTTTTCATGTACCTCATACATCCCACTTTAAATATCCTACACTATGATTTAGTATTATCATCCTGATTTTGTTGTAGATGCTGATTTGTGTCGTATTCAGTCTGGACTTGGTGTTACACCTTGAGTCATTTACATACATTCAATCATGTGATGTTTATGTTAATTCTCAGTGCAGTGGGTGTGAGTGACACAGTTATTGTTTTACATGCATATAGAGGTAATCACACAAGGTAATCCACTACACCTCTCAGCAATACACTTCTGATACTACAGTTTGTAAACTGTTAAAAATAAACTATTAACATTTGTAACTTTAACAGCATTTTTACTTTACACCATTTTTTTACAACTTTTGAGTGATATTGTCTTTACTATCTGCAGCAAAAAAATAGTAAAGGTAGCAGTTTTGCATTGGGCAATAAGAGCTGCATGATTTATTCACATCTATTCAAGGGGTCCTATTTTGCCTCGAATCAGGTTCATATATTTATATATTTGCTAAGATATGTCCACAATCATGAATAGTAAATAAACCTCCATCCATCCATCCATCCATCTTCTTCCGCTTATCCGTGGTCGGGTTGCGGGGGCAGCAGCCTAGGCAGGGAAACCCAGACTTCCCTCTCCCCAGCCACTTCGTCCAGCTTTTCACGGGGGATCCCAAGGCGTTCCCGAGCCAGCTGCGAGACATAGTCCCAGCAGCGTGTCCTGGGTCTTCCCCGGGGCCACCTACCAGTGGGACGTGCCTGGAACACCTTAGCAGGGAGGCGTCCAGGAAGCATCCTAACCAGACGCCCGAGCCACCTCATCTGGCTCCTCTCAATACGGAGGAGCAGCAGCTCCACTCCGAGCCCCTCCCGGATGACTGAGCCTCTGACCCTGTCACTAAGGGAGAGCCTGGACACCCTGCGAAGGAAACTCATTTCAGCCGCTTGGACCCGCGATCTTGTTTTTTCGGTCACTACGCACAGCTCGTGACAGTATGTGAGGATAGGAAAGAAGATCGAGCTGTAAATCGAGAGCTTCGCATTTCAGCTCAGTTCCCTGTTTACCATGACGGACCGGTACAGAGTCTGCATCACTGCAGATTCCGCACCAATCCGCCTGTCGATCTCCCGGTCCATCCTTCCTCTGCTCACGAACAAGACCCCTAGGTACTTGAACTCCTTCGCTTGGGGTAGAATCTCATCCCCAAACCCAGAGAGGGCACTCCACCCTACCTCAGGTGAGCACCATGGACTTAGATTTGAGGGTACTGATTCTCAGCCCAGCTGCTTCACACTCGGCTGCGAACCGATCCAGTGAGAGCTGCAGGTCACGGTCAGATGAAACCAACAGGACCACATCATCTGCAAAAAGCAGTGACCCGATCCTGAGGTCACCAAACCGGAACCCCTCAACGCCCTGGCTGCGCCTAGAAATTCTGTCCATAAAAGTTATGAACAGAATCTGTGACAAAGGGCAGCCCTGGCGGAGTCCAACCCTCACTGAAAACGATTCTGATTTACTGCCGGCAATGCAGACCAGGCTCTGGCACCGGTCATACAGAGAACGGACAGCCCATATCAGGGGGTTCGCGACCCCATACTCCCACCCCCCACAGGACCCCACGAGGGACACGGTCGAATGCCTTCTCCAAGTCCACAAAACACATGTAGAATGGTTTGGCAAACTCCCATGCACCTTCAAGGACCCTATTGAGGGTATAGAGCTGGTCCACAGTTCCACAACCAGGACAAAAACCACATAGCTTCTCCTGAATCTGAGGTTCGACTATCCGGCGGATCCTCCTCTCCAGTACCCCTGAATAGACCTTACCAGGGAGGCTGAGGAGTGTGACCCCCTATAGACAGGGTGACCCCCTGGGGTGGTGGTCCCCCTTCTTGAAAAGGGGGACCACCACCCCAGTCTGCCAATCAAGTGGCACTGACCCTGATTTCCAAGGGATGTTGCAGAGTCGTGTCAACCATGACAGCCCCCAACAGGGCCTTGAGGAACTCCGGGCGGATCTCATCCACCCCTGGAGCCCTGCCACTGAGGAGCTTTGTGACCACCTCGGCGACCTCGGTTCCAGAGATAGGAGAGCCCACCACAGAGTCCCCCTGGTCTGCTTCCGCACTGGAAGATGTGCTGGTGGGATTAAAGGGATAGTTCAGTATTTTTGAAGTGGGGTTGTATGAGCTCCATATAGCCACTAAGTACATTAGATGCAGTAGAACGTCCTCTCCTCTCTCCCCGTAAACCACAGTCTGTAAGAGTCTGTTACGTAGAACCAGCCACAAACAGGGAAGTATGGTGCCAAATACAAAGGGTATTTTCTCCGCCTACAAGAACTCCCATCAAAAAGTAATGCCACAGTTTAAGAGTATGCTACCTATACATGTTTTAAAGTGCATTAACTTTTCGGAAATATAAAGTTTATCTGGAACTAACCGACTCACGTCACGTATTCCACCGTGCAGCGCTGCAGCAAGCCGCGCAATGCTCTACACAACAGTAATGGTTGTATGTGTGTGTGTGTGAGAGAGAGACAAACACACAAGTATTCTGCAATGTTATGGTAAACAGCCTCCTCTACTCTGTTTGTTTGCCTCTGACAGGTCATTATTACTTACCTTGAGGATAAACTGTCATTAGGTCCTTCAGGTTTGGGACGTTTTTTTCCAGTTTATCTTCGGGAAATTGAAGAATGTCCGCAAAACTCCGGGATTCAGAAGAGCAGGAAAATGTGTTTGATGAGTGATATAGGCATTGTGAGAGTCACCAGTATCCTCTGACTCAGACAGATCCTGAAGTTACTCTCCTGGGGTCATCGAGACATGCAAACCTCCCCACCGCGATAAGGTGGTGGCTCGAGGGGGTTGCATGTCCCAATGATCCCAGGAGCCTCTATTTTGCATAATACAGTGTACCGCTGATAAGAAGATATTATGGGCTTAAGCTGATGGTGGCACAATGGTAGGATGTCACACCAGTAGATCACCAGTGGGGGGGGGGGGGGGGGGGGATTAGACATTTAAGGCAGCTGCTTGTCGCAAAGAAGGGGAGAAGGAGAGGTCTTAATGGCATAGACTTTTTGTCTAGTTAGTAGCGGTGATCTATCATGCACAGGAGACATATTACAATGGGGCGGCAGTAGCTCATTCTGGAAGGACTTGGGCTGGGGAGATATGGGTGGCTGGTTCAAATACTGACTGAACCATGTTTGGATGTTGGTTTGGTAGTTGGAGAGGTGCCAGCTGACTTCCTGGGCACTGCTGAAGTGCCCTTTAGCAGGGCATTTAACCCCAAAACTGCTTGGAAGCACTTCTTCAAGAGCAGCAAACCAGCACTCTGACATAGAACCTGTTTGTGCGTATACATGTGTATTTCAGCCTATGTGTGTGTCGCATGTTTCAACAGCAGAGTGCAAAGAACTGAATTTCCTGTAAAAGGGATTAATAAAGTTTGTCTTCTGTCTTTTTCTTAAACACACTAAAGGGCATGAAAAACTCAAAAATGCAGGGTATGATCTTTTGAATATATGACTTGTGAGTAGTCTACAAGTAAACAAAAGACTGTCTCCAAGACAAAACAATTCAAATGCAGCAATTTCACCTTAGCCTTCAATTTCATCATCTAAAACTTCTGATATTAACAGCTCTATTCCAAATTTCAATCCTCTGAGCCATTTCTTGTGTGTTTGTGACCTTCAGTGCTTCTTCGGCCGGCCTCATATGGATTGCATATTTGTTTGACTTCCAGAGAAATACAAGATTTAAGACTTTGAGAGCCACTAGGTCACCTTCTCTTGCCTGATTCTGGGTAGCCACCGAGCCACTTGTGTGTTTATGTGTGTGCAATCGAGAGAAAGAAAGAGGGACAGTGTCTAAATCTGTGTCCTCCTCCTGTCTTTCCACTCTGCCTGTCTCCCCCTCTCTAATGGGGACAGTATGAGAAGAGAGCTTGTGCTCCGTCTGGACCTTTCTAATTGCCCCTGCCACAGAGGCCTGATACAGCAAGACCCTGTGTTCCCAGCAGGTCAGGCGTGTGTGTGTGAGTGTGTGTGTGTGTCAGAGAGAGAGAGGCTGGAGCAGACAGAATCATCACTCAGGTGGTGCTCCCTTGGCTCCACCACACATATTCAGGCCCCACATAGAGAACACCATTCATTATAAATATCAGAGCTACGGGAGCAGAGCAGGAGTGCTGGGAAGAGATATGAGAGGAGGAGGAGGTGAAAGAGGAGAGGGCAGGAAAAAGAGATGAGCGAACAGAACACATTTAAATGTTGCCTGTCATGAACCTCCCCAAAATTGTAACCGTGCATCAAGAAGATGTGGACTTCAAGCCCTATGGCTGCTGGTCCCTCAGTTTGTCTCAGTCATGATTTTGTGGACTAAGAAGTGTTACAATAGCTGCAAAGTACAAACCAACACATTAATCCATTTACCAGTGTATCAGAGGTGTATTTCCTTGATCAAGTGGCCAAAAAGGAACTGAAAATCTCTGTACTTGACCTCAACTGATACAGCAGCCATGAACTTGATCCCCTCTGATGTCTGTGCTCTTTTTTCTTTTGTAATTGTATTTTGATCAACTGCTGCTCATTATCTATCATCTCTTTACGCCAACATAACATGTTTCCTGTCACCCTGGCTTCTTGAATCAGTACAGAATACAAACCACACTGCTGACCAACGTTTAAGTGAAGGATTGCAGAGCAACATGGACACACCAACGCACAAGTATAACAGCAGTTTCACACTGGATTTATTTTAATGTGTTGTAGCTTTATGTTCATGTTTATGTATCAATAAGCACGTTATCAAGTTGGAACTGTCAGACTGCTGGCCTGAGGTATATCCCAGGTATGGCTCACTCATCAAAAAACTCAAGAGCAGGAGACTTTAACTGCAAGTGGCATGTGCATCTCAGCCAAAATATACACGAAAACAAAAACAGAGAGCCACATTTACCCTGCTTTCATCTTATATGCATGTCACAGACAAGATGGAAAAGTTTGGTTACCTTTTGTGGCCTCCAACGTAAAAGCTCAGTTTGTCATTTCTGTGGAGACACTGGGTCCAACACTTTTATTCTGGAGGTTACGTGGGATTAGCGATTAACGAAACCTTATGGAACAATCATCCATACAGCCAATATATATCAGCTATAAATATTGGCAAACACATCCAGATTTGCAAATTCAAAAATTAGCTTCCACATTCGTCCCCTGTGCCTGTTGGCCTCCACCATGGTTGCCCCTTGTCACTGATTCTGTCCATTAGTTTCTTTTACTGAATCTTAAGGTGCATGGGGAGGAGCGTGTCAAGTTTGAGGACCTTACAATCTCATCAACACAGTGGTAGACGTGAGATTCTCAGGTCAGGGCTCAGCCTAGGAGACAGGATGAGGAGCTCAGACATTCAGATGGAACTCAAAGTACAGCTGCTGCTCCTTAGCATTAAAAGAGCCAACCAAGGTGGATCAAGTAACTAATTAGGATGCCCCTGGTCACCTCCCTGTGGAGGAAGAAGGGACCCCAGGACAGACCCAGAACTGGCTAGAGGAGTATACATCCTATCTGGCCTGGGATCACCCTGGAATCCTCCAAGAGGAGCTGAAAATGTTGCTGGGGAGGTAATCTTGCCTTGAAATGTAAAGGTGATATTCATACTGGTGTAAATAAATAATTTGATTACATTTACCATATTTTTTCATTTTTTGCTAAGCAAGATTTTTGTGAGAAAGGAATTAAACGCCTGTCCTAAATAGCCGCCGGGTCCCAAATAAATGCCTAGTCCGCTCAGTGATTGAAAAAAATAAACGCCCAGGCTATTATTTGGTATTTTACGGTAGATTGAAAATGAACTTTTTAAGGCAGCGCTTTTCAGAGTGTGGATGGATGCCCTGTGGCAGACCCCTTGAAGCACTGCAGGTGGGCTGCAAGACTAACTTCCTTGGTGGAGCACAAATCTCTGCCAAGGCATTTCTGATATTGTTAGCTGAGTTATTATCAAAAAGGTGGAAAACTGCCCCATCATGCAATGTTACCAAATCCTTTTAAAGATTCCTGGATCTGCATCCACCAAAATCTAATCCCCTCTCCCTTGTACCATGACCAACATTCACTGAATTTTCATCAAAAACTGTTCAGAACTTTCGGAATTATCTTGCCCACACATGGATGGACAGACAAACAGACACATAGACAAACATAAGATCCTTGGCAGATGTAATAACTATTAAAGTGCTTTATTGCATGTTTTTGAGTTTCAAAATGTGCAATAGCTGGTCGAAATATTTAACTTTAATTTTAGCTTCTTCTCATTTATGCTGTTTTAAAGAGAGACTGTATTGCAGTTTAACTGGTGTTGAATTAACTAGTGACAGCTCATTAATATCTTAATTCATCGCTATCATCCCAACGTTGGGAATTAATCAGTGTCTTTGGAGTGGTTCTGTAAAGATTAATCGATCTAAATCATCATTCAGTCGTGAAGTTTTGAATGCATCACTGGATCACTGGATGGAGCCCCAAATCGGTAAACTCTGGCACAGACTGTGCGATGGTCTTGTGAAAAGCATTAAAAGCAGTTACACAGGTCCTCTGTTTCTCATCTACCCCAGCCCACTGCCTCCTCAGACTGTTCAGCATGACTCCAGTAACAAGATTCATGTTAACCATTCAACTTTTTAAAAGTTTTAGGTTAGTGCTGGGATGCTCACTGGTCTAGAGGCTGCTCTACATGGAGTAGGCACATATCCCTGGTGAGTTTTATGGTTCTTAGTCATATGGGCTTGATATGGTGAAGAAAAAAAATCAAATTGATCCAAATTGTGTGGGACAAAAACTGTATCAAATCAAATCAAATCATAAGGTTCTACATTTTGATAAATTGTCAGTGAATCGAATTAATCAAATTAAATCAAGACCAGGACTGAATCAATAGCAAAAGAGAGCTTTACACAACTGCTTTAGAGACACTGATAAAGGGTCTATAGAGTCTCAAAGTATGTTAAAGGGTTAGTACTGAAGAAAACAAGAAGGTTGCAAACAAAGCATTCACATTCAAATGATCTCTTATTTAAAGTAAGAATATGGAGGTAAATACCTTTAGTCTCATGCTATTGCTGTATGAGAGTTTTGGCTTGACAGATTTGGAGGTTTCAGAAAGGACCATGCAACCTTTATTGAGGGAAGACTTTTTTTTAAGTTATAACCTGCCACACTGTTAAGATGATAATATTGTGTATTTGTAAGAGAGCGTCATAGGATTTATACACAAACGCAGTTCCATCTCATTCGAGCACATATTCCTCCAGCAGTCCCAAGGCCCTCTGCTAAACTGTCGGGCCAGGTTATGAAATCCACCCAGGGCCAAGTTACAAAAATCCTCTCTGTGGCATCTGCCAGGGAAGGCAGCTCTGTGTTGACAGATGGGCACAGCATTCCTGAGCCCCGGGCCTCGCCAGCGCTCTGCCAGGAGCTGGACTGAGGGAGCCGTGGAGAGGCTGACCGGCATTTCTTTACACCTATGTGCTTAATTTCTGCGGCAACCTCGAGGCACGTACGACATGCGTTGAATTCCCTGAATGCTGCTCCTTCAAAACTGACACGTAGGGGCAGTGATTGGTGTTACTGGGGGGTAAACAAGGTAGTGATGGGTGTGGAATCATTCATGTGTCTTATTTAATTAAATGGAACCAGACACAAAGGTCTTTTGCCTCATTTCTTTTCTTTTAATCCAAAACTTCATACAATCCATTCTGAATGTCTAGGTTTGGTTTTTTGTAGTTTACCTCTCCAGCTAAAGCAGGCTAAGACCCATGCTCGCTCAGTTACGTGATCTATGTCCAAACTGGGCGAAAAGTGCCAACCCTTCCCCCACACCTCACGCTGCTTCCACAGGGATAGTGTTTAACATGCTCAAGGTGAGTGGAATACCAGTGCAGCTTCTGTTAGCCCTGCAGCTTTACTCGCCCAGGGTCTCCATCTATTTGGCCTATCTTCCACTGACCACCTGCTCCACAGCGTCCCCAAACCAGGTCAAACTAATGAAACCTGCGTGTTGCCACTTAGCAGCCTCTCAGCCTCTCTCACCTGATCCATCTCAGACTACCATCAATGGGAGATATTGCTTTAAAACGTGCTTTCCTTTGCATAGAGCAGCATTTGCTTTTGCTTTTCCCGTGCAAAAATGTACAGTACATTCTTCCTTGCAATCAGCAGAGCATTTGGAGCACAAATATAGCTTTGGCATGGCTGAACTTAATAGGCTGGCATTCTGCAAAACCATGCCACATTCCCTGCAATCACCATTCTTTAACATCTAGCACTGCATGGACACAATGTTCCAAGACGCAGTGCCCCGCCAACTCCTCAGACAGTGAGAGATTACAGTGATTACTCCTAAAGCGATTTCACTATAGCCTGATGTATACACAGGGGTCAGGGGAGAAGAGGAGGGGGTAGAAAGGGAGCAGGAACACTGGAGAGTTTCAAACCAAGAACAAAAAAAGACCAGCAAACGTGAGTGAGTCGTTGACCTCGAAATCACAGTTAAAACATGGTGTCCTCATTCGGTAATTATTCTCCTCCAGCGATGAGGTCAGCCTGAAAATCAGCTGAAAAGAAAGTGGGATGATAATGGCAGCGGTGACAACGGGAGCGAGAGAATTAAAAGGAGAGGGGAAGAGCACATGACAGGGTGAAAATGAGAGCGAGTGAGAGAGGGAGAGCGTGGTGGGACTCACTGCTTGGTGTGAGTGAGCATGGGAAATGCGTGGGACTTTTGGACCATAACTGTCTCCAAAGGGATCTGTTTGGTGACTGACGCACATGCACAGACGTACATACATGCATGTGCGCACTCACACACACAGCAAAGTGTGAAGATATTCACCACGCTGCATGCTCTTCAGCTCAGTCCACTCAGCTCCTCATGTGATGCTTGACTTCAGCAGCTACGTGTCTGAGGTCTCTCCCAAAAATGTCACTACACAAGGTCTTAAAATGTAGTTTTCAACACAAATTTTCATTTTAACAAGACAGTCCTTATTTATCAGCGGATATTTACAGTAATTCCACTTCACAAGAGGATGATGCACATTTGGTGCTGCCTTAAATGCACCACCAGAGGGCAAAATATTGTCAGAAACTTTAATAGAGACTCTTATGTGGACCCACACACACATAACACACTCACACAGAAACACATGTACATATTTATGTGCATGGATGCACACATGTACAACCCCATGCAAGCCTTACCCTGTCAGCATTTACATTCCTCCCTCTGTGGATACAGTGCATAGTGTGAAAAGTTTAGATTACACATTCTGCTGAGTGTATAAATCTAAAATGTATGGCAGGCCTGTTAAGCTCAGAGTGACCCACAGCAACTGCAACGACTGACGATGGCCAAGATCAAGAGCAGGCAAAAGTTATCTTACTAAATAATTCAGGGTATTATGTTTGTAAGAGATGTCCCCAAAAGTGTTAAGTTTGAATTAAATAGTACATTTTCATTATTTGATATGATAAAAAAAAAAAAACCTTTCTGATCATAACATTTATTCATGGAAATGTATGAGTGAAATACATTTCTGCAACTAATCAAAAGTATTGTCACATGGCTGCTGTTTAGCTGTTTACACTTAGCTTCCCAATTTAGGCCCCGGGCCCTCTTAAAGGTGTGCCAGAGATCACAGGGGAGTGCAGGGTCTGTCAGGTATGAGGATTGCAAAATTAGCCTTAACTGAAACAACAATAACACACATCCTGCATACTTCCTTTATTTATTTATTTAACCTTTATTTAACCAGATAAATCCCACTGAGATCAGGATCTCATTTACAAGGGCCACCTTTAAAGGTCTCATGTCCTGCAAAATCAATTTTCTTTGCTTTTCATGTTGTGAGAAGGGGCTAAGGGAGCAGAGGAACAGGACACCTTCAACTAAACTCTCAGTTCCCAGGAAATGTGCTCTGCCTTTTTAAAGAAAATGACCCTTCAAATGCTCCATTTTTGCTTCCTGGGGTTTATTATGTATGTATATTGTCTGCTTGTCGCAGGCAGATGCCATCACTGTTTTGAAAATTCACCCCGCAGCCTGTAGTCCCTCCGCCTCCTCCCATCAGATATCATTTGGGCAGCCAACCAACGCAGAGACTAAATTTTTCATTTTTTATTTGACTTAAATTAAGTCCTTGCTTGATAGACACCCAAGACATGATGTAAATAGTCAAACATACCAGGACATTGAATCCTTAAATGTCTTCTTTTTAGACTTTATCAAAGAAAGCAATTTAGGTTGATGTCCATTTTAGACAGCACTTTTTTGTGTGTGGGGACCCTCGGGGGAAGAGGGGGTGCAACTCTTTTAAGGCACAACTAAGGTGCACTTCAGAGCTAAGAAACAAAAAGAGGAAAACACTGGCCAAAACAATAAGTAAATATGAGTGAGTACAGATGAATTATAGACAGCTGCAGATATTGCTGACAGCTATTGTCTTTACTGTCTCAACAGCAGATAATCTGTTACAGTGGTTACCAACCTACTTTGTACCACAGCCCAGTTTTATGATTTACAATATAATTGTGCACCGGCCTTTGTTAGGGGGCAACTACGACAAAGAAAGACGAAGTTGTGCGTAGGATAACTCATCATAATGTAGGATCAGAGGGAGTAATGGGCTTTTTTCTAATCCCCAATATGGAGACCCACTCTGTTTTTATTAGCTGCTTGACAATGACATTTGGGAACCTATTTGGCTAAAAGTCACCACCTGACACAGTAACTAATACAACCCCTACATCTTCTTGGTGTGGAGGAAAATGCATTTAAAGGTGGTGAACATATGATGCTGCTGGTGTGTGTTTTATCCATTCCTCATCAGTCTGAGCTGATCTAATGTTTCTATTGATTACTGATGGATATTTTATCAGTTCTGACCTCTGATTTGATTCCTTCCACATCAGGAAGTTGAGCACTCTTATATGCCTCGACTGTCCTCCACTTACACACATCATGCAGAGTCAAATATATTCATAACTACATCCAGAGCACACGTGAAACAATGCATGAGCGCAAGTTTTAACAGTGACTTTATATCGGCTTGCAGCCCAGTGGTTGGGGACCGCTGGTCTTATATGGGCTATAATCTGAGTCGGTGATGGCTCAATAACAAACTCTGTCGGTTCAATGACCTTATATTAGAAGGTCAAATTTTGACCCCAGCTCCCAGTTTTCACAAGTCAATGTGTCCTTGGGCAAGATATTCAACCCAGAATTTCATGTAGTCATTGTGGGTAGCGTTTCATCTTTACAGCAATTGAGGTCCGTCTGATGGTGCTTGCCCTAGCCCACCAGGTAAGTTTCTGAAGAACAGCACAGGGCTACTTCAGTCATGCCCTGGTGATAAATCCTTAAAGCTAAATGATTAACTTCAATGGAGGAAACTTGCTGTGCAGTTCATGGTGCATAAAAGTCTGCTGATTGGCCATAACTTATGCCTAAAACTAATCCCAAGTTTGTATCATGATACGTGATACTAAATGATAACTGAAGCTGAAGCGTCATTGGTTTAGTACTTATGACCTTATTGATAAGAGACGAGATATTGGCAGGGATGTTGATCATACCTTGGAAATGACAATATCTATATCAACTACTCCAACTGCCTTTCTCACACACACACACACACACAAAATTTGTGATTCTGCTTTTGTTTTTTTTGTTGTTTATTTTGCTGTTTTTTTTTTTTATAAGTCACATGTCAAGCCCACACCGGACCAATGACAGCACAAGTGGTTAGCACGTACGTCACAGTCAAAACATTTAACATGGCAGAGCTGATTAAGTTCGTTTCACAGTGTCCCATTTTATTTGACAGGAGGTAGAAAAACAAAAATGTTAATGAATTTAAAAATACTGCATGAGGGAAGATAGTGTTAAAGCTCCAGTTTAATTTATTAAACTGTAGACCTCACCAAGTTATCGCTTTTCCAAAATCATTTTTTCCCATTTAGTTTCTATTTCATTTAATGAGCGCTGTGTCAAAGTAACTGAATGTCAAGTCCATTTTGACTTCCCCAGAGCTCTGTTTTTTTTAGAGTGTGCATAATTGATTCATTTAATCCTGTCACTCCTAGTATGAATAGAGAGGCACGTCAAAAATTGCCTCTCAGATATCTGCAATTTCGAGCCATTTATTTGCATCGCCAAGGAACTGGTTGACTTGTCACACTCCAGCTGTTGTCCCATTGCCTTACATAATACTTTAAGAACATTTTCATTAAGTACTTTTTGCTTTTACTTGACTTAGAAAATATTATCTTTACTTGTTCTTGGGCAAATTATATCAGAGTGGCTGTTCTTTCACTTGAGTGCACATTTTTTGTATTGTTTTCAACCCTGGTGGTATGTTATCATTTTAATCCTCAGGTGATGATGTTTGCAAACTTTTATTTATTTACTTTTTTGTTTCGCTCTTTCTCTCCACCCTCTCTCTCTCTATCTCCTCCTCCTCCTCTCCCCCATCCCCTCTCTGTCTCCCACTTAAAGCTGCTTCTCCTCTCTGTTGACAGCTTTGCTCGGCTGAAAAAAAGATGCAGAATTACTGAGTAAAAGGGAAAAAGAGAGCAAATAACAGCTCTTAGAATGTTTGGATTGTGAAACCAGAACATTAGTACAAACCATAATGGCTGGCCCAGAGAGCCCAGCGCCTCTCCAGAACTTCACTCTCACAGGCAATGATGTAACGCCAGCCATTTCATATGAAGCATTCGCTTGTTGCACTCCTCAAAGTCTATTTATACCTTCTTCGTCTACTCAAAATAAAGCAGCCTATGTTAGACCGGTGCCCTTTAAATAGCCTGTTTGTTTAAGCTGAAGGAATTAGAATACAACTTTTTATGGTGTTGATAGCTCACTATAACCGAGGGAAAACTTTTAACTGCTTAGTGCCTGTAAAGTAGAAAACGATGTGAGCTGTTTATCCCAAAAAGAAGAATGTTTTCATGTCAGAGGACGTTTGCCTGTTAGTGTTGATGTCCTTTGCTCAGTTATCCATAAATGACTGAATTAATGGACATAAAAAACAAGTGAGTCACTCAACTGGCAGGTACAACCTACAGGGCTGTCCAGGATAGATACTTTAACAACTACAAAGCTGTGTGTGTGTCAGTGTGTGTGGGTGTGTGTGTGTGTGTGTGTGGCACGTGTGCTTGTGGTGCCAACCAGGCCTCAGTGTATACTATGCAGCAGAATAAACAAGTCTGTCTGTGTTCACAGTCTGTAATTAAAGCCGTATAAAAGTGCACACGCATGCAGTAAGAGCACACGTCATGGCCCTCAGCGGCTCTGTTTCTCAGCCCTCAGCAGGGGCTTGACAACAGCTGACCTAAACTGCCTATGGCGAAACATCTCCACACGGACATACATGAAACATTAAAAAAAAAAAGCAGAATTAAAAGCACTGGCATGGGCAGCTTGGTGAGCACAGATGGAGCACACAGTAAATGCTGTGTAATAACCCGCCAAGCAGCGGCCTGTATCAGCCGCTGCAGGGACATTTGATTGTATTGGCTTATTTTTACACGTAATCAGACCTCCCAGTGGCTTCACCACCACCACCTCAGCCATAAAAATAACCTAGACATGAGAAAAGACCGCATCATGCTGAATGCTGCCAAAGTTTAGCTCAAACGTAGGCCTACTCCAGTGGCCCATAATCTACTGAGAGGTGAGCTCATAGGGGAGTCTGCCTCAAGACCTCAGAGCTCAACCATGAAAGCTACCTGTGCTCTGTGGATACTGGAGCAGAATCAAATAAATCCAAGGGCCTATACATCAAGTTTTCCTACCTTTAATGATGTATACTTTGGGGGATTCAAAACTTCTTGAAAAATAGCTAAAATGGGCAGAAGCTTTGTATCTAACAAAATCACTTCATTTTAGTATTTAAAGACTTTTAGTATTTTTAGTATTAAAAAAATGTTCCACTGTATTTGCATAATTGTTTTCCCCTACTTTTAAGAGACTTTAAAACCACACTCATTCAGAGATATGGAGGGTGACCAGTAGCACTGATTAATAAAAAAAAGGAAGAAAATCATTACAAATTAAGAGGAGATACAAGGTTTCTGCCAGACAGGAAATAAAATATCATTTTAAAGCAAAGAAAACCCATTTTAAAGTCAAGTGTTTTCTGCATGTGTAAACTGGGCATGTGTAAGTCATAGTTAACAATAAGAAAGTGTATCAACCCAAATAAAAAAGAACAGCAAGTATATGAATGCACTGTCTATCTATCTATCTATCTATCTATCTATCTATCTATCTATCTATCTATCTATCTATCTATCTGTTTAGTTTTTAAGTTGTCTTTTTACTCACTCCATGGATAATATGTAAAATGTAGAAAGTACAGTTTCCTCAGAGAATTACTAAAGGAAAGTAAAACTACTGCTTTTGAAAAACTACTCTAACAAATAAACCTGACATGCTAGATAAACAGTTCAATATATACTTTACAGGATATATTTCACAGGTCCTTCTGGGCAACAGCCCATAGAAAGTGTTTTGGGAGTGCAAAACCTTAAAAAGAAAAAAAAACACAGTGTATTTCAGTGACTGGACAATTGTTTGTCAATCACATTTAATATGGACCATTCAGATTATGTTGTAGGAAGGCAACGCTGCAGAGGAGTCAAGTTCATAATGCAAGCCAGTACAAAAATCCAACTTTGGCTCAAACCTGTAGGGAAGGAGCGAAAGCATCTTTTCCGTCAAGAAATGTTTTCAGTGTTGTTCTTGTTTCTTTAATTAGTGGAAAAATGTCCAGTTCTGATAAAGCAGGCGGCATCCCAGCTGTTCCCTACACAAGCAGGCGTTGTTTACAGGCTTTTCCATGCCATGATGCTTTTGAGCATGATGACAGCATGGTCCCGCCTCTTTCTGCTCAGAGGACTCTGATTGGTCAGTGCCTCTGCAGACTGAGCTCCATCATTCCAGCTAGAAGCTTTGAAAGACAGATCTGGCTGATTACATTCACTGAAACAGGCAGATTTGGCTGCACTGCAAGGCTACCAAAAAGTACACAGAAAAGCTACTTAATAACATTTTTGTGAGTAAATATAATCTGTAATTAAGTTTAATCAGTGATGTTCCACCCCTGGATGCCACATGTCTATGTTTTTGTCTTATCATATGTGCGCTGTAGATGCATGCGCATTTTATTATCAGAGTGTGCAGAAGGAAAATAAGTTAAGACAGATACAATAGACAAAATTACACCATTAAATCCAGATTTCCTTTTCTCCGGCTTACTCTCAACCATTCAGACAGTAAGGTGTATCTCAGTGCAGACAGTGTGAGGTCCCAGGAGGCCACTGGCGAGGCAGCATCCACCATGTGGTTGGCAAACTGCAACTCATCATTACTGTTGGCTTCAGCTGGCGCTACTGTAATAACTTGTATAAGTGAATCAGTGCCGCTGTGAGGAGATCCAACTGGTAGCTAAATCACAGGACAAACCATCGTTCCCCATCAAGCGTTTCTCCTGCATTTATCCCCCGTCAGACACGGAGCCTGCTCTTTTTCAAATATGGGAAAAAAGAAGACCAGCTGAATCAGCATTTTCTCACACCAGACTTGTGTCTCTGAGTTGGCTTGTATTTATGTAATTCATTACAATGTCTGGTATTCAAAAGGAGAAAATAACTTTTAATTTTGAAATGCAGAGATAATGAGATGAACATATAATTTGTGGTGGAGATATTTAGGGTGGCCGCCTCTTTTATATGTGAAAGAGGACTGAGATGTTCCCCAGATGCTTCTATATGCTCTTTTTCTGTATGTCTGCATGAAAGATTGTAAAAATATTCAGTTAAAACCACAGCGTAAGTTAATTTGAATCTAAGGCAGTTATAATAGATGGTGATATCCCACAATGCAATGCACAATTTAAGTTAAGAACTGAAAAAAGGAGCCACTGTTGCTTATGTGGTAGGTTGAGATCCCACTAACGAAAAATAAAAAGCTAAGAATTACTGGTAAATAAATCAATGAAGCTCTTTTTCCTGATTCAAATGGAAGTTGCCATCATATATATGCACTTCATACCATAGATCTATGTTATCCTTTGAGTGGCAATGTTACGAAACAGCCCAGGCAATGTGACAAAGAAAAGACATGACATATTATTGTATTGCACACAAAAGACCGACACAAAGGCTAGAAGTTTTTTTAGGTGCACATCAATACATTTAGAAGAACCCCTTTCATCGTTGCCATAAAAGTTTATTACATTAATGAGTGTACCAGTGACTGCATTGTTGTGGCCAGAGGTGTCCAGGTGAATCGATTCGCATTTGACTTGAATCATACTCATAAAATGTTCTAGAATTTAATAAATATATATTTATATATATACTGTATATATTCACATATGTTTGCAAAGTCCTCGCTCTGCTCATACTGAACAGAGGGTGTGCTGTTCCTAGTGTGTTAGCTACCTTTTAACAAGCTTTTGTTTTAAAATGTTTTTAAAACACTGTTAACGTTTTTAATTTTTTTTTTAGGTTCTACAGTGTATCTATATTTTTCTAATTTACATTACATGTGCTGTAAAGAGTGCCACCGGGAACTTCAGGCCCCATGAAATTGTATTATACTGGGGCCACACTGACTTTTTGAGACCTTATAACCTGAAAAAAAACAAACAAAGAAAAAAACACATTTTTCCTCCTTAAAAACTAGAGATAGATCAATATTTGTGCAGTAATATTTCTAATCTTCAGTGTCTGAATTTACAAACCTTTATCTTGACACATCTACCTTGTAAAACATTGTGCCAATTCTGCTACTGTCGCAATTAACAATAAAAAAAACCTCATGATCTAAAATAAATGTATATACCAAAGATTTTTGAATTTTGCATTCTTTAGAAATTGTTTTCGAGCTCTTACCTTCAAGATGTAATCAGATTGTCCTTGATTTTGGATGCTTATTTGAACAAATGTGAATTAAAATCCAAGTCATCAATTTCAAAAGCAAGTAACATATTTGAGACCAAAAAACCTTGACTTTTGAAGTTCAGAATCTAAACTTTTCCTCACACTGCAAAAGCTCAGAACTTGGCAAGTGTATTTGCCTGATTTCACTTCAAAAATATCCAAAACACTCATTCTAATCCACATTCACTTAACAGATCCGAATAATTATCTTACTACAAGGAATAAAAGGCATAAATTAGGCACTGAATTGCTTGTAATGATAAGAAACTATCTGTCAACGAAACAAGCAGAGTTTGACTCAGTGAGGGTCTTAAATTCAGGTTTAATATCTACTCTGGAGAGAAAATTTCATTTTGAGACTCCCTTCAAGATAAATTTGTCTCGTCTCACTGGCAGATTATTTTACTTATCACAAGCAACTCAGGTCTTATTTTCAGTTTTGATGTCTGTCTCAAAATATTTTGACCAACTGGATTAAAAGCAAGAGTTGAACACAAGATCAAATAACCTTCGAACCTCACCTAAAAAATCTCACTAGTTTGTCTTTAACCCAGCGTGGACATTTGTGCAAATTTTACAAATACCATTTCAAATGTTACTGAAGTCCAAAATTCAATCAGTTCATCCCTAGAAAAGACAGCACATTGGTGCAGATTTGCTCAAAATCCCTCCAAGTGTTCCTGAGATATTGTAACAAAAGCCAGGGATGAATTTAACATCAAATAATCTTAGACCCATGACCCCTAATATAATCATTACAGTCTTGAGTTTAGGTGGATATTTTAGCAGAGTTTGAAATGTATTATTGTGTACAAATGCAAGGGGATAAACATAATGCCCCATGACCCTGAACTTTGACTTTCAATATCTAACCATTTCACTCACATTCTTGAACATAAGAATGAAAGTATTTTCAACCCTTGTAACTCCAAGCCATTACTGATGCATCACTTTGTTCACAATACAGCAAAAAAGTAATCTGAAAACTTTAATAGATGACTGTGTTGCAGGTACCTCTCACAAACCTAGACTGCGCTTGTTATTGTTATCTCATCAGATTAAACAACAAACATGTTTATGGCTGACCATATGTTTAGTCATACAGATGTGGAGGTGGCACAGGCACTCCTGTCTGGGCCTCAGCAGGAGGGAAACTAAAATATAAAACTATTGCTTTAGGATTTTTGCGTGCATCATTAGTGGGCTAAGAGTTCTCATACTATAATCTTTAAAGGCTGTTATCCCCAAAAAACCTCAACACGGCTCCAATATAAATCAAGATTTCCATTACCAAATGCTGATGTTATAGACCATTCCACATGTTGACAAAGCAATTGTAAGCACAAATGCATCGTTATTGAAAACAGCTTTAGCTCCTCTACACATTCATCACTGTTTATCAGGACTGCTGGGGTCGGGGCCGGTGACTGTCTGTCCTGTCTCTATGGAAGTACCCATGTGCTTAGGAATTTATTTCACAAGTGTTAGCACTGTGCATGATTAGAAGCAGAAAAACCACAAGTGGTGACTCTGTTATTAAGCCATGGCCTTGTTTAGTCGAGTCAACAACTCTGGACACTCGGTGATTGTACATAAGGTCCTACATAATGCGATATTATGACTAATAGTGTGTGAGTTGAAAGAAAGTCAAATCACCTCTGGTTCAGTGAGAAAGTTACTGGAACACAATTTGATGAAATTTCTTACAAATGGTGGATCCCCATCCCAGAGAGGAACTTTGGTTCATTACAAAGACAAATGTTGGAAAAATGAGCCTGGTGCTCTCTGTGTTTTTTTTTTAAGCTGGCCTGCTTAAAGCCCGACAATTAGTCTGTCACCAGGTGTTGGGCTGCTGACGGCATATTTGTCAATGAGCTGCCATTATTTAATTGACATAAGTCATATTTTCTTAATCTATAATTATTCTGCAATTTCAAACCAGCTGTAAAATCACAAGCAGGGCTGTTCTCTACATGCTAAGACTGAGCTGCTAAACTGTCCAATCATTTTCTTTTTTGTATACAATAAAAGTTAACTGCTGGAGGTCAAAGCGAACATTTGCCTTAAAGATAAATTGGATAGTTCTACTGTAGTGACCCAACTATCAGAAGTTGCGAGTAACTGATTACATTTACTTGTGTTACTGTAGATGAAAAGAGTTTTGAGTACTTTTACTTTTTTGGGTGGTTTTAAAAATGAAGTTGCTTATGAATGTGATATCACAAAATCACTTTGAACACTTTGTCAAACCTTGCACAAAGTCCACCCTGACTTATGGATAAACTGATTAGATTTTGGACTTTAAAGTCAAGGAGCCCTATTTTGACAGCGTTAAGCAGGTTGAGTAAAAGCCTGTGGCACACGCTGGTCTTTATTTTGCTATTTTGAGGACACATACTCACAGAAGTGCATATCTCAACATTACACGCTATATTAACGCTGTTGGCGCCAAAACATTTACTCTCCATTCTTATGTGTTTTCTTTCCTTTTTATTTCATAAAACACTGCTACTGGTCTTCTTCCTTGTTGGTGAGGTGGTTTTATAAATTTAAACCAATAAAAAGTATACAAAAAACTTATAGAGATAATCAAATATTGATTCAATTATTATATTTTGTTTCTTTAAGGGTCGCAACTTTGGAGATAACAACAGCTATGATGTCTGAGGCCTGAGCATAAAACAAAATAAAAAACAAAAATGGTCAAAACTTTCTATCAATGAGTGCTTCGTCATGTCAAAATCTTAACTTTAAACTGAAGACAAGCTCAGTGTCAGGTCACTTGAGAATAAAAGGACAATTAAGGAGCCCAGATTTGGCCTTAACTCAGGTTCATACTGTATATTCAGTTCCTGTGACTGTTAGATAATATTCACCATCACTTATATTCATAAACCTACTTTTCATTATTAGAGTACCCCTGGTCCAAAGGCATTTCTACTCTATCTCCTCTTTAAGGGCCCCTTCCCCACATGGGCCTAGTCTGCTCTGATTGGCTGTACACCATTGTAATTGGTCAGTTAATGGGCGCCATGTTGCCAATAACTCTACATGCATTCTACTGTCTCTGCTCTACACTTGGTTTGCCACACCCCAAGCATATAGTCTTAAACCAGAGGTGTCCAAACTATGGCATGTGACCACTTTTATTTGGCCCGAAGCATGTTCCAAAAAACGTGGAAATTTGGCCCATTCTGGTGAGCTTGTACTTGACTAATGAAGACAAACTGATCTAAGCATCTAGGCACAGCATCAATTACCCTCATTTGCTTCACTGTCTTATCCATCTTAAGACTTTTTAGTTGTTTTCTATGGCTTTCAGCCTTTATTTTTAGTGGGCATTCAGTGGATAAAGTTCAAAGGGGTGGGGGAGCAGAGGAAAACACGCAGGAAAATAGGCAACAGGCAGAAATCAAACCCAGTCCACCTACATGACCCACTGGGCCAGTGGTTCTCAAATGTTGTGGTGGGGCAAACTGATGTGCCTTGGCACAAGTCGAAGTGTGCCTTGGAATTCTTACAATGGAAAGTTATTTTTACAGCTGTACAACAACCAATGAATAACTTCAGTTCAGTCCAACAGTACTTCAGGTGCAATAATGTTCAAATAGAGATGCAATTTCTGCAACTTTGGAATTCTCATAAAAACTCCAAGGGGACATTGTCTTTTATGGTTAACAGAACTAATGGGTGAGAGGAATGTTTCCTTACCAGTCTCTTAATAGTTTACCTAATTTTAAGACTATTACTTGTCAACTTAAATCATGTGTTGATGCATTCAAAAAAATTAAAAGTTTAAAATAAACCCTTCAAATATTCTTTAAATAAATATTTAAAGAGCAATACCGTGATGGTTTGAAAGGGAAAATCCTTAAGGAAAATGGATTTGGTGTGCTTTGAGATTTTAGCTCAGCGGCAAGTTGTGCCTTGGGCAAAGCAAGTTATTAAACCAATGCACTGGGCTATTAGCACCCCATCCATTTCAATTTTCATTGACACTTTAAATATTTTGCCATTTAGTGAAGAGTTATTTTGATAGACTGTAAAAGAAGTGGACAAAGCCATGCGTCGTCAGCTGTCTGAATATCATAGGAAGCTGTTGATGCCCTCTCATGGCTGCTGTCATACTGCATCTACTCACAGAGATGCCATATTGAGGCGGGAGTAAAGGCTATCTGACCAATAGAGACACCAAATTTTCGAAAACCCAAATCCTAAATAAAACAAAATGGGCGAGATATAAAAAATTCCCCCTCACAGTGAGAGTACATAGATATATTACATACAGAGACTAAAGCTGTTTATCCATCCAGGCTGTAAATATGTGTACTAAAACATGTTTTCCCTGCATACAATCACTTAGCTGTCAGGTTATTGCAGTCAGCCTCAAGTGCACACTCGGGGTACTACAGGTTTGGACTAGTTTCCACATGGGCCTCCATTGTCAACCCCAGATGTTCCTGCCTGGTTATTTTTTTCTATCTTGCAGTATTTTTTTTTCTTTGATCATGAAATCTATTTTAGCTTCACTTTTAGCTTCACTCAAATAAAAACAACTCTCTTACTTTAACCTGAAATGTGCGGTTTGTGGCCTGAGGTATTTTACTTGAGCACAGATTTAATAGAATGAAAGAAACCAAATGAAATGGTAGAAAGGTGTGTTTATCTGATTTCTCAGAGTCAAAAGTGTCTCAATGCTTAAAATGTCATTATTGTACCTCCTACAGAGATGTACTGTAGTCAGGCACATCCAGCACAGGTATTCATGCTGCACGCAGCACAGAGGGAGTGCCTGGCATGGTTGACGTGGTCTGCAGCCTGTGCTGTCTGGTGCATGTCGATCATTTCTGCGTGAAGCTAAAACTGTCACCACATGGACAGCTGGTTGTGAGCTGCAGAGCCCTGCTAGCTCACCACATCCTTTTAACACAGTCAAAAGGATGGTGCACAACACCAACAAATCTGCATCAGTTTACCCTCTCTAAATCACTACCAAAGAAATTTGTCTAGAGACCATGAAGCTGACCTTAGACCAGTGCCTGGAAACAAAATGATTCCCTCCGGCGATGCACAGCAGTGGAGCAGGACCCTGTCCTGAGTTAGATCAGCCTGCTTTCAATCAGCGCACATCAGGCAGTATATCAGGTCTAATTAATGTACGTGGGCCTGCAGCACAGAGCTTGGTGTGAGACGAGAGCTTTTCGTGCACTGTGAGCTCTCCCCCGCACGGCACTGCCAGACCTCGTGCATATACTGACTGCATTGCGTGGGATGTGACGCACAACTTTTATGGGCTTGCTTCTTCTCATCTTAACAGCACATGTGTCGCAGTCTGAATAAGATTCCACAACAATTTGATCAAAAACATGAAACACGGACATTCATAGCCATGTCGCCCTCGCACACACTCACCCGTGCTCTTCAGTGCCAAACATCTCACAGGCCTCGCAGGAGTGGATGGATTTAGGTCTTACAGAGAGCTTTAGGGACAGAGATAACAGAGGGCTGGAAGGGAGAAAGTCACAGGAAATAAAGAACATTTGTCATAAGATGTGCATAAATATGAGTTTTAACATTACTGTGAACACATTTCACTCAGTGGTGATGGTCGATAGTGATGTTTTACTAAAATTATGTTAATTTGACCATGGAGACGATAGAGTTGTGCAGTTTTTATGGAGAAAACCAAACTGTTAATCTGATGATACACTAATTTATGATCTTAGATTAAATATAAATAAGATGAATTTTTATGACATACAAGAGTGGATACAATATAAGTAACTGAATAATCTTCATGTGTGTTTGTTTTTCATCATGATATTTAGTTTTTATGGCATACAACCTTAGTGTTTTTGTTTTTGTAACACTGACATAAATCAATATTTCCTGTGCCAGCTGGCAAATGATATTCAGAGAACCCCCCCCCCCCCCCCACACACACACACCACACACACACACACACCCCACACACACCCACACACACACACACACAGAAAGAAAAGGTAATAACAACAAAGTAACAAATTGCTTTTACTCTTTCCTCTTAATGAGGTCTATTGGGGTTAATGTCTTGTAGCAATGCAGTTGTTTAACTAACAGAAGCATGAAAACAAGTTAAATCCGTTCTAATGTCAAACTACTCCAGCGAATGTCATTAAAAATTAGTTTGATTATGTTGAATCCAATCAGAGTGTCCCGAATGTGGTTTGATGCACCATTTTATCCTGCCCATGTTTATCCTTGCCTCTGTCGGTCACATCAGTGTGGATAAGGAACGAGGGAAGATGACACAGCACTATGAGGGATTTCCTTGATTTTCTTTTGCTCATTTCTTGTCACCTCTCCCACGTTCTGCTTGTAAAGATGTAAATTCATGACATGATTAATACTCATGAAGTTATTTTTATTCAAGTCTATAGGCAGTTAATGTAAGTGTACTGTTGATGAGTGAGAAAGCAGCTTTTAGTTTTTAGGACTGTGGGTGATTTTTCTAACATTTTGTGTCCAGTAAGCCCACATCTGGCTAATAAGAGCACTTGTTGGTACGTATGTCACAGTCAGTCAAAACATTCAACATGGCAGCTGCTTGATGGTGTGTTTACATCACAGCAGCATGTTTTATTTGACCAGTCATCTAGGTAAAGGATAATGAACTCAGCTGAATTCAGCAGTTTCTCTGAATTAAAGGGTGTGCCTATTTAGTTACTGTTTAGTTAAAATCAGCCCCAGGTCACTGTCACTTGACGTTGAGTCTATTTTGACTTACATGGCCATGAATAGATTAATAACATTTTTTACTGTGAACAGAAAGATTCATCAAAATTAGTCACTGTGAACTCAACATCATGCTCAAGAAACCAGTTTGAGATGATTTAAGCTTTGTGACATGGTGCGTTATTCTGCAGGAAGCAACCATCAGAAGATGGGTACACTGTGGTCATACAGAGATGGATAAGGTCAGTCACAATATTTAGGTTGTATGTGGGATTTAAACGATGCTCCATTGGTATCAAGGGGCCCAAAGTGTCCCAAAAAAGTAAATGGAGACTTATTAGCACAGGCATCATTTTTCCAATCTTCTATTGTCCAAATTTGGTGAGCTCATATCAACTGTAGCCTTCATTTTCTGTTCTTGGCTGACAGGAGTGTATGGAGTTAGAATCATGACAGAACCTCACAATCACACAAAACATGTTGTACTCAAACCCGACGATTCACAAACAAACTCACTGTGGTTTGCAAATACAAAACATCATTCACAAACTAATGCATTTTGTTTTGCAAACAAGAAACACACCCATCAAACAAATACATCATGCTTCAGAAACAAATAAAAAAGTACAAAAAATATTCATCAAGTACAAAGAACAATTCTACAACTACGAAAAACTGTCACGTGACTTTTGGCACAAATTTTCCTCCTTGCAGATCCACATGCAAATGCACTCTGATCCCCATGCAAAAGCACTCTGATCCATACACAAATGTACTCTGATCCCCACACACATGCCAGTAAAGTTTCTAAGCAATGTCCTGCAATTCTCACTCGACAGCAGCAGGTGGCGCTGTTGATTCAATTTAAGGCTGCCGATTAGGCTAACTTCACTTTTCATTCAGTTTCTAACTTAATTAAATTCAATTATGGCCACACATAACCTTAATAACTTGATATGTCTTGGTCTTAAGATGGAATTTTGATGTGAAGACGACCTCAGTCCTCACACGTTTGTCTTGGCACCGTCTGAGGAGTCGTGTTAAGTTACTGCAGATACAACAAACGCCCTGCTTTCGCTGCTTCACATTGAATGGTTTGACTTAACGAGAGGCTTTTATTGTGAAAATTTTACAGGAATTGGAATGCAATCATTACCGCAAACCTTTTTTTAGCGCCGCTGCTATTTCCTTTATGAAATTAGGCGAGGACATGGAGATATTAAGCATTGAATTGTTCATGTAGCAGTTATAAATACTACAGAAGGTTAAAGTGTGAGCAAAACAGCCACAGTGAGGGTTATATACTGCAAACAAACTGGCTTTGTGCACCTCAATCTGCAGTTTACCTCCAACAGGTGAAAACCAATGCTTTTACATGCTGTGCTGTGTGGTGAAAAACACTAACATCAGGAATTTTATAGTGAACATTTTGAAGGTAGACTACTTAGGTTTATTTTTTTAATTAACTTCCAAGTTGATGTGAAGTGGCAAAGTTACTGTTAGTGTTTTTCACCAGACAGCGTTAAACGCATTGATAATAGCCTGTTGGAGGTAAAGTGCAGATCGGACTCCTCAGACGGTGCCAAGACAAATGTGTGAGGACTGAGGTCGTCTTCACCACAAAATTCCATCTTAAGACCAAGACATATCAAGTTATTAACATTATTGGCTCTAATTTCCTGGTGCAACTCAGTGTGGCGCAGGGTGGTGCAGGGTGGTGCAGGGTGGCGTACCCCGCACAGTGGTAATTTTGTCCGGCGCACTGACATGCGCAGCCAATTTGGCAATTTGGTAGACCGGCTTCACCGAGATGTGTGTGACGGCGCACCAGGGGGAGGTGTCGACAGATTCAGCTGGGCGCAGTGACAATTTCGTGCCAAAAAAACGCTCGAAAGGTGCGCTGAAAGCTTGCCAGCTCCAACCTGGTCTATTCTCGGCGCAGGAGAGGAGCACCCCGGGCAGTGGTAATTTGGCTGACAGGCGCACAGTGCGCACAGGACACCAAAACCTCACAGGCAGGTGTCCACAGTGTCAGGCACATTTCAATGCAATAAACAATCACAGCAACCACTTTTTAATGTAACCGTCTGAACCAGCATATACATTTGTATCTATATTAATTGTCCCGTCACATCTGATGTCAGATCAGAGACGTTTGTCATAACTAACGAGTTCACATCTCTCAAGCCAGCCACAAACAGCCACATCATCTGATACAGAGTATCCGGCTTCTCTCATCTCATGAAATTCAAAAGAAAAGAAAAAAAGAGAGAGACGCTTGCTGAATAAATGTAAGTCACTTGGTGTCTTAAGGATTTACCTGTGATTGCCCATATTTCCCTCTTTTAATCTTTATTTGTAACGTGATCTAAAAAGATGGAGTACATTATTGCAAGGAGGATGAGAAGGAGATATATTTTCACCTAAGGTTCTGCTATTTGGCGATGACAGACCAGGAATGCAGGTGGATCACAAGCATGATGAATGGATTAACCTGCTGCTGTGTTTAAATGTAATTGTCACTTAATTTTGTACTCCAATTTATGACACAGGAACAGATTATATCTGTCCCTACGAGGTGGTCCACACGGTGATGTGCATCGTGTCCTCCAGTGCGCGGCCCGGTGGCCCCTGTACTCTCCCAGTTGCTTCAAAAGTGACATGGGCTCTGACCTTCTTCGCCACCGAGATGAAATTGTCACTGCGCCTCGCCCGCGGCGCATTTAAAGGCGAGGAGAGGTGTTCATTTGATTGGTGAAGATTACACTCGGCTGTGTTAAACCCACTCACGCCTCCTCTCCTCCCTCTCTGCTACTTGCGCCGGTGGGAGAGACGGAGGCGTGGGTGCCCCTCCCTGCGCCAGACTGCACCGTGCACGAAACTTGCAAAATGCCCTGGACACACCCCTTGGCGCGGCGCAGGCGCGGTGCAGGGAAGGTGCACCCTGCCTGCGCCTGGTCTACGAAATTAGAGCCCTATGTGTGGCCATAGTTTAATTTAATTAAGTTAGAAACTGAATGAAAAGTGAAGTTAGCCTAATCGGCAGCCTTGAACTGAATCAACAGCGCCACCTGCTGCTGTGGAGTGTAAATTGCAGGACATTGCTTAGAAACTTTACTGGCATGTGTGTGGGTCAGAGTACATTTGCGTGTGGATCTGCAAGGCGGAGGATTAGTGCCAAAAGTCACGTGACAGTTTTTCGTAGTTGTAGAATTGTTCTTTGTACTTGAAGAATATTTTTTTGTAAATTTTTACATTTTCTTGTTTGCAAAAACAAAATTAATTTGTTTGTGAATAATATTTTGTATTAGCAAACCACCATGAGTTTGTTTGTGAATCGTCAGGCGTGAGTACAACATGTTTTGTGTGTTTGTGGGGTTCTGTCATGATTCTAACTCCATAGGAGTGAGGTCCTCTGCTGCTACAGTCCATCTGCTACAGGATGTGACAGGTTGTGCATTCAGAAGTGGTCTGCTGCTACCTTGGTTGTGAAGAGGGGTTAAATTCTCTTTTCTATCAACTTGAACCACTATGGCTGTTCTCCTCTGACCTTTGACATTAGCCAGGCATTTTTGCACATGGAAAGGCCCCTCACTGGACATTTTCTCAATTTTGACCATTATCTGTAAGTACTGTGAATGGAGTGAGAAAACCTCAGTAGATCAGCAGTTTCTGAAATACACAGAGCTGCCCATTTGGCATCAACAACCATGCCACACCCATTATGATGCTCGTTTTGAACTTCAGCAGACCGTCTTTCCCATGTCTTCATGCCAAAGTGCACTGAGTTGCTGCCATGTGATTGATGATTTGCTTTTTTTTGTTAACAAGCAGGTACAGGTGTGCCTGACAAAGAGTGAATGCTCTGTATGGCTCCAGAAAGATGAACTTATGTTAGTAGAGTTGAAGGGTACAAGTGTTTGTGATTGGGGGGGTGGATATTGTGAACCAAGCTGCCCGTGTTAGTGTTGTGTACGTCCCTGGCAAAGTGTCAGTCTGAGGGCAGAGATTGGCTGGGCTGCCTGACTTTATTGGTAAAATTAGGGTAAGTGGAGCGGAGGGAGCTTGTGGGCGTTGGGATTTTGGGGGGATGGTTACTGACAAGGGAATTTACTTACTGGCCCTCAGGAGACGTTCCTCTGTTACATTGTGGCCGTTGTAAAACTAATCCTTGCAGTAAATCATGACATTATACATCCACACAGCTAAAATTATCCTGTGAAGGTCAGGCAGAAATTGTGACCAGGGTTTGGCTGCGTTATGACAAAGTTCTAGCAATCCAGAGGCAGAGAAACATCCAGATAAACATAGTTCTATCACTCTGGCAGCTTTACACAGCTCCTTGACAATGTCCAAACACTGCAATTTCAATTTGCACGCCCTGAATCATTACACAAAATGCAGGTATTTTAGGTAGGCCGAAATTGTTTTATTATTTTTAACACAGTAATTGCAAGGCAAATGGTCTTAATTGTAACCCCAGCCTCTGAAATAAACAAGGCTGAAAAACGAAAGTGGTGATTATGGTTTCCCAGTGCCTGATGTGGGATTTGTGAAGCGGCTGCCAACTGCATTTTCATGTCACTGTTTCGAGTTCCTGCCCAATATAGACACACTGAATCACTCATCAGAACACATGCCTTAATGGAGAGCGGTCCGAAGAAAGGCTCTGTCCGGCACAGGAGAGATACTGAGTCTGTCCACCCCCATCATTCCTCCCTCAATGGAATGTTCCAGAGTCTGTACCCTTCACAATTACCGCTGTCGCTGTGATGAATGGTGGAAAAACTGGATTTGACAAATAATATTCTATGAGTGCTTCTTTTTCCCACAAAACTGTTAAATGGTTACAGGGCAACCAGAAAAAATGCATAAATGTCATTATAACATATAGCAAGGATTTCAGAGCCTCAACTTGAATAACTCTGAATGTCTGCGATATGATGTGATATCAGTGCCAGAACTCAGAGACGGGCTACAGTCTGCAGTCTCTGCCTCTTCTAATTTACATTTACTGGCATTAGCAGATGCTCCCATTGTTGCATGTTTTTTGTGTGACAGACTGGACTGCAAAGGATATGTGCACGAAAACATAAAATATCACAGATTATTGTAAATGGTCCATTTTAATCACCTGTTAACCCTTTAACTACAGCAAGAAAAACAGGACAAAAATCGTAAGCATTTTTTCGCACACATGGAGCACTCCTCTGGCAGGGAAAAAATTGTCCCTCTGCTTAACATTATTTAGTTGACGGACTTGGCTGCCATCATCATATTTTATCTAGGTTCATTTTTAATTTCTGAATTAAAAACAACCAGTAAGTTGACAAGCCAACATTATAGTTCTACTCCAGAGAGCCCAACCCTAGAAGGAAAATCCAGAGAGGATCAAATAGTGGAGTAATGCTGTCAGGTGCTCCACTGTGTCTGTAAATTACAAAGAAGCACCAAACTAACCTGACAGGCCAGATGGACAGTACCAGGAAATATTCCACTAGTCCATCTGCAGAAGAGCTGTTCCAAAATGTTTTCAGGGGCAGAACCTTCAAAAACAGCTGCAACTGGTGATTGGATGATCGTTCTGCCAGTCACACTCATCACAGACCAATCTACATCAACCCACAGTATGACGTAGCAGCTAGACCCTGTTGTTAGCCATCAGCTTAAAACTTCTCTTAAAGGTGCAGTGTGTAGAATTTGGCATTTGAGCGACATCTATCGTTCAGATTCTAGAATGAGCCCAACTGTAACCAAAACGTCACGTTGCTGAGCAACGGAAGCCTGTCAAGACCAAAAGAGATCATGAACACGGCATCATTTACGAAAGTGACAAGGTTTGGGTTCAGATTATATCCCTAGTGCAGAGTAACAACTGTCTCCACTAGGCTTGTAATGTGTTAGTCGACTGGTCGACTCATTGGTTGATAAGTGCTGGGGCGACCAGAACTCTGATTGGTCGACCAATCATATTTTTTTTCCCGCTTCAATTTATTTTTTCCAGCGGCGATTTACAGTCATCAGGAGGAACGTTCCAAGTGCTAATGGGGGTGTTTTCAGACCACCCCGGTTTCACAGGTAACTTGCCAGTCTCAGAAAACCCCCTTGTTTTCACCACTTTGGATTCCCCCACCATCTGGAGACCTGGCTGGAGACAGGAGGATTGAAGAGCGTCTACGTTAGCCTATTCAACGTCCGTGGTTTGCTGAGTATTTATTTTTATTTTGAGCATCCTCATCCACCAGCGTCCTCTCTCCTCTTCTTTGCCTGAATTCCAGGTAGATTTCAGAACCGGCGGACAGATTGGCGTTTCGTTCTTTTTGTCCCTAAAATCCACCCGTAGACAACATGGCGGATCATTATATCAGCCTATATGAACGCGGCCCCCAGTAATGTAAATTTTTTGAAGCTTTTTCTAATTAAATAAAAATAAAACAAATGTTTTATGGGGATGATTGTACTCCTATTTTGACGCACTTTACATACAAATAGAAACATTATATCCTATATTCACCGTTTCTGTTTTTGCAAAATGCTGCCAAATTCTACACACTGCACCTTTAAGTCCTTAGACTATCGTCTTACATTAAATTAGACCACACAGATTTACCACTTATATATGACATGAACCTCATCAAAGACAATCCCCACCAAGCTCTCCCAGTAAACTTCTGAGGAGACCGTATCTTGCCAGGTATCACTGAGAAACCACGACTACAGTATACTAACCGGCATCGTCCGCAAAGAATTTTCACATCCTCTCCCAGTTTCCCAGCAGCAATCCCCAGTTTCTCGGCTTCTCTGATTCGATTGTCCATGAGGGCAACCAGCGGAGACACGATAATCACAATGGGGTTTGGAGTTCTTCCCATCTTTTTCACAACCAGAGGAGCCAGTTGGTAGATCAAACTCTTCACGAAACTGATCCGTGGAAGAGCAAAAACATTGTTTCCCATAAGAAAAGCTTTACGTGACATTCTTTGCTCTTCTTTTAGAGGAGAAATTGAGTCCATTTCTGATAAAACTACAGATATTGCTGCATCCACGGAGACCGCTTCAGAAGCCTCCATTGTTTTCAAGCATGCAGTCACTTCCCGCTGTGATCACGTCTGCAGCTCCCGCCTCTTTCCCCTGATTGAGCCGTTCAGCTTTTAGACAGGGGAAGTTGTAGAGGATTGGAGCTTGGCAAGATGGACCTGCATGATTTCAGACAATGAATCAGGCAGATCCATCTGCTCTGCAAGGTTAGCACCAAACAGGCTTCCTCAAATCCTGAAACAGCTTTCTGTTCACTTACCTCCTAAGGTTGACAAGAACTGAACCCCTCATTTTTTACAAATAACATAAAGAACCTACTAAAGTAAAAGCTAAAAACAGAACAAATATAAAAAGACAACAATAAAATAATAGAATAGAGATAATAAAAAAGAGAACAATAAAACAATAAGCTTAAAAGTTTTCTATAAAAAGATAAGAGTATAACATAAGGTGAAGCAAAAATAAAACAATCTGAATTAAAAGTAAATAAAGACACCAATCTGTCAACATAACATAGAAGAAGTGAATAAAAGGCAAAAGAGCTAAAATGATAAGAGCAATACTAAGAAATAAAAGGCTAAAAAAAGACTAAAACACAAATAAAAGGTTAAAAAAGGACTAAAACACAGAGAAAGAAAGAAGATAAAAGACTATAAAAGACAACATCACATAAAAGCAACTCTGTAAAAGTGAGTTTTTAAAAGTGACTTAAAAGAAGCGACTAACTCTGCACACCTTGTCTCCTCTGGCAGGTCTTTCCAAAGTCGAGGAGCTCTGATGGAGAAAGCTCTATCACCTTTAGTTTTTAGCCTCGACTTTGGAATGACCAGGAGGCCTTTGCCAGAGGATCTGAGGCTGCGGGCTGGCCGATATGGGACTACTAGCTCTGAAATATAGCTGGGGGCTAGGCCCATGACTCCTTTAAAAAAACTGCTGAATTTGCATCTGGTTTTAGATCACCACCAAAATCAAATCTTTTCCTAGTACCATGAACATTATTCCCTGAAATTGTCATCCAAATCTGATGAGAACTTTTTGAGTTATCTTACTCACAGACAGACAGACAAACAGACAAATGCTGGCTTACACTTGAAACTGTCAAGTTTGGAGTGTCGTGGTTAATGGCTTACAGGCTGGGATGCTAATCAGTCATTCCAGCATGTTGTCGCAGTGTGGATTGTGGGGCAGAGGTGATGGTGTCTTTTTTTGTGTTTTCATAAAGGCTCGATTTTTGCTGCCTCAGCTTGCCTTTCTGTTTTTAGATGCCCCTGCCAGGCGCTTGCTATGGCCATGTTGCTGCCATGCCAGTGTTATGCTTGGCCAATGGTGAACAAACTGAGGTGTTGGCAGCATGTATACCTTCAAGCACTCACATACACACAATGCTGCAAGAGGTCCAAGGCTGTCAAACACAGGTGTAATGATTTAAGACTCAAATTAGTCTTTATTTTAGCTGATGTTTGTTTAAGGTTGTGCAAAGATGATTTGCTGACTGATGGGATGGTGGGTGTTGAGACACAGGCTCGTACTAACATACACCAACATGTAGATGCAACATTTTATGTCTGCATTCTACGCCATACTCATTAAGAGTTGATATGTTTTAACTTTTGCAGTTGACAGCATGAATAATAAAAAGAAATGTGGTGATGTGCTTGTTCACTTTCATGAAAAGCAGCAACAGGAGGCAGCTTGCATCGCTAGCATGGACACTAGGAGTGTTCATACCTGTACTGTTTCTAGAAATGGCTCCAAAAAGGGAAAGTGCTCCCCATTTGAAGTGGTTCATTTTTATATTCTTTTGGGGTTAGGGAACAACTGTCTGTTTTAGGACTTAAAGACAATTCAATGCTGTCTATTCACCACCACACAAGCAACAGGCTAACAGTATACTCAACATCACGTGAGCGGAACATTATTGGGCATGCAAAATTAACTGGTAGATAGATAGATAGATAGATAGATAGATAGATAGATAGATAGATAGATAGATAGATAGATACAAGGGCTGATTGATAAGTTGTGAGCCTCATATTTAAGGGTTTGATTTTTGGCAGACATATTGCATTATTTTTCAACATAATCCCCTTCAGTATCTATACACTTTAGCCAGTGATGTTTAAGGGCCTCAGTGCCACTTTTAAAGAAGTCCTTTTCTTGACCGTTCAGAAAGTCCTCCACTGCATGTATGATGTCATCATCTGACCGAAAGTAGGTACTGGAAATGGCCTTTTTCAATTTTGGAAACAGATGAAAGTCTGATGGAGCGAGATCAGGGGAATAAGGCGGATGCTCAATCAATTCAAAGCCACAATCTTTAATGGCAGCCATGACAATGACATACTTGTGAACAGGGGCATTTTGTCCATTTTGCAAAAGTCACTTGCCTTGTTTACTTTAGAGAGCTACCTCTTCGACATAAACAGACCAAATGACACCAGTCTTCAGGTACACAGCCTTAAATAGTCAGGGAATAGTAGAGCTGAAAAAGGACATCCCTGCTTAATATTCTTCAATACAAGGCTCACAACTTATCAGTCAGCCCTCATAGATAGATAGATAGATAGATAGATAGATAGATAGATAGATAGATAGATAGATAGATAGACAGACAGACGGACAGACAGATGATTATAAAAATAATAATAATAATAATAATAATGATAATAATAATAATAATAATAATAATAATAATAATAAACTTAATTTGTATAGCACATTTAAAAACAGAGGCTTACATAGTGCTTTGACAACAGGCAAGAACATAAAGACAGTGAAGCAAAGCTGTCTTTATGTTCCTTTGCTTAAAAACAAAGGAAAAAACAACAGAAAAAGGTCAATTAAAATCAAAGACCATTTAAGACATACACAAAAGGCAAAATGAAAATGAGAGAGTTCCACAAAACATGACGGAAAACTTAAACTTAAAAAGATAGAGAGATTATTGATTGTAAAGGACTCTCTAGATTAGCGTATACACTCCAAATCATATTACAAACATATTATGTCAGAACACATTGCAAGAATATTCTGGCCTCAGCTGAGTACAAGAAATGGAGATGTGGAGTGCAGCCTTCTTTAATATACAGTCAGTGGTATATTTGGTCATGCATAGCAGTGTAACTAAAAATTACACTGCAATTTTCCCAGACGTGGGGAGCAGCAATGATGTTACAACCAGCTTCAGGAAGACAGCAATAGTGTGCCAGTAGAGTGGTGCAGGGATAATGTATTTATATAGGCCTTGGCATCGCGCTGGTTCTCTTGACCTAAGGTCTACAGTACTTTTCACTGTGTTCTCAGATAATTGCTGATAATAAAGGCTTGGGTTGAACAAAAATCTTTTGTCAATCTGATAATCTTCTCGAATGAGTATTACTTTCATGATTACTTAAGCTTTAACATCATTGATTGCAGTAAAAGGCTATTACCAAGCTGTTATGGAACAACAACAAAGCAGTTTGACTTACAACCAGCTACCACACTTGAAACACATAAAGACATATTGCAACCTCTTGTTTGAGAACTTCATTGTAATTGGATGACCTGATCAACTTGGTGTATGTATTATTCTTTTTTAAAAAGGATCAGAAATCCAATCCAATCCAATCCACTTTATTTGTATTGCACAATTTTAAAAACAATGATGTTTACAAAAGTGCTGCACGGTGACCACAGTCAGAAAATTAAATTCAATAAAACAACATAGAACAGATAAAAAACCTCAAACAATAAAGACATACAGGCACAGTAAAATCAAATACAAATGACATATAGAACACATAAAACATCAATTATAAACATAAATACAGAGACCACACAGAGATAGAGACCATACAACCCTCATGCTGAATTTTAAGGCAAACAAAAAAATAGGTTTTAAGACAAGACTTAAAAATAGGCAGTGTGGGGGACATTCTGGTTTCAGAAAGTAGGTCATTCCGTAATTTAAGGGCCTCAACAGAGAAGGCTTACTTCCCGTGGGTTTTTAGCCTTGTCTTGGAGATGACAAGAAGAAGTTGCTCTGCGTACCTCAAAGATCTCAACAGGGTATAGACTTTTAAAAGATCAGAGAGGTATTGAGGTGCAAGAAGCCATGATTGCATTTGGGTCCCCAGCCATTTTTGTAGTCTGCTAGTAGACTGTAAGCAGTCTACTAGCAACCATCTTTTAAAAACACAATAACGCTTCAAAATTCAAAAGAGTGGGCAATACCAGATTTATGTTATAAAACAACCAATCAAGACTCATTTGCATGTGTTCGTAACAGACCTTATTTCAGGTATTAGTCAGAAAGGCTAAAATTGAATATACTGTGGGCCTTTGGAACCAGAGGTGCTAAAATGCTAACTCACTTCTTTGTTTTTGGACATATTCCTGCACCAGTCTATGATCTCACTAAGATCTTATGCATCTGATGTCACATGTCTGTCCTGCCCCAGCGAGAGAGCAAAAGAGATGCCATCCACAATGTTACATATTACCTCCGCCAAGGAGGTTATGCTTTTGCCGGCGTATGTTTGTTTGTCTATTGGTTTGTCTGTTTGTTGGCAAGATTACGCAAAATCTACTGGACGGATTTTGCTGAAATTTTCAGCAGATGTTGGTAGGGGCCCAACTTAAAAATGATTAGATTTTGGTGGGGATCCAGATAACCACCATTAGCAAACGATTGTTTTTGCTCAATAGCTGTCTAATTAATAATGATATCAACTTGATTCTGAGTGCTAGGTGTGGGTTTTTTAGGGTCAAGGAATCATATTATGATGGCAAAATTATCATGGAACTATTGCTTATAGATACAACAACAAATTGTGAGCGACCTTGGTTCGCTCACATATTGTTCTCTCATTGGTTCTCTCATTGCGCTTTCCAAGTGCTTTCTAGTTGAATGTCTATGCAAAAGAAATACCACTGCCCACCTGATAAACTTTAACTGACTCATTCAACTATTATCTCATTGTGTGCAGTGTACCATTCTTAGGTTAAGTTAAGTTGACCGGACAGCTTTTCATTTAATAGATGCCTTGTATGCTTATACAAACATTTTAAAGAATTACTGATCAAAGAAGTACAAACACCAATGCCACTAAAGTTGGGATGATTGTGAGGAAAGATGTTTGTCTTTAATGCAGTGCTGTCTGAGCAATCAAACTTCATAGTATCAGTGTTGGTTTGTAGCCTTGCTGCCTACATGAAGAGATCACTCCAGATTCTCTGAATCTTTTGATGATATCATGGACTTCAGAGAATGATACACCTAAATTCCTTAAAATTGTGCATTGAGAAATGTTGATATTGAACTGTTGGACTATTTGCTTTCCCAGTTAGTGACACAGAACTCTCAAGTCTCACACATTCAGCGTGTGACACACGCATTTGAACTTTTTTACACTCTCACATGCCACAGCTTGTATTTCTCACACATGAAAATTTGTTATGAAACACCTACCGAGTTATACTGCAATATATGCATTGGAACATGTAACAAGACGCTCTGAGCACTGTAGAGCTCAATGGGAGCTTGACACGACCCAGTAAATTAGATCAACTACCCATCAGCCAATCAGAAATAACATACAGCTATATATCAGCCAATCAGAAATTAGTACTACTGTATCGAGGTAAGATACGGTTGATCTGACCACAGAGGATGCACAGCTACTGCATGCACACGACAGGAGTGCCTTATTACATGAGGACAGGAAGTTATTTCATTATTTGATTTTGTAGCCTGCTGAATCAAAAGGAAACAACGGGAGCTTATTCTTCCTTCACACCTACCATTACACAGTAAAGAAAAGTCTAATCACATTAACATACAAACTGTGGTTACCAGGCATTACATTAATAAAAAAAGAACAATAATAACTTGTATTATTATGTTGTGTCATTACTTGATATAAAAGACTAACATCACAAAGTAACAATAAGACCCATTAGATAATTGTGATGGCAAAAAAATGCCTGACAACTAATTAACCCAATTTTAATTTTAAATATGATAAGTGCATCGAGATGGTTGATGACCTAAGATCAAAACTTGAGAGCCCTGTTACAAAGTGGTGAACCTAGCCTCATCTTTGGTTGTAAATGACAGAGTGTTTGGTGGTTACTCCTTTTATACCCAATTATGAAACTCACATGTTTCCAATGGACCTGTTTCCCTGTAAAATGTTCCAAACAGGTGTTTTTTGAGCATTCCTTAACTCTCCCAGTCTTTTGTTGCCCCTGTCCCAGCTTTTTTTGGAATCTGTTGCAGGCATCAAATTCAAAATGAATGCATATTTGCAATAAATTAATAAATAAATAAGTTTATTAGTTTGAACATCAAATATCTTGTTTTTGTAGCTTAATTAAGTATTTGTAAATCATTGTATTGTGTTTTTAGTTCACACAACGTCATGACTTCATGCGACGGCTTGTATTTAGTTTAGTCAGTGAGTGCATTTGTGAGAAGTTTAATGAAATTTTCTCAAAACATTCTTGAAATACCAAGTTCACAAGCAAGGGACAAACATGAGTCCCAGTTTAGTCCGGACCTTTAAAATCTAAACCATTCATGACTGAGTCAGAGTCACTACTGGTTCAGAGTGTACTCTTTTAAGTGTTTAGAAATTCTAATCTTGATATACCAAGTTCACATGTAAGGAACATGTGGGGCCTATGACCTTGACCTTTGACCTCATAAATGAAACTAGGTCAAATCAACTTTCATGCAAAGTTAGACGAGAATACCATGATGCATTCTTGAGATATTTATTTCTTTTGTGTACATACAGCATGGTGCTTCTGTTTGTTTGCTGTTGCTGGCACAGAGGCAGAAAAAAATAAACTTTTTCCCATGTGTACAATTATTTTGCACAACATATATAGTTTTTTTTCTTTTTATAGTGTCTCTGTGTTTTACACAGTGCATGTGATCTAAGAAGACAGGGCTTTTATAGTTAGTTTGAGTCACTCTTAAAGCTGGGGTGTGTAATTTGGTTCAGACTGAAATGGAAGTAGCACCTTCCCCTTTGTTCCTGTATGCCCTCTCTGGTGAACAGTTCTTTAGCATGAGCTACATTATTATATTCAGTATAGCCACAAAACACCTGCTTTCATGATACAACAACTTCTGCAGACTAACTAAACAATTAGCACAACCTGGCCACATGGCAGGAGAAAATGTGCTGCCACGCAGGCTATAAGACAAAAATATATAATATCTGTAAACAACTTTCATAACAAGCTGAAGCAGTTTGCCTGTAGCTACCCTTAGCCTCAAAAGAGCCACAAATGGTGCCCTCTCATATATTACCATTCCATAGTCAACAATTAAAGTGCATTTAGATAAGACAAGGAGAGTATGTTTGCAGCTTACCTGCGATTAGACATACTGCTAACTCTTGGTCCTGCTTCAGACTGATGCCATCGCACAGTTGTCTCCACCTTTCAAACTCCGTACAGATGCTTACCTTTATCTTTTCCTTCTGCTGTTGATTTGCCTTTGTCTTCCTTGTCTTTGGTTGTTAATGGCAGTCATTGCCAATGCTGGTGTAGGCACTTTGCTAACAAGTACCTCCACCATTGTTTACCTCAGCATGCACATACCCCTCAGTAGAGCAGCCACTTGGATTGCCCTCCCTGTGGAGTCAGTGGAGGCGCTTCCCCAATTTGAGCACTCATTGGCTGAAAAGACTTTCTGAAGGCTAAATACAAAGCCAGGAGGGGGCGCAGACCTCTTAAGGTCTCCAAGATGGCTCAAAAAACATGATCCTGACAGATTATTATGTTTTTTGGAGCCAATGACCCAAAAAAATAAACTGCATATTTTCCAGGGGATTTCACTCCTGGGGTTATTTCTTTTAAAACTGTGTGAAATAAGTGCCCTTTACAATGTACATAGATTTCACTGAGCTTTGTTTTATGACATTTGTCTCAGACAGCTGTGGCCAGCTTCACCAAATATAAATATTAACAATTCATGTGCAACAATGAGAAAATTCATTGCCTGCCGTGATCATTTTTCTGAAGAGGATTAAGGAAAACCACAATAACGTGAGCCAGCTGGAGAGCCACGACGAGCACTGTTTTACTCAACAATGCCGCAGTAACATTTAAAGAAAGGTTAAATAACTAACCAACAACCACAGATACCCCCACCCACTTTACTGGCTCTTTTCTCTGCACAAATCATATCGCTGTGTCCTCCACTTTATGAGCATATGCACTTATCTCCATCCTTTTAAGTATTTATTGATTTCATATTATTCTTATCTTCTATTGTTTATTTAAGCATGACTGAAGAAATGATAACACTTTATAGCAAAGGTGTGGACTTCAGGGTCATGACTCACCTTAGACTTGAGCACCAGTGACTCATGACTTAACTTGGACTTTCACCTACTGACTCAAAAAAAACCTTGACTTTTAAATGTGTGTATGAAATCCATGTACAGGGAGGCTTTTCTGATTCTGCTGCAGCCATTCACTCCCTCCTGCACAAAGTCTGAACATTCAAGTGAACAATCAACAAAACAGACACTGCACTCAGTCAAACATTGCATATCATGTAACAGACTTTCACTGATTTAAATAAAACTTCCACCCAATGTGGAGCAAGAACACAAAATGTGAAGAAGAAAAATATTTTCATCCTCAACATGTGTAAGCACTCCGTATAGATGGAGCAGAGAAGCTGTCTGATTTGAGCCTTGGATTTAACAATAATACCAAGGCTACCCACAACAGGGGATCAAGGGTAAAGCAATCTGGGGCCAAGAGTCATGGAGGGCCCCCAAAAGATAAGCAAAGGCAATAACTTTATTTATCTTAAAACCTAAACACTTAGCATTTCCTATTGCTTTTTTTTGTTGCTTGTTTGAAAATGTAAGCCTTCTCTCTTTAAGGTGGTATGAGCCTTCACTTTTATTATATTCACCTTGTTGGTGTACCTTGGGATCAGAATCATGCTACATATGTATGCTATAGGGCATGGTTGCACCAAAGTTGCATTCATTTCATGAGAATGACTGACAGGGGTATGACGAGGTCAGTAAAAGATAATACCCTGAACAAGATGCTAACTGGCACTGGCACCCGAGTGTGGACTCCTTAAATAGTGAATTCACAAAAACCTGGCAGACATAGCACAGCTAAGTAGAACTTAACTTTTGGGTCAATAATGACCACGTGCAAACACATGCAAGAACCATTTCCAGGCCCATTTATGGGGCCTTGCAGTCATGTCTTTGGGCAACCTTAAACAATAGTAATACCAAAGTCCTTTTTACACACTTAGTGAACACAGTGTTCAAGTTTTAGCCATATGGACGACTTTTTTCACAGTCGTAATTTTTTTAATAATGCCACAGTGCAGCCGCAATCAGCTCTATGGATGGCAGGCCTGGCAGTTTTTCATTTAAAGTGTGTGACTGTTACCGTTGTTGTCTGTACCCTTTCAAAATTCCACCAATGTGCATCTGAGAGAAGCATTTTTCAAAAAATATAACTGATTTGCTCAGTGTCTCTATGCACTGCTTACCATATTAGAGGTGGGAATTATGTAAAAATAAAAGTTGGCTGTGTTAGAACAGGTTCTGGGTTTATTTGGTTGATGTTGCTTTCTTTTACTTTATGCTTAAAAATTAAAGATTGAAGAAGAGTTAAAGATTGTCTAATCTGTAAGACATTAGTTGCTCTTACATCTAAAAATAAAGGGCTCTAATTTTGTAGACCAGGCGCAGGCGCAGTGCACCTGCCCTGCGCCGCGCCTGCGCCATGCCAACGAGGTGTGTCCAGGGCATTTTGCAAGTTTCGTGCACGGCGCAGTCTGGCGCAGGGAGGCGCACCCACGCCTTCGTCCCTCCTACCGGCGCAAGTAGCAGAGAGGGAGGAGAGGAGGCGTGAGTGGGTTTAACACAGCCGAGTGTAAGCTTCACCAATCAAATGAACGCCCCTCCTCGCCTTTAAATACGCCACGGGTGAGGCATGGTGACAATTTCACCTTGGTGGTGAAGAAGGTCAGAGCCGATGTCACTTTTGCAGCAACTGGGAGAGCGCAGAGGTCACTGGGCCATCACCGTGTGGACAACCTCGCGGGACAGATGTAATCTGTTCCTGTGTCATAAATAGGAGTTCAAAATTAAGTGATAATTACATTTAAACACAGCAGCAGGCAAATCCATTCATCATGCTTGTGAGCCACCTGCATTCCTGGTCTGTCATCGCCAAATAGCAGAACCTTTGGTGAAATATCACCCCCCCCCCCCCCCCATATCTCCTCCTCATCCTCTTTGTAATAATGTACTCCATCTTTTTAGATCACATTATGAATAAAGATTAAAACAGAGAAATATGGGCAATCACAGGTAAATCCTTAAGACACAGAGTGACTTATATATATTCAGCGATTGTCTCTCTCTTTTTTTCTTTTCTTTTGAATTTCATGAGATGAGTGAAGCTGGATACTCCGTATCGGATGATGTGGCTGTTTGTGGTTGGCTGATAGATGTGAACTCGTTAGTTATGACAAACGTCTCTGATCTGACATCAGATGTGACGGGACAATTAATATAGATACAAATGTATATGCTGGTTCAGACGGTTATGGTGGTGGTGGTGGTGGTGGTGGTGGTGGTGGGGAGGGGGAGTTTAAAAGGACAGTTTTTTTGAAGTGGGGTTGTATGAGCTCCATATGGCCACTAAGTACATTAGATGCAGCAGAACGTTCTCTCCTCTCCCTCAGTAAGCCACTGTGTGTACGAGTCTGTTACGCAGAACTAGCCGCAAACAGCTAAGTAATGTACAATGAGTATTTTCTCCGCCTACAAGAACTCCCATCAAAAAATAATACCACAGTTTAAGAGTATCCTACCTAGAAACTTTTTGAGTGCATTAACTTTTCAGAAAAATAAAGTTTATCTGGAACTAACCGACTCACGTCACGTATTCCTCCGTGCAGCACTGCTGCTGACTTGAAATACTTGACTTGCCTGTATGGACTTGAAGACTCGACCCGACTTTTCTGTCCTCTGACTGGATTTGACTCAGCACTTGAGACTAAAAACTTGTGACTTACTTGAAACTTACAAAACCATGACTTGCTCCCACCCCTGCTTTATAGCCCCCAATTTATATAAACTTGGATGACGTTTCTCCACCTTCACTGACTGTACACAAGTAAAGCCAAAATCCCCCTGTAGCAGGCATGGACTGGTTTGGAGTCAGAGTGTGTACAGTGGGCTTTGGCTAGTGCCTGCAGTGACATCCCAACTCTTCCAGCAATCGAAATATATGTTAAACTTAAAAGTCAAATTGAAAGGGATCTCCTAGGTCTATACAGTCCTAAGCAACAATGACCACTGGCACAAAGGTGGTGGAGCCCATGGTATGTCTGATAATGGTACAGAGAAACTGGGCCTGTGTGGGTGGGCCCATTAATCATGTTTTCTACTGACAGAGGGATGAGCTGTATTATTTTTTTTATCCACATTTGTGCTACTGTTGGACCTTCAGTGCACCTTCGTTACATAAATTCTCTCTATGGAGTAAGTCTTGCCTATTTTGAAGGGGTGGAAAGTTGTCTTAGGGTTGCTGCCCACCACCCCAAATGAATGGTTGGGGAAACATTGCTCACATTTGTGGAAAGTTCTTGTGTCTTCCCAATGTTTCCTCTCACCCTTCCTGCCATACCCTGCTAATCCGGAGCACACAACATCACAGAAGCTTCGTTTGTCAATAAAACTGTCAATCATATCACCACACTCCCTTTCATAGCATTAAATAACTTAATAAATTTCCCCAAAAGCAGACTGGTAGGCATTTGAAGAAATATCCAAATAACTAGACAGAGGCTTTCATAGGAGTCATGTTTGGCAAAAATGTTCTGTTTTCCTGAAAGGCTTCACTCTGATGGAGCTGTCCAGCTTTTGTAAAGCCAGTGGTGTGGTAAAAATCAGGCGTACGAAGCCTGGCACACCCTGAAAATGTTTCAAACTCTAAACTGATCAGACCCCACACATGAGGACAGATAATAACAAAGTCAGCGGCTTTATTCTTACAGTGTCAGGACAATAAGATGATCAACATAACAAACACTATACAGTTACTCAGCAACCAGGGTCTCAACTTCTTGAACCCGTAATCTCTCATGGTCAAGCTGAAGAGTAAACAGGCTGAATGTAGTAATAAAAAAAGTGTATATCATCTTGAACTATTACATGAAGAAGAAACAAATGTTTTAACACTACCATTTTATATATTTTTCCAATTCAAATGCAAAGATAATACAATTATTATTATTGTTATTATTGTTATTATTATTATTATTATTATAAGTAGTAGAAATAGTAGTATTAGCTGAGGGAGACATAGTGATGCAGCAGGTAGTGTCCATGCCCTCACAGCAAGAAGGCTGCTAGTTCATACCCTGTGTTGGTCAGGGCTTTGCTGTGTGGAGCTGGTATGCTCTCGGTGTGCATACATTGGTTCACCCCTCAGCACTCCAACTTCCTCCCACAAACCAAAAGCATGGTCATTAGGCTAATTGGTGACTCTAAATTGCCCTTAGGTGTGAGTAAGTGTATGAAAGGTTGTCAGTCCCCTTATTTGGCCCTGCCATTGGGTGGTGACTGGTCCAGGGTGTGCCCTGCCCCCTGCACAATGGTAGCTGGAGTAGGCTCCAGCCCCCTGAAAGGAATAAGCTGTATGGATGGATGAATTATTAATTAAGCATTATCCAATGTGGTCCAACATTTAACCAAACTTACCCTCATGACTTGCCACAGGAATTTTAATGCAACCCCTCTCCTTTGTCAGTCAAATTCTGTGGTGTTTTAACCTGGCACACCAGATGGACTGTCCCTCATATCCATGGGGGATATTTTACCAGCCCATCTGGGCATCAGCCTTAAAAACGTGTTCAGAAAGGGCAGATCCTTTTAGGAAAGATACCCAAATAGTACCTGGATGGTTGCTCTGTCAATCACTAGAGGTCAATCAGACAATGTAGACGGCCAGTACTGCAGCTGAGGAGTATGGGCCTGTGTCCAGAGCCCCCTTTTTTGCACTGGCAGTGCTTATTCTAAATTTAAAACCAGTGCACTGCAGCAATTTCAGTGCTCAGCACCCTGAGTGGAAAAACTCCACTAGTGTCAGCTCCTTTTTGACGTCCCAGCATTTTCTTGGAAGAGTGCCAAGCTAATCACTTCTCCTGCACTGAACAGTCAAAATAAAAAAGAAGCAGTACCATAATTGTTGCTTTGTTTACAACAACAATGGCAGAAGTGAAAGTGAATGACTCATATTTTCAAGAGAGCAATTTCCTGGTTCTTATCTGTTATCAGAGGTGGGACATAATAATTTCTTGACTTCCTGATACTCTCATGTAAAATTGGCTTATATAAAGCCCACAGAGCTACTTTAAATCTTACAGAGTGAATGAAGGGAATCAGTAATCAACTCTCATTACTTATTGCCAGTTATTGAGCAAAAACGATTGTTGGCTAAAGGCGGTTATCTGGATCACCACCAAAATCTAATTATTTCTACGTTGGGTCATTACCAACATCTCCTGAAAATTTCAGCAAAATCCGTCCAGTAGCTTTTGTCTTGCTCACAAATAAACAAAAAAACAGACAAACATACGGGGCCAAAAAACATAACCACCTTGGCAGAGGTAATATTAACTCTCTTAAGAAATTGATATCATTAGTCTTGTTTGTTATCAATTCCCTTATCAATGCCTTTAACTTTGTTCTGAATGCTTTGCAAACTAAGGTTGTTACAATATTATCTGAGGCAGTCTGCAGAAAATATAATAAAGAAGTCAAAAGTCATGGCAGACATGGAGCAGGAGTGATCAAAAATGTATCTTAATTTCTACAAGAAGATGCTTACAGCTCAACTTTCAGTAAGTGGGAATACCAGTTTCTTGCAGAAACATTCATCTTTGCAGTACAACACTGAATTTCAGGAGTGACATGTATTTGACGCTGAAACCCAATTCAGACCAGCTTTTGTCCATACAGAAAATCAGCAGGAGTCACATGGAGAATCCTTAAAGAACTGGTTCAATAAGCAGAATGGTCTTCTAATGTACCTTGACTGTTTTTTCATTCTCATTAATACTGCATGTCCAGCCTTAAGAGCATTCCTCATGTCTTTATATAAATCTGTTGATATCTCCATATAAATAAGAACATTTTGGATTGATATCGTGTAACAATGCTGTTTATGCAGCTTGCTTACTGGGAATACTACAAATGCAATTTTGTTGTATCTGTTTGTTCAACAGTTAAAAATGTACTTAACGATTCTCATCCCTACCTTTCACCATAGAAAATTCCAGCCAGATAATCTGTAGGGCCATCACATGACCAAACGTTTGCTGACTTTAGTAAAAAGTGAAATCAAGTCTGAAATCAGATTGATTATTTTGAAGTTTTTACCCTTCTTAAAAAAGCATGGTAAAATCATGTCTGTACTTCGGCTGATTCCTTCAAACAGAGACTGTGCTGACTGGCATCTTCTTTTAGTTGTTCACTGTGCATTATGGAGTACCTCATACAACCCTGTTAGAAAAAGAGAAACAGTTTCTTTAGGCTAAATAATCAGACATTTGTATATCACTTTGTCAGCGACTATGACCCTGTTTGCAACCACAAATAATGTTTCAACCTCAAGGTTGAGGACTCTGGTGTAAACATTTGAAGCTTTGCAGTTCTTTTGAAATAATCACTGAAATAAATAAGACCCCCTTGGTGCTTGATGTATTGTTGATATCTCCCTGCATTGCGGACCTCTTGTTTGGCCAAGACCCTCTATCAGTGAAGACCACATGCTTAAGCGAGATGTTTTTAGGGTCCAAGGAGCCTCTACTCAGCGAGGTGCAGCTTAGTTTTCATGACATTGCGATGGTGGGCGCCACTCATCTTCTTGGTTGTGGATTCCAACCCCCAATCTGATGATTACACTGTCTTGGCCATCCCAGCGTGTGTAGTCATACCTGTGGGTTGGATGAGAGCTGCAGACTGCTAGTGAATTGAAGTTGAGCGTTTATGGTGTGAGAAGCAGCCCCTGGGGTCTGAACGTGGTCTTAGTGGAGTCTGTCACGGTAGGTTTGGTGAGCGAGGCAGACAATGGCTGCTCGGGTGCCTCTGTGGTTGCAGACTTCTGTGGCTGGAGCTGATCTAGACTGCGGTATCACATGATTTGAGTTAGCTTAAACCTACATGTCTGCGGGCTGATGCTTCTGGTTATCGGCTAGCCGGTCGTTATGTGTTGTGGGTTCGATTTAGCTGCTAAACCAAGGCCAGGCTCCTTTTGTGAGAGCATGAAGCCACTGTGTGGGCTCTTTGCTGTGCGCCGTTGGTTTGGGTTAGAGGGAGTTGGCCCTGAGGAGCTGAGGATGTAGCAGACATGCACAGTGGTGGGAAATATGTGGTAATTATTGTGTTCAGGACTGCCATCTGTCAACTCTCCCCTTCTAGATATTTACTGGACCCACATTCCTGCTGCTGGATGGGATGCACTTTGTACAGTGAGTGTGTATGTGCACGTGTGTGTTAATGCATACATGCAGTACACAAAGTGATGCATATGTTGTGTATAGCAGTTTTTACGCCTTAGGCCTTCTTCCATTATAAAACCTTATTGTCCAATTCTACTCCTTCCTACCCCTCTCTTTCTCTCAGTCTCTTATTTTCTCATGGTTTATATCTCCACAGCATATTGACTTTGTCTTTTTGAGTTATTTACATTCTCCAGGGACGCAGTTATTTAATGAATATACAAATATAACTCCCTCTGTTTATGTTTTGTGTGTATGTTAGATTCCAATGTCTCCTTGTAATGATGTGCAAAGCATTAGCGGCATTAGATGTGTGTGTTTGTGGACAGAGGGCGGGTGAATGCTTTCCATTAGAAAAAAACAAAAACAAAATCCTTTTCACATTTTTGGTTTGCATAGCTTCTTGCAGCTCTTCCAAGAAAAACAAATCAGTAAATCTGCTCCACTGTCTTCAATGATGGTTTCAAGTGTACCTGTCATAGTGCGATCTGGGTTAACCTCCACAATTTGAGAACAGCTCTTGGCATGGCCAGTGGAAATCTGCAGAGGGCTTAAACATGGGAATTTGATTTCTGTCTCTGCTCTAGTTGGTAGAAATCGATGAGAAGTTTGGGTTTGAACTGATTTGACTCTGCAAGAGGGATGAATAAATGAAGACAGATGAATAATTATTCACTCTTCAGTCTGGCTTTATCGCTCTCCGTCTGATAAAAAGAACAGTGATTAAGTCTCAGGAGGGAGCAGCTTTAGTGGCATCGCCTGTGGAGTGAAACACAGTTTGAAGGATTATGATGTTCCTTTTAAGTGTTAGGCTTTAAAGTCAAAAAGGAGTGCAAATGGGGACAGACTGACGGTGATCTTAGGTCCTCAGACAAAGACTGTATGTGTTTTGGCAAATAATTGATTAAATCCTGCTTCCGGCAGTGGAATCAAAAAACTGCTCTAACTAATCATTATTCATCCATCCATCGACCATCTACACTGCTTATCACATGGGGCTGGAGCCTGTCTCAGCTGACAGTGGGTCAGAGGCAGGGTGCATCATGAAGTAGTTGCCACCCAATCACAGGGTTGTCATAAAGGGCAGACAACCATTCAGACACTGACTTACACCTAAGGGCAATTAATAGGCACCAATTAAGCTATGGAGTATGTTTGTTGTCTGTGGGTGGAAACAGGAGTACCCTTAAAAAAACATTTGCACAAACGGTAACATGCAGTCTCAACACAGGGCAGCCCTGTTCAACCAGGTAGTCAAATCCACAACCCTATTGCTGTAAGGCACTACCACTACCTGCATTGCCATACAGCCATAGTTCTGTCTGTACCATTTTGTTAAGAAAAAACACAAGAGTAAATATTTGAATCAGGGTTTTTTTAATTATTAATTTCATATTTTTAATTTGGCAGTATAGTTATGATGGGAGCTCTCCTTACTTTTCCACGGGGTGATGGTGGAAGACCTAGCTGGAATAACACATGTTCCTGCTGTCCTTGTAGGCCACAAGGAAAGAGTGAGGGAGGGCAGGGAGAGAAGCAGCAAAAAACCCGAGAGCAATCATCAATGTCAGCTGACATTTTCTAGGTCAGAGAATGGCATAAAGGATGGGGTGGAGGAGGGTTGCAAAGCAGCTTGCAGCAGGAGCAGTGAAGAGTCAGCAGGCTACAGCAGCTTAAATAAGGTAGCCTGAGTGCATTTAGCCAGTGGCAGCTTAGAGGTGATATAACCTCATTAGAACAGGTCATCAGGCAAAACAAGAATCTAACTGTTGAATGCTTTTATTGTACATTAACCAGACTTGGCTTGGTATCATACTTACTATCATGGCCAAACTTTTTGGCATGATGCCAGGTGATAATCCTCAATGCTTTTTGTGAACACCTATCAATATTTACTGATAACAGTTTGATAACCAATACCTTGAGGTGTTATAAGATGCCTTCAACCAGACGGGGTTGTTAGTGTAGACTTAACACAAATCGACATATAAAAACACCTAGAACTCTGTTTAGCAGCTGAAAAAGCCCTTATTATGTTTTATTGAGTTTTTAGGTCCCTTGTGTGTTTCACATGTGTCCTCAATATGATACAATACTTATGCACAAGACAGAAAGTCCATGGCATCTGGACTTCTCACTTTCCCCCCTTGACATCACCAGTGACTGCCTAAAATGGCTCATTCCCCTAGCGCTCCTGAATAGACCTACCATTGTGATAATTTTCTGTTTCTTCGTCATTAGTTACAGCCCATTGGCTAAGAGTGGCAAGCCCAGTGCAGAGCGGAGACTAGGATGAATGAAGAGTCACTGACAGCATGGCACAGAGCAAAACTAAACTAGGCAGTTACCACAGTGTAGACCAGTCAACCAGTCAGAGCAGACTGGGCCCAAGTAGGGAAGGGGACCTTGAAGTGACAGGAGCTGCAACAGAGCATCTCAGAAAGAAAGAATACGGCTGGATCAGGGGTACTCTGTATATGAAAACTAGAATTTTTTTTTTTCTAAACTGTAAATAGTGAAAATATGCAATCAGCAAAAATGAGTATATGAACCAGAGTTAAGACAAAATATTGGCTCTCCGAGGCCATCTCACCAATAGAGTGGTGCAGGAATGAGTCCAGAAATGAGGGAGCAAGCAAGCATTAATGAAGCACTTCCAGACTCCCAAGGCAGAAAGTATATGGGATTTTAGATGAGTGTGATGGATAAATGCCTAAGATAAGGTTAGTAATGAACACACAAGATTTTAACTTTCAATCTGAAATAAAAAAAACATGCATCCAATATTGAATTTTAAAGTGTGGTGTGTTTAAAAGAAAAGTTGATAACAAACTGCTGAAAAGGGCAACCAAAATGATCGGGGACTCTATTGTAAGCATTTCTGATCGCTTTTTAATCATTGCTAATCCACTCCACATTGCCACAACCATGAGGACCAACTTGACCAGATCACTTGATCTGGACATAATCGGACAAGAGGTTACAAAGTGATGTTGTATATGTCAAAAATATTAAAATTGCTTCTAAATCAAACCACCAAGTTGTACTTCCATAGTAGCTTAATAATAGCTTTTTACTCTCACCAATTACGTTAAGCTCAAAAAATTGTGAAAGTTTGATATGTTAGGCAAGATTTTGGAAAAGAAACAGATGTGTAAATGTCATAATGTTTTGTTTACCCACAGGCTTTTAGTCGAGAGAACCGTTCTAACTTCTGCGTTGGCCTACAAAAATACATTATCACCACTCCATAGCAGCTCCTCAGCAACTTAGGTGTGTTTACATCCCTGACTGTAGCACATGCACAGCTCCCAGTGCACTAATTGGTCAATGTCTCTGATCTGAAGGAACAAAATGTAGGAGGCAGGACAAAAACCAAACATAGACCATCAGTCATAAAGTCTTACACGACATGAAACAACAGATTTTCATCCCAGCTAGATGAGCTCAGTTACAAGCTGGTAAAGTCAGGGTAGCTGAGGACCACCTGACTACTCAGTGTGAAATTCAGACCAAAGGGGGTGTTCCCAGGGACGTATCTGATTTGCATTTCGTAGAATCCAAGTCCCAAGATCAACTAAAATGCACCAAAAGACTACATGTACAGCTTAAAGACATGAACCAGTAGTGATCTCGTTAATCATTATTATGACAAACTATGTCAGAGTCTTTGAACATAAAAGATAATAAACAGTAGCCACAAATTATGATGAAATCCAATGCCCACCCAAGCATATTGTCCAAACTCTTAAAGACACCAAGTATGTACAACAGCTTTGGTCTAATAAGGCTCTTGTTGCTCCTCACAGGTTTACCTAACAGGCTGAGATGTGTGGTGAGGTCAGAAGAACGACTTGTCTCTGAGAGCTGCTCTTGGCATCAGGCCATCAGGTTGGTCAGTAAACACAGCACATGTCCCCTGTAGAGTGTTTGAAGTCTGAAGTATATACGGCAGGCGAGGCCCAGGCAGTGGTCTTGGCTGTCATGGTGGGACCCTTGAAGGAGGCTGTGTTGTTATAGGAAGGGTCCCAAGCCACTGCATTAGCTCTTACTCCCCACAGCCACTCATGACAAACCAGCAGGCTTTAGATGTGGCTTTTCCACACACAAATATAAGCAGAGTGGGTCAGACTAATATTTTATAGACCTGTAAAAGCAGGACTATAAACAGAGGCTTCACTGAGTTGCACACGGGGGTCCAGTCCTGTGAACCAACAACTCAAAGAGGCAATGATTTTCTCTATGTGTGTGAGTGTTTCTGTAAAAATTCTATCATCATGATGCTGAGTGTTTAACCTCCACCTGTAAAATGAGGTGATTCCATTATAGCCCTGGCAGAGCAGATGCTGTTGCACATCCTTAGCTTTGGGTGCTGGAGCACTCTGCGAAGCACAGTGTCGGTGATGACTCTACTGACATCTCAGCTTCTCCTCGAAGGTCTGAGTTTCTCATGGCAATAAAATTAATATACTGGCCTCATCTCCTGCTGGCTTTACACTCAAAATCACACTTTGCTCAATCACAAATTCCAGTGAAATATACTTCTGCGAAGTACTGTAAAGTAAAGAGTTCCCAGAATACATTGTTCCTAGAAATCTGGGTGCTACATCTCAGGAATGCATCTGAAACCAAAATGTGGGCCAAATGGTTTCTACGAAAGCCAAAGTTGGAAGCAGATTAACACCAAGGCCCTTTGGACCATCGATAGAAAGCATTATCAAGAGAGAGCGGGATGATGAGGTGAACAAAGACTTGAAGAGAGGGCATCTTTATATGCTTATTTGATTTAGTGCACTGGGACAGATGATCCACTGAGCACACACTCTTCCCTCAGAAACCTTAAAAGACTTGTTGGTGAACACTGAGGGCAGCATTGTTTTCTGAGTCAAACACACGAACAAATGCACACAAACCCACTGCCGCTAAGCCGGCGTGAGTGCCACCACACATGAATGGAGATAAATGCGGTGAGTGCCTGAGGTTTCCAACGTGGCTGTGTTATATGAGTAAATGATTAATCCGCATAGTTGGACACTGTCTCTTGTCCACAGCGGCATACTCCAAGGCCACACAGCTGGTACCAATTTGCATGCCCCCGCCGCATTGGGATCCAAGAGCATGTGTAGGAATCAGGGCTTATCGCTGCAGTAATTCAGCCCTTTCTCTCGTGCTGAGGCTATTCTTGGCCTTTCTGCCTCTTTATTTTTAGTCACGCCTGCTTCTCTAGGCCATTGAAGTGGTCTTGATATGGTGTGTCAGCTCAGACAACAAACTCTTTCTCCTAAACTGTCATGAATCACCTTCAGGATGCACGCTTCAGAGCAGTCACAACATTTCTGATTGACACTGAGAGTGCTGCGTGTTGCTTTGTTCCTCCTAAGAGCTGCAGATGTTACCACTTACCTGGTTCTGAATGAACCAAGAATCTGTGTTTTCTGCTTTTTCCGTGTGACTGTTCATGTGGGGTGATTGTTCATGAGAAAGAGTGCGTGCATGTTTGACTCTGTCCCTGAGTGCATCAGGTTTGAATGCTATCTAGCACAAAAGAATCTGGGCCCCATTAAGGCTTTGGCAGATGAAAACAAGTAAAAATAGACTGGGCAGTCTGATAAATCTTAATTTGTGTGTTTTATTTAAAGACATCAAAGTGGTTATACAAAGGCCATGTGCTGCCCCTCAGCAGACCCTGTGCTGACCTCACAGATGGACAAATGGCCCCCAGGCTCTTCATTTGCTGACCCCAATCACTACTGGGAGGGAGATGAACTCCTTTCCCTGTCCTCTGTGTCTTGGCTGGTCCCCTGGTCCCTGGGTGGACTGAGAGCCACGGGGAACATGGAGTGCATCCCAGATTAACATAATGGAGTTAATTGATCAACTAAGGTTCAGTCAGGGGACAGTCCATGAATGCACCCACTCCTTTTTTTTCTGATGGGTTGCATGATGTGATCCAGGATTACCTCACTCCATTCATCATTTCATACCTGGATAGAAGACCTCTGGTCATATCAGGTAGTACTGACAGCTCCTTTTGTCTGTTTCTCTCAAATTTTCTTTCTACAGCTCTCCAATTACTAATGGGGTCAGCAGAAACCTGGAGATGAACAACTGAGCCAAAGGATCCACGAAACAGTCAAAGCTATGTCTGATAAAGTTATATAGACACTCTTCTGATCTATGTATGTCATCTTAATGTCAAGAAATCAGCTATAGGCCAAAAATGCACAGCTGGAGGTAAACATGAACTGGTGCCACAGACAGCAGCACAGGGTTCTAACTTACCGTGTCAATATTACTCCTTAAAGTGGTCATACTGTGCCTCGACTAAGGTTTTATTGTTGGATTTTGACCAAAAAAGAGTATTTTCAAATTAGCTAATATTCCAGTTTTCACATACTGAGTGCCCCTTATCCACCTCTATTCTCTCTCTATATGCAAATGCTCTGTTTGAACTCCTGTCACTCAAGGGCCCCTTTCCTATGTGAGTCAAGTCTGTTCTGATTGGTTGACATCTGCACTCAGTGGTAATTGACCCTTTATAAGCTTTCTGACTGGTTGACTGACCAACCAATCAGAGAGCCAGTATCTAGCAGCTGACCTCTCTTTTTTATGCCCTCCTGGGAATAAGGAGGAATAAACACCAACGTAAGACATAGTCCTGCCAGCAAAACCATAAATGCATAGAAAGGAAACAGTGACAAAATAGTTCAGCCAGCATTTCTGGCCACCAGTCAATGTTCAGCTCTCACAAGAGTATAGCAAGCCTGGTAGTACCAGGGACCTAAGGACACTGACTTTTCATCTGCGTGTTCCACATGAGCCCCATAACGCCTTGTCCAGTGAACCCTTCGCTCCTTTTTTTTTTCTCAATTTAGGTATTTGACTGCAAACTTTCAACTGACTGCTGTTGTGAGTCTGTGCTTTTGCCACTCAGTGCCTGACATTCCACTCACTCACACTGATTGTGACGTCATGTGCAAACCGTCTATAGGAGCCAGTATTTTACCTTTTAAATAGATGTTTGTGTTTATTAACTGGGACTTAAAGGAACAGTTTAGTTTTTTTGAAGTGGAGTTGTATGAGCTCCATATGGCCATTAAGTACATTAGATGCAGTAGAACGTTCTCTCCTCTCCCTCAGTAAGCCACAGTCTGTAAGAGTCTGTTACGCAGAACAAGGAAGTATTGTACCAAATACAAAGGGTATTTTCTCCACCTACAAGAACTCCCATCAAAAAAGAATACCACAGTTTAAGAGTACGTTACCTAGAAATTTTTTTGAGTGCATTAACTTTTCGGAAAAATAAAGTTTATCTGGAACTAACCGACTCACATTACGTATTCCTCCATGCAGCGCTGCCGCAAGCCGCGCAACGCTAGTACACAACAGTAATGGTTCTGTGTATGTGAGAGAGAGACACACACACAAGTAGTCTGCAATGTTATGGTAAACAGCCTCCTCTACTCTGCTTGTTTGTCTCTGATAGATCATTATTACTTACTTTAAGGATAAACTGTCATTAGGTCCTTCAGGTTTGGGACGTTTTTATCCAGTTTATCTTCGGGAAATTGAAGAATGTCCACAATACTCTGGGATTCAGAAGAGCAGGAAAATCTGTATGATGAGTGATATAGATGATGTGAGAGTCTCCAGTATCATCTGACTCAGACAGATCCTGAGGTTGGTCTGTAACCAAGTTCCACTCATGGCAGCAGTAGCACTCCGGATCCGTGGGCATTGAGTTGCAGTTCATACACTGGCACCACTGTGCCAGTGTATGAACTGACTCTTTCTTGTCCTCCAGTTTCCACCGATGTTTCCTCTCTGTTTCTTTCGGCCTGTTCAGTTTCCATCTGCAGCAGCTCTTCTTCTGTGAACTCTGGTTCATAAAGATATCCTCTTGGCTCCAAAGCGAATGTAACTTCATCATCGCTGTCATAGTCACTCATTTCTAATTTCCTATGTTGTCTCTTCCTCACACCGCTAAGAGTCAGAACAAGAAATAGAATTACAATACCTGATAAAAGTTAAACGAGGCTACAATCAGCGTCTGAAGCCGCTAGCCTGTTACGTTGACAACAGCTGAGAGGGAGGCGTAGTGATTCAGCAGCTCGCAGCAGCGCTGCACGGAGGAATACGTGATGTGAGTTGGTTAGTTCCAGATAAACTTTATTTTTCCGAAAAGTTAATGCACTTAAAAGAAAAGCACTTGAAAAAAAATCTAAGTAGCATACTCTTAAACTGTGGTATTATTTTTTGATGGGAGTTCTTGTAGGTGGAGAAAATACCCTTTGTACTTGGTTCAATACTTCCCTGTTCTGTGTAACAGACTTTTACAGACTGGCTTACTGAGGGAGAGGAGAGAACGTTCTACTGCATCTAATGTACTTAGTGGCCATATGGAGCTCCTACAACTCCACTTCAAAAAAACTGAACTGTCCCTTTAAATCAGAAAGGGACACTGTCTCATTAATGGGGGCTGTCCCTCAGCATTCACACAAAACAGTCCCATTCATTCAGCCCATGACTACTCACTCCTCATTTTCCTTTTGAACTGAATTGTCTTGTTCATCTAATCAAAGTTTTATCTGCGAAAAGCAAATCACTTTTGCACATTATTACATGTCTTTCGACAAAATTAAGAACAAAAGCTGTTGGTGAGAGCTGCCCGTTTCTTCTCTTGATGTTAATTCCTCCTTCGTCTCACTTCATTGCACATAGTGTACAGAAACTCAAAAAGAAGGTTAGACAAAGGTCAAAAAAGGATGTACTGATGTCGACTGCCGAGATTTCATGTATTTGGGTACAGTCAGCTTGGAATCAGATTAATCAGACTAATTAATCAGATCCAAAATGTCACAAATGCAGATAGTTTTTTAAATCATAGCTTTTTTACGTGCATTTTAGTGTATCAGAGCTATGCTAACTAGCTAAAGAGAAAACCAGCTTAAAAAATGCACATATTGGTCAAATTCTTCTACAGTACATTTCCCTTAATTTTTTATGGTGGAGCTTGATGATCGTTTGAGGGGATCATTATTACAGTAATGATCTGTCTTTTTACATGCTTATACATACATACATGGGTGCTCCTCCACTAATGTGCTGAACAGCAATCCCTGAGTCGACAACAACACTCTAACAACACAATCCCCAAAGCCACCATCCTCTGTTAAGGATGAGATCCAAACTGACTTTGGGTTGGTGGAGCAACTTTGCAGTCACTGCAGAGGGATGTGAGGCGAGTTTTCACGTGTAACAACATGCACGCTGAGGCATGGTAGTGCGTCCTCAGTCTTCTGACTACTCTATCTGATGACAAAGGTTAGAGAGGTCAGAGTCAGTTGGACCAATATTGAGTGATTTAGATTAAGGTATGTGTAACCAAGTACAGCTGGATTATTGGTTCAATAAGCCCACTGAATCTGTGTTGTGTTCAAATTAATGGCAAAGAAGCTCAATCATCTGTTTAAGTTATTGTTCATCTGCACAGAAAGATAGTAAGTGCATTAAAGCCATTCAGTAGAGAAGTGAAGGAATTACTTATTTTTGTAGGCCAATGTGGGAGTTAGGATCCTGCTGGTTCCCTCACTCTCAGACCTACTAAAAGCCTATGGGATTTTTCACTGTGTTTTGGAACACTGCTGATAATAAGCTTGAGCGCTAACAAAAAAAATGGAACTTGCATGTCCTATTCTTTGTCATCATCTTGACCTACTAACCTACTGTTCAAATTTTTTTAAGTGACAAGAGCAAAAAGCTGTAATGAAGGTACTATGGAACTACAACGTGGCGGTTCGACTGACCCCAAATTTCCACATAATCCATCAGCGCAGCGGCCTGCGCACTCTGCAGCAGATCGCCCCTAGTTTCTTCAATCAGTCTGTTTCCACAGCCTGCACCTCCCTCAATCTGCAGAGTGGGCCAGCAGTGAACTTCCTTAACTGATCTCCAGAAATACATACCTCTTCAGCTCTGCATCAACACCCGCCAAGCAGATTGACTCACAGCAATAAAACAGCCAGAGTTTTTTGGGTCATTTTAAAATGCAGTGGAATTGTGGGAATAATGTCGATGCAAACAGCAACTCAACATCAGGAAGTGAATGCAACCTGTTGTTTTCATGTTTCTCTTCCTGTTGTCTTGAAAACCCACAATTACTTTGTTAACTTACTCTTTTGTGATCTTTATGATCTTGTGTTGGAAGCTTCCAGGCCCACGCTCCAATATGCAGCGCTTTAAATCCCCTCCCAGTGGGTGAGGCTGTGTGCCATCGGTCAGAGCTAAGCCTCTGCATGGACGTGACACTTCATAGGTTGACTATGTGGAAATCCGAGGTTAGAATCTGTCACCTCTTTTTTGAGAATTTCCTCTTAATCAATGAGCTGATCTAGTTGGTCCTCATGGCTGCAGCTGTAATGTGTGAAATATGGATTATAGAAAATACCTGCTGTTGTGTCCTGGTCATTTTTGTAGTCTTTTTTAGCAGATTGTTGGCAGCAGTCCCTTTAAACACCCAGAAAATATCACATGCATTGTATTATTCACACTTAAACATTAAAATCTAAATGCATGTGTTCATCACAAACCTTATTTCAAGCATTTACCCGAAACTGGTATGCGAAATCCCATTAGGCTTGAGAACCAGGAAGTGGTAAATGTTAACTCTCTTCCACATTTTCCCTCTGTTGTTTCCCCTCTAGCAATCACATAAAGCATAAAGTAACCCAATATCAATATTATAACAAGAAATACTCAGAAAGCACAAGCCCCTGCCAAGGTTTTTTTTAGCCGAGCAAAATGTGGAAGGCAACGTTAACAAATCCTTTGAGAAATTCTGGATCTGGATCTGTTTTCAAATCACCACCAAAATCAAATCACTTCTTTCTTGTGACATTATCAACATACCCTTTACAAACACATAGCCTCCTTGGCAGTTGTGCTATACTAAACAAATATGAATAAACATTTTTAACCACAAAGAAAGAGAGTTTGTACTGGTCAGTCCTATAATTGGCTTGACTGGCAATCACATGCAGCACACTGCAAAAAGTTTTCAGTGGGTAGCTGGCTTTAAAGTGTACAGTGTTGTTATACAAACGTTTTAGCACATAAAATCCAAAGTGAATCACTAGGTGCACATCTAAGATATCTGTAAACTAGACCCCTTTAGTCCAATATCATAAATGTGCAATAATAAACACTCTCCAGCCACTGCATCAGGGGCACCTATTCATCTGCTCATTAACTCAAATAGCTAATTAGCCAATCACATGGCAGCACCTCAATGCATTTAGACATGTAAACACAGTCAAGACGACCCGCTGTTGTGAGTAAAAAACAAGATACACGTGATATGAGAGGAATAGTGAGGAATAAACTAAGGAAACATTGAATGTGCTTCTGCTTACTGGCTTATGTAGATCAGTGTCCCCTCATTAAGATGTCTGCAAAGGATGAACCTTGTTCTCAGCTTAATAAGGGTCTATAATCACTTTAATGCTTGATATCATCCTGAAATTAGCTTAATGTGTGAGTACGCATGCATGAACTTGTGCTCTTCCTGCCATGGAAATGTGAACTATAAGGGAAAGGAGAGAAAAAGAATAAGGACTTTGAGAAGGAGAGACACGAAGAGAGGGTTATCCAAAGTAGCTGCTGCTGTGGGAGATCAGCTGCCTCCAGCTTTTCAGGAATTCTTCAAGATATTCTTATTTTTATTTTTCTTACTTCCAGGAAGAAAATATGAACACAATATTGATTAAAAATGCACGTAGAAGAAAATTTCTCTTTTAGTGTCTCATTAGTCTTCAAAAGACTTTTCTTTAATAGTTGATTTCAGGCTAATTTCAAAGAAAGTTTGGTGTTTTCATGGTTTATTGGTCCTTTAATTCTTCATTTTTGTCATAACAGAGTTCAACCTTCTGTCACTTCTGTTTGGTTTGAATGTAGTTGGAAATCACATACTCATTATACATGCCAAACTCTGTACATGGGAAGTTTTCTGCAAGCTGCATACCTTTTGTTTGAAAAAAAAAATAGAGCCAATGCCAAAGTTTCAGTAACCGCAGTTCCATAAGTGTCCATTTGGGGCAGGCTGAAGAGGCACTGGAGGTCATATACACATCACATGCTAAAATTCCAATTTTTACTGCTAAAATAAACATGTTTACTCACTGGTTGTATTCAAGGGGAGATTAGTGTAAACCACTTTTTAGTATGTTTGCACAAATATTTTGGTGCTTTGAGTATAAATACTTCCTCAATATTCAATATTCATTTATCTCATGCAGTACAATCATTCTGTGAATAATAATAATAATTATATGCAATCATCTGAGTATTAATCATCCTGTGCACTATTGTTAATCTGTAAATATTCCACCATCCTGTGAAAAATATTTTGGTATATTTTTTATATTCTTAATATTTATCCTTTTGTCTTATTTTATATTTGTGTAATAGAGTCAATTGCGCTGTCCTGTAGGATTTATACTTTATTTCTAACTATCTGTTTGCAATGAAAAAGCAGTAGCTCTCCAATCTGGTTGTGCATTCAGTATAATGACAATAAAGGGTATCCTATTTTATTCTATTTTATTCTAGTATCCTCTGACCCATAAATGTGAAATAAAGAAACCCAGTCTATTGCTTGTGGTCCATCAAAATCTAAAAACAAAACAAACAAAGAAACAAAAAATCATTAGTCTATTTAAATTCTGCTTTGCTTTTGACTTACAGCAGGCCATTATGAAAACAACGGTCCTTCTCATGGTCGCTCTATTCATACATCATTACCTACAGCACAGCATGTCCACATTGAATATGGTCAAAAGTTGCAGTGGCTGCATTTTCTTCTTTTTACTTCTTTAAAGGTTTGTTTTTTAATGACTTGCACACTGCCACTATCATATCTGAATGTTTACATGCACATTGTGCACAAGCTCACTGGTGTGAAAGCAAACCATGAAGGAAGAGGAACAGGGGAAGAAATCGTGCATGAGCATGGTACAGAACAATCCTGCCTAACGTGAATAAAAGAGTCCTTTAGTGACGGAAGTTCAATTTCGTTCTCCAGACAAACTTTTAAAAGATGCAACATTATAACCTTACCTTGATGAATTTAATCCAGACTTTTACATTTATAAACCCCTTGGATTCACTGAAATGTCTATTTGATTTATTTTGAGCGATCTCTACACTCAATTTGACAAACTACAAATGTAGTCTTTGAGGAGCTACTATCTGGGTTAAAAAGGAAAAGAAATTTATGTTCAGACATGACAAATGACTGAGCTTCTTGACTTGAAATCTGACCAACACACACAGACAACAGATGTATTACATGATTCAACAAAAGGTGCTCAGAGGCAAAGGATGAGGAAGGGTTTAAAGGATTGAGAGCTGGATAAAAGTGTGCTCTGTGTTAGAACAAACAACTGAAGGCTGCCTGCTCTCTCCCTCGCTGTGATCTTTCAGCACAAGGTAATGATGAAGGATGAACCAGCTCTCCAGGGTTCACTGAGTTGGTCTACAAGCACTCCACTAACCCCCCTCTGTGCACTTAGCTCCAATGCTTGGCCATGCAAGGAATGTTCACACATACGGACACAAACACAAACACTCAGGCACGGCCCGAAAACTGGTAGCAGGTTATCTAACATTCCTGACATGGAAGACATCAGCTAAATTTGGAGGCTGGTCCTCATAAGAAAAGCTGCAGGCCTGCTTGTTTGTACAAATGCCTTAAATGACCTCTATTTATGGATTTCTGTGAGGGGCCTTGTGAAAGGGGTGCGAATTATGACTGTTGTCTGTCAGAAGCAAAGGTGGAAGCAGCCTGATGCTGTCAAGGCACCACAAAAAATCTTTAGGGAAGAGGCCTGGGGGAATGTTTGAGTGACATCAGGGACATTTTTTTAGGTCCTCTTTCATAGTTGCTGCTATTCTTTTACTATGATCCTCCCCTAAACATGAACAAAGCATTCAGGACACATTCCTTATATTGAACCTTGACCACAGAGTTTTAGCCATACTTCTAGTTTGGCTGTAGAAAGGAAACAGTCCGTCAGTCAATCCACCACTTTGGAACAAAGTAATCAGACAAGCCTGGATCAATCAACTTGACTTTGTGCAAACATTCATAGTTCCAAAGACCTTCATTAGAACATCTGTGATAGGACATTCCATCGTTCCATCAATCACATTCATTACAGGCCAATCAGATAATGTGGTAGGCAGGCGTTATTGCTGCAGTTTGACGAACAGATCCTGAGCCACTTCATCAAACAAACTCTCTCTAAAACATGTCAAAAGCTATTTTAAGGGGCATTTTCTCTAAAGAAGCACAGCACATTTCTCTATATATCCTTTCTATTGAGAAGTTTATAGTAGTACTTGTTTTCATTTAACAAAGAAATGTGGTTAAGATCTGATAAAACTGCTACTGAAGCGGTCAGCATCTGTGCTAATCTCTGTACCAGTAGTCGTTTCCTGCTGTCGTCTTGCTCCCACCTCTTCCTGCTCTAAAGGACGCTGATTTGGCCGTCCCCTTTTGAGCCATTCACAATCATAGACTGGAGCTTGGCAAAATGGATCTGCATGATTACAGACATTGAATCAGGCTGATCCATCTGTACTGCAAATGTTATATCTCAACATCTATTGATAGCGCTCAGCTTTCAGTTCCACTGACAGAACTGCTCCTTGGAAAACAAGAAATTCTTCGATATCTGCTGTAAGCTATGGAGAGGTTTATGGTCTTGGTTATCACTCACCTGCTTCAACTATATTTTAACCTGCTTGATTTCTTTTTGCTTGGATGAAATTAAGTTTTTTTAACAGGATAACAAGCCCAGGTTTTACCTTTCATTTTTTCATACTGTCTGCCCCTCCAGGATTGTGATAATTTACACTAGACAATAGCACTGAATATACCTCTACAAATTTTGTCCTTAAAACATAGAGTTAACTTGATCAAACTAGGCTGCAGCCATCCTGGTAGATGCAGTTGGCACCACGTGATAGCTGGGAGCAGAGCATCAGTGGAGAGGAAAACAATTCTTACCCCATAGCTGTGAATGCATTGATTTTAAAGGTCCAATGTCCCGCAAAATCGATTTTCTTTGCTTTTAATGTTCATAGAGAAATGTGCTATGCTTCTTCAGAGAAAATGGTCATAAAATGCCCTTTTTAGGACCCTAAGGATCGGAGGAAAGACAAAATAGATAAAGGAGTGGGAAATGGTAAGGTTTTCATTGATAGGGACATGGGAAAAGGTGTTGTCCTGCTCCTGAAATGTTGCTATAAGCATCCCGTATCAGAAATTATTGCACTAGGGGTACCCGTCTATTTTTGTAGTCCTTCATAGTAGTTTGCTTTCAAAGCACAACATTGCTTTAAAAGTTACAGAGACGAAAATGTTTATTCAAACGTTCTCTGTAAAGACGGCATCTTTCCAGGAATTGTGTCTGTCCATATATGCGTGTGTATATGTACAGACGTGTGCAAAATTATTGGTACCCTTCTGTTAAAGACAGAAAACCCACTTGGTCACTGAAATAACTTGAAACTGACAAAAGTAAGAATAAATAAAAATTTACTGAAAAACAACTCATGAAAATCAGACATTGCTTTTGCCCCAGCTGTCTCAGGTTTGAAGGGTGTCTTCTCCAGACTGCATGTTTCAGCTCCTTCCACAAATGTTCAATAGGATTTAGATCAGGGCTCATAGAAGGCCACTTCAGAATAGTCCAATGTTTTGTTCTGAGCCATTCTTGGGTGTTTTTAGCTGTGTTTTGGGTCATTATCCTGTTGGAGGACCCATGACCTGTGATTGAGACCAAGCTTTCTGACACTGGGCAGCACATTTAGCTCCAGAATGCCTTGATAGTCTTGAGATTTCATTGTAACCTGAAGAGATTCAAGACACCCTGTGCCAGATGCGGCAAAGCAGCCCCAGAACATAACTGAGCCTCCTCCATGTTTCACAGTAGGTACAGTGTTTTGGAAGTTGTTCTGGACTCTTTGGTTACCATTCATATTATCCGTCTCTTCAATTTGTCATCAAATTTCCTCTTGCAGCCACGTCCAGGGAGGTTGGCTACAGTCCCGTGGACCTTAAACTTCTGAATAATATGTGCAGCTGTAGTCACAGGAACATCAAGCTGCTTGGAGATGGTCTTATAGCCTTTACCTTTAACATGCTTGTCTATAATTTTCTTTCTAATCTCCTGAGACAACTCTCTCCTTAGCTTTCAGTGATCCATGTTCAGTGTGGTACACACAATACCAAACAGCACAGTGACTACTTTTCACCCTTTAAATAGGCAGACTGACTGATTACACCTGTGATGCTAATTACAGGACACACCTTAGTTTAACATGTCCCTATGGTCAAATCATTTTCAATCTTTTCTTGGGGTACCATCATTTTTGTCCAAGCCATTTTCATTATTTTGTTTTTTAAAATAATTCTGTTGAACCACAATTCAAAATCAGTGTCTGATTTTCATTAGTTAATTTTCAGTAATGTTTTATGTATTGTTACTTTTGTCAGTTTCAAGTTATTTCAGTGTGGGTTTTTATTTCTTTAACACAAGGGTACCAGCAATTTTGCACACATCTGTATATATGCCAGTCCTGTAAGTGGTGCTGTAACGTTGCTGCAGACATACTCTAAAACCAGAGAGGAAGACATGGAGCAGGCACATACATCATAAGAAATATCAACAAATACTGTTCTCCATGTCCTCTTGTTGCTCACGATGGACGTAGAGGAGCAGAAGATTTGCCTGTAAATGCCAAAAGAAGCTCAGTGTCTTCTACAGCACAAGCATGGCACTGTATCCCACCGTATTCTGTATTGATTGTGTTGTTGTCAGGGTACATGCATGTGGTTTAAGCGAGAGATGTAGCCGAGATGTTGTCGTTTCTGAAACTATCCTTATTTGTTGTCCACACAAAATGTTTGGCCGGCGTTTCCAGATTTATCCATGCTGGAAAAATTTGCATTTTTGGGCATCCAAAAAGTTGTATCCGTGTAGACAAAACGCCCATATTATTAAAAACGTTTGCGGATACGCCTGAATTCATGTCTGTTTGGACGGCCCCAAAGAAGCAGGAAAATATCCAGTGCATTTTAGGTTGCTAAATGAAACATTAAAATTCTGATGCAGGCACTTATCCAAAAAGCTATTCTAATATCCCATTACGCTTCTGGCCGTGGGAACCAAAAGTGCTATGGAATACTAAGTCATGTCTGTGTTTTTTGGACCTATTTATGCTTCCATTGCCAGCTTGCAGTTCTTGCTTGGGTCTGATTGGGAACCACTTTAATGCAGTCAACAAACACCTCTGATACAAGCTAATATAACTCTGTTGAATACTGATTTGTTGGCCCCCCTGAAGCTTTTATATGAAGTTTGTGGTTTTTGCTCCACTGCTTCTGTATGCTTTTGATCCAGTATCCACATTTTCTCTTTTCTCCCTCTCCTGAGTCTCTGGTGTCTTTCTGTTTCCCCTTTCCTCTTTATCTTGGTTAAAGAGCAGACGAGCAGGAGAGTGAGAGTATGTTTTTTCCCCGTTTAAAACTGGACCCCATCAGCCACGCAGAGTCAGTGATGAACCACAAGCGTTGGTAGCCACACTCACAAATGCTTATGTCAGATGTTATAAAGTGCCCATGTGGGCCTTATGAAGGACCCCTGTGTGCCATCTCTAATAAAGGGCCCTTTTATCCCCCATGGCGACTCACAGCGTGGTCTGGCAAGGGGCTCGATCCTAAAAATAAAGTAACATACATATGCATTTTAGGAATCGGTCGATGTGTGTCACAGAGGACTCATGCACACTTATGGACGCTGCACTGAAGATTTATTTAGTGGAGAAATTAAAAGACTGCACTTCATGGGTTTTAATTTAAACGATTCATTACAGTTTTACGGTCTGACAGCAGCACTAAAATAGACAGTCCTCTAACCCTTTTTTTTAAACAGCACTGGGATGAGGTTGGGAACATGTTGGTCAGCAATGCTGTTTACAGAACTTCCAAGCTCATAAATTCATCTTCACTCCCTGTGAGTTGACGTATTGTCAAAATAGTAGCACTTAATCAGAGAGATTTCCCCAAGGAACAAAATGTACAGAGCAAATACAAACAACTGTGCTCAGTTCAAAACCTCCCACGACTCACACCAGAGAATTTGTGTCCCAAAGCACTTTTGGCACAAGAAATAGAAAGGTTGTGCATTAAGCCAGGATAACAAACCTTTTAGCCAGTCCCACACAGCTGGATGTGAATCAGGAGCTTTTATTTTGAAAGTTGTTTTGATATCATGTCTGAGCTGATTCTGGCGAACACAGTATCTCAAAAATAGTTTGAGTACTTCACTTTAAACTTTTAACAAATGTAAGCTTGATTTAAAGTATAAACTGATTAGACTCTGGAGGTCACAGGTAAAGGTCAAGGTCTTGGAGCCTTATGTTTAACCCTTGTAGTCATTTGATTCTATTTTAAGTCTGCCTGGATCAGGGATTGGAAACTTGGGCTGCTTAGAGGGCCATAGTGTTATCCAAGCAGTTGGGGAACCACACTACAAACTACGAGATACTCATTATTTAACATCCGTGTTTATAATTAAACAAAAGGAACTAAATACTAAATAGATTTTTAAAGAAATACATTCATACTGCTAAATTCTTACAAGGAACTAAATATATCTCAAATACCAAATATTATCATGGAAAATTCTTAATTTTAATTTTTTTAATGGCAGATTTCATCTTCTTGTCCTTTTATGTGACATTTTTTGATATGTGTAATTAACTTGTGGGCCACATTGTGAGAGGAATAAATAATATTACCAAATACTGGCAAAATAATATTTGTTTGTACTGAGTGTAGACTTTTGGGGGCTCCTGGCCACCATGGAGTTGGGAGACTAAACCCTTGCACAGGTGCAATACCTCAAGAACACTTGAGATTTAATTAATTCTGGCTATAAGGATTTCTTTGCCCCTCTTTTAACAGTAAAATTTACATTTGTGTTTGGAGTGGGAGAAAATAGTTTGTGTAACTTCTAAATTGTGTTTATATTGGTAGTTGAGTGTGCATCATATCACACTTGGGTTTGAGAGCTAAACAAGCCCAAATGAGCAACTGTGCTTTTGGAACAAGCCCAAAAAAAATTCAACCCGCAGCCAACAAGTAAAAAATGCCGAAAGAAGCTTATAATAAACAGACTTGGCAACACTGATGGCTAGCTTTCTTCCCACCTCTTAGTTATAATTGGATAGTAGACAGCCAATCAGAATTTGCCCTGTCCGACTCCTAATTGGTTGACTTTGAGGCACATTGTAACTCTGTGCCATGTTGACTGAACATAAAGGCAGAGTGGAGTGCAAGGCTGAGAGAGAAAGAGCGAGGGTAGGAGTAAGAGGGGAGCGCCAACCAGCTCTCTGAAGAAAAGAAATTTGATGGATATAATTTAAACTTAAACAATGTTAGAAACACAGTTGACATTGTCATTAGCACTAACTTGACCAGGTTACACTAAGAGGAAAGTGGCCTACAAAATAACTGCTGGCTTAAAAAATGATGAAATCCCTGCAACACCCTATAAAAAACTTTTGCACACTTGCCGTGGACAACAATGGTGTTCGCATCTCTCACAGACACAAACACAAAATGAAGTTAACATGTGGAGTTGTTGAAAGTACAGCTCACCCCTTTCTTCTTATCCTTTAACCTGTTAACAAGAAGCTGGGACTACACAAAATCCTGGAAGCTGCCCATCTAGGACAAAGATTCAGGCAGTACTGTTCATAGGGGAGACTGGGGACAGTTGTAATACTTAGTACATCCTTTCTCAAGCTTACAGGTAATTTGATCTACAACTTTGATTTTAGAAACAAACACATGAACAGAAATACTATTACTGTTCCTGTATTTTATTTCATAAGGATGAGAGTGTTTGGTTACTTTAATAAAGTGAATTAAAGAGGGAAACTGTAATAAACATATATCATAAAACCTTATGCATCTAAAATAACAGAACGCCGTCTATTATTCTAATTTCTGCTGTCTTCTTCAAGAGCGTTACCAAAGTTCCATCTCAATCTTTGTTTTCAATTATTGTAAATAAAAGGTGTTGAAAAAGGTGCTATATGTATACATATATATATATATATACATATATACGTATATGTATGTATGTATATATATATTCTGTAATAATAAGTTAAAATGACTCAAAAGTACATTAATCAGAGATGAATTGATTAGCTTTTATGATCCAAAATGTACAGAACATAATATATTTAATGAGAATATGTGAAGCTTACATTCATAATATAGTTTTTAAAGAATTTATCACACTCAAGTTTTTATTTCATTTAAAATATCATTGTTTTACAGTTGAAAATCCACAACACCTACCAGTAAATAATGCTTGATATGTGGCTATTGATATGAATAGCATCATTAAAACTATCAGGCACAAGGTAAGGATTCAATCAGCAGAGACAGTTCAGGTTTTCACAAGTCAGGTCTTTAATTCGGAAGCAAGGTTCGGTACACGGGAAGGCAAATAATCATGCAGAGGTAATTCGTCCGTAGGCTAAGTCGGGTCGAGATCAGGCTGGGTCAAACACAAGAGCAATCTAGAAGTCTTTTAAGGCTGGAGAATCGACTAGTGAGTAGTGATAATCTGGCAGGGAAGTGAGGGAACACCAGAGCTTAAGAAGGAAAGGGGGTGAGTATAACAAGACACAGGTGCGAAACATTAGGGAGGGACCCGGTGATCACAGGTGAGGGAACCAGCACGACAGGAACTGAAAGAGACCAGAGACAAGGGTTAGCAAAACGAGACAAAAAGAAAGTTAACTAGACAGATACTGATAGTACCCCCCCCTTAACGGCCGGCCCCTGACGGCCCAGGATCATCAGGATGGTGACGATGATAGTCCTCAATGAGGGCGGGGTCCACGATGTTGGAAGAGGAGACCCAAGACCTCTCCTCAGGACCATAGCCCTCCCAATCCACCAGATACTGACGACCCCGCCCACGACGACGCACAGCCAGCAGACGTTTCACCATGTAAACAGGACCTCCGTCGACCATCCTGGGAGGAGGTGGGGGCTTGGAGGGAGGGACCAGAGAGCTGACTCTAGTGGGCTTAACCTTGCTGATGTGGAAGGTGGGATGAACCCGCATGGTCCTGGGGAGCCTAAGCCTGACAGCCACCGGGTTAATGACTTTGGAGACTGGGAAGGGTCCGATGAAGCGAGGTGACAGCTTGCGGGAGACAGTCTTAAGGGGGAGGTCCCTGGTTGACAGCCAAACCCTCTGGCCTGTGCGGTAAGTAGGGGCTGGGGTACGATGGCGATCCGCCATCTTCTTGTAGCTTTTGGACTTCCGGAGGAGGGTCTGACGAGCTCGGAGCCAGGCTCTGCGGCAACGACGGACCAGCGCCTGCGCTGAGGGGACCGCCACCTCCGGCTCGAGGGCTGAGAATAAGGGAGGTTGGTATCCGTAGACACACTGAAAAGGAGTCATGTCAATAGAGGCAGAGGGCAATGAGTTGTGTGCGAATTCAACCCATACCAGTCTTTCGGCCCATGTGGAGGGGTTGTGAGCGGCTAGGCAGCGTAATCCTGTTTCCAGCTCCTGATTTATGCGTTCTGACTGACCGTTAGACTCGGGGTGATAGCCAGAAGTCAGGTCCACCTGAGCCCCCAGGAGTTTACAGAAGGCCATCCAGAACCGAGATGTGAACTGGGGACCCCTATCAGTCAGTACCCTGCGGGGAAGACCATGGAGGCGGACAACATGTTGCAAAACAATTTCAGCAGTTTCTTTAGCCGATGGCAGTTTAGAGAGTGGGACGAAGTGAGCCATCTTAGAAAAACGATCCACAATAGTCAGAACGGTAGTGAAACCCCGAGATGGGGGCAGACCTGTCACAAAGTCCATGGCGATGTCGGACCAGGGGCGATGAGGAACTGGCAGGGGTTGCAGGAGACCAGAGGGGGGCATCCGAGAGGTCTTGTTTTGAGCGCAGACAGGACAGGCACTGATGAACTCCTGAACCTCCTTCCTCATGTTGGGCCACCAGAACCTCTGACCTATGACGAACGAGGTCCGCTTAGTACCTGGATGACAAGAGAAGTCAGAGGAATGTGCCCAGTCAATTACCTGTCCCCGAAGCGATGGGGGAACAAAGAGGCGATTGGGGGGTAGACCAGCAGGTGTCAGATTACCAGCAGCGGCTCTCACAGTGTCTTCAATAGACCAAGACACAGCCCCCAGGAAGCAGGCAGCTGGCAGGACAGAGGCCTTGTCTTTAATCTGGGAAGAGTCAGTAAACAGGCGAGAGAGGGCGTCGGGCTTCCCATTCTTGGACCCTGGGTGATAGGACAAAGTGAATCTAAATCTGGTGAAAAACAGAGCCCACCTGGCCTGCCGAGAGTTCATTCTTTTAGCACTCCGTAGATACTCCAGGTTTTTGTGATCTGTCCACACGAGAAAAGGTTGCTCCGCCCCCTCCAGCCAGTGTCTCCAGTCCTCCAGAGCTATTTTGATGGCCAACAGCTCACGGTCCCCGATCCCATAATTTCTTTCTGCGGGTGACAGTTTTCTAGACAGAAAAGCACAAGGATGCAGTTTGTCATCTTCCACTGACCTTTGTGACAGGACTGCCCCTACACCGGTGTCAGAGGCATCTACTTCCACCACAAACTGGCGCTTAGGGTCGGGCATAACCAGGATGGGTGCTGAGGTGAAAGCTAATTTGAGTTTCTGGAATGCTAGTTCGGCCGACTCAGACCAGGAAAACGAGACTTTGGAGGATGTTAGAGAGTGGAGAGGGGAGGCAACGGAGCTAAAATTTCTAATAAACTTCCTATAGAAATTAGCAAAGCCTAAGAATTTCTGAACCTCTTTTCGACTGGTGGGCACTGGCCACTCTGACACAGCTTTGACTTTGACAGGATCCATACTTACACGCCCCTCAGACACTATCAACCCCAGGAAGGAGACTGTGGCCACGTGAAACTCACATTTCTCAGCCTTGACGTAGAGCTGATGGGCCAGCAGTCTCCGCAGCACTCGCCGCACATGGTTGATGTGGGTCTCATCATCGGGGGAGAAGATGAGGATATCGTCTAAATAGACAAAGACAAACATGTTAAGGAAGTCTCTCAGGACATAATTGACAAATGCTTGAAACACAGCGGGGGCATTTGTTAAACCAAAAGGCATCACCAAGTACTCATAGTGGCCGCTGGGGGTGTTAAACGCCGTTTTCCACTCATCGCCTTCCCTGATGCGGACCAGATGGTAGGCGTTTCGTAAATCCAACTTGGTAAAGACCTTAGCACCCTGGAGAAGTTCAAAGCCTGATGATATGAGTGGCAAGGGGTAGTGATTCTTAACAGTAATGTCATTTAGACCCCTAAAATCAATGCAGGGCCGGAGTGTCTTGTCTTTCTTTTCTACAAAAAAGAACCCAGCTCCTACTGGAGAAGAGGAGGGGCGAATAATGCCAGAGTCTAGGGAGGATTTGATGTAGTCTTCCATAGCTTTAGTTTCAGGGCCTGAAAGGGAGAAGAGTCGCCCCTTGGGGGGAGTTGTACCAGGTAAAAGTTCTATGGGGCAGTCATAGGGGCGGTGTGGCGGCAGAGACATGGCCTTTCTTTTGCTAAAAACTTCCTTTAAGTCATGGTAACAGGCTGGAACCTTACTCAGATCAATGTCCTCACCCCCCAAGCCCTCAGTCGGTAACGGGGAGGATTCAGAATGGGCCAGAGGGGAAAAACACCTGCCTGCACAACCCTCTCCCCACCGAGAGATGGCGCCAGATGACCAGTTAATTTGGGGATTGTGAGCGCACAGCCAGGGATACCCAAGGATTAATGGGTGCTGAGGAGCGTTATAGATATGAAAACTAATCTCTTCAGTATGACCATCCGGGAAGGTGAGGATTAAGGGAGAAGTGCTGTGAGTTACCCTACACAACAGTCTGCCATCTAATGCGCTAGCATCTAAGGGTTGAGGAAGTGGCAAGGAAAGTAGCTTCAGTTCATGCACTAAACTACTATCAATGAGATTAGCATCCGCTCCAGAGTCAATAAGAGCTGGTTGTCTGCGTGAGAGAGAGGAAGAGGTCAGAACAACCGGTGTGAGTTGGCGAGTAATATGTGAGGATAAGGTAGTCTGACTCACCAACACTGGCTTCTTTTTCTCTCTGGCACCGGTCTTACGAAGAGGACAGTTCATCAGAAAGTGGCCGGGGTGGCCACAATAGATACAGAGTCCCTCGCTCATCCGACGATGCCTCTCCTCGGGTGAAAGGCTGGTTCTTCCGACCTGCATGGGCTCCTCCCCTCCGGAGGAAGCAGTGGCAGCTGGCGAAGATGTTGGTGGTCCCCTTACCTCTAACTTCGTCCACTCGGGCCGGAGGGAAAGGGAAGAGGGAGGTCTCGCTGCACGAATCTTCTCCTTCTCTCTCTCAAACAGTCTTTTGTCGATCTTACAGGCCAACGCGATCAAAGGCTCCAGTTGTTCGGGGAGATCGAGGGGGGTCAGGTGATCCTTAAGGGTCTCTGAAAGACCCCCGAAGAAGGCGTCCGAAAGCGCAGTCTGATTCCAGTCGCTCTCTGCCTGCCGCCAATGTCCGGAACTGGATGGCGTAGTCCGCCACCCTCCGCCTCCCCTGCTTCAGCGAGGTGAGCGCCCGCGCCGCCTCGCGTCCCGGGTGTGTGTATTGGAACACCTGGGTCAGGGCGTCACAGAAAGCCTGGATCGAACGGCAGCAAGGGGATCGGCGATTCCACTCCGCCGTTGCCCACGCCTCTGCTCTCCCCGTCAGGTGGGAGATCATGAAGGCAATCTTTGCTCTCTCGGAGGGAAAAGAGTTTGCTTGGAACTCATAATGTAGCTCGCACTGGGAAATGAAAGGACGACAGTCACCTGAGTCCCCGGAGAATCTGACGGGAGGGCAGAGCTGAACCTGGGGAGCCGCCGAGGGAGGCGAAGTGGAGTAAGCCTCCTGAGAAAGTGGAGCAGGTGAGTAGCTGGGCTGCTCCGGTGCCGGGGGAAGCTGTAGCCTCTGTAGCTGTTCCGCCATGTAATTCATCTGTGTTCCCACCGCTGAAAGGAGGTGCTCCTGCCGCCCGGAGAGTTCCCGCACCTCTTGGCGCAGAATGTTGATTTGCTCCTCTTGAGAGACCCACGGGTCTGCCGACGGGAGTGGGACCAGGGACGGATCTATCCCTTTTGAATCCATTCCTGGCCAGATTATACTATCAGGCACAAGGTAAGGATTCAATCAGCAGAGACAGTTCAGGTTTTCACAAGTCAGGTCTTTAATTCGGAAGCAAGGTTCGGTACACGGGAAGGCAAATAATCAGGCAGAGGTAATTCGTCCGTAGGCTAAGTCGGGTCGAGATCAGGCTGGGTCAAACACAAGAGCAATCTAGAAGTTTTCTAAGGCTGGAGAATCGACTAGTGAGTAGTGATAATCTGGCAGGGAAGTGAGGGAACACCAGAGCTTAAGAAGGAAAGGGGGTGAGTATAACAAGACACAGGTGCAAAACATTAGGGAGGGACCCGGTGATCACAGGTGAGGGAACCAGCACGACAGGAACTGAAAGAGACCAGAGACAAGGGTTAGCAAAACGAGACAAAAAGAAAGTTAACTAGACAGATACTGATAAAAACAAAACAAAATGCAAAAGTCAAACCAACTCACTCTATCCTTTCTTGCAAAATCTAAGTCTTCGTAGTTTGGTCAAGCAAAAAATGATTTATGAAATGAATTATGATAGCATCTTACGCTTTAGATAATAAAATACAGTTTTGTTAGTTTGTTTTGCATGGAGAGAAAAAACTTCTCATTTCGGTCCCAAGCCAAAAAACTTTGGGAAGACCTGATCTATGGTGGTCAAATGCTGCACTGAGAACCAGCAACACAAGCACAGAGAGAAGTCCACTGTCTAAAACTGGGAGTAAATAATTTTGAAGTTATTTTAACTAGAACAGTCTCTGCTAACTTATCATTACTTTCATCAGTAACTATAATTTACTGTACTGTTTCAGAGACAGTGATCCCTTACATAAGTTATTAATAAAAAATCTATTACAATATATTATTGGTGAGTAGTTGCAGCCTATCACTGGATATCAACACAATTATCCCTCCCTTTGCACCAATTCATCCCAAGTATCTCCTCTTGCTTTCCAGGCAGCACTATCAGAGAGCAGGATGACTTAGGTCAAGAATGGTCTGCTAATTTGGGAACAGGTTTGATTCTTAACACCTGTCACATCAAATTATGATGGTGCATTCAAAGTCTTTATACATTTACATACAAAAAAACATCTTATATGTGTTAATCATTTGTAGAATCTTGTAGTAGTCTTACAAAAGAGGGCCCACAGAGTGCTGCATGGGTGTGAAATATGTTGCAAGACAAAATAATGTGTCCCTCTGGGTTTCTTTGGAGTGTGGATCCAACTTTCAAGTTATTAAAGATGTCCAAGGCTCTCAGGGGGGTTGTAAATAAAAAAAGCTAATTCACTAGGAATACAAGCTTACAAAGAAGGGCTTGCATATTTTAGCCATCCAGGCCTTCTTTAGGCAGGAGCAAATGGCTACCAGAATACTTAACTGCTTGCTAATGAATAAACCGGACCAAACTCTGATCTGCCTAAAAACAGTGGATCTGGGTTTGCTTCCAAATGAACTAGATCTTGATTTGTGGTGAGTATGAACCAAAAAGCAACTTAATATGGCTTAAATTTTTGCTGAATACAACAGTAAGCAAACTGACACATTGGTCATGACAATATCAAGCAGAGTGTGGCTAACATTAGCATTTCTAGCATTGCCAGCCTCTGTTTCTCTTAACAGGACCACAAGTCTGTGCAGAACATGGATGCATTTTGCTCCACTCAGTATGCTAGTGCTACATGATGCAGTCTTTAGCTTTATCTGAACTGCTTTGACCTGAACGATGCTGCAGGGATCATGTATTTTGATTGGCCAATGCAGAAGCCTACTAAAAGCCTATGGGATATTTCCCTGCATTTTGGATCATTGCTGATAGTAAGTTCAGTAGCTAACAAAAAATTGTAAAACTTACATGGTCTGCTGTTGGGGATAATCAAGACAATTGATTTACTTTTCACAATTTTTAAGCGTAAATGTGAACAGCTATTTGGAAGCTATAATGAAACTACAACATGGCGGTTCAGAATCCACTACAATATTTCTAATGTATAACATCTTATTGTAACCTTCTGTTAATTAAGTGACCTTAACAAGTTGGTCTTCATGGCTGTGGCAATAGTGTATGGAAAACTATTTTTTTTTTAAAATGATTAGATCTGCTTGCTGTCAGGTCCCCTACCATTTTTGTAGTCCTTGTTAGCAGTCAGTTAGCAACCTTCATTTTAACTTCAGATGTATTTTATTCTTCCCAAAAAACACCAAAATCTCATGTGCGTGTGTTCACCACAAACATTATTTCAGGCATTTTTACAAAACCAGTAATCTAAATCCCATTTACTTTGGGGGCTTGGGAACCAGGAAGTGCTAAATGCTAACTCAGTCCTGTGTTTTTGACTCATTCCTGCGCCACTGTATTACTTGAAGGCAGTTTTATTTTTCCAGGTCAAAGTGCAACAATAGGCTGGATTGCAGGAACAGAGAAGTATGCACAGCCCCAAGTTGTAGAATGGCTTGATCAGGCAGCATTTGACGCTTTGGTCCTCCTGACAAATAGAAATGTGACAGAAAACCAAACCAAGGAAAAAAAAGAAAAAAACGTTGCAACTTCGACCGTGAGCCGATAAAGTCTGACAAATTTTATACGTGAAAATGACCTCAAACAGAGTAAGAAAAGACGTGGATTAGGGGTACTCAGAATGTGAGAAATGGAAGGTGTTTTGAGCATTAGCATTTGTAAACATACTCTGGCAGTCATTGAGTGTATCAACATTATTTAAGGCAAGATTTGACCTGTTTTATCTTTCATTTTGCCCTGATAGTGTCCACCATAACTGTAACGCAACCAGCCCTTGCAAACTTCCTGTTTCCATCAGGCAACTTGAATCAAAGCAGTACATTTATTAAGTTTCAGTGCCGAGTATAGGGTCACTAAACTTAGCATTGTATTAAATTCCAAATTTTGGAATCACGACAAGATAAGAATGGACATCATTTGATCCCAAAGACTCAGAAGAACTAGACAAAGCTGGGGCACAGTTAAAATTAATAATTTATCTTTAACTTTCAAATATTGTCAGTCTACACATTACAACTTCCTCCTCCTTTGCCATCTTATCTTCCTCTTTTTGCTCTAAGGCTCTCATCTTCTCCCTCTGTTTCCTTGTCATCTTACATCTATCGTCTGTGATAAATGCTCACAGCAGGGTGATAGGAATGTGTGAATGTTTGTGTCTCTCTGCATGTGTTCACGCCAGTGTGTGTTTGTAATGGGTGTTCAGGGGTGATGGCTGTGGTTGGAGGAGGAGGAGGATTTGTTGGGCCTCTGCTCCGCGGATGTCATAATTAGTAACTGGAATTCTGGGAATTCTTGGGAAGGTTGGACGGTCCTAGAAGGCTTTTTTATCTGCTGCAGCCTCCCAGCCTCCCCTCAGCCGCTGGCCTTACGGAAAAATACAACATGTTCCAACACACACCATCACAGCAATCAATTACCCCTAAGTGTAGAACACACATCGTAAACAACAAATATCCCAAGACATCCTGCAATTGTAACCTCATGGCTCTGAGGTTCACAAGCATCTGTGACATGTTGGTTTGATCTGGACCCAACCACTAATTCATGAGCTGGCTAATTAACCCCAACTATTCTAAATATATCATGGGCTTTATTTATACCACTATCAGAAAATTGTTTCGTCCTTTTCCAGACAAGGAAAAAATGCTGCCCTACAGTACAATAAAAGCCTTTCTTCTTTACAGACAGGTAATCTTATATGAGGCAGTTATATTATCACCATTGCATCCAATGTAGTTTGCTGTAATCGCAGGCGCCAGTAAAGAAACAATGGTCTCCAATCAGGCCATGTCAAATAGCACTTTTCAAAAGAGCTGCAATAACAACAGTTATTATTACTCACCAATGCAGAGTCGAGGGCCCAAATGAATGTCTGAGAAGCAATGGATTATAACATGCACAAATTAAATTTTGAATATTCCCCCACAAGACTCTGCAACATAACTACAATTGAGCTTCAAAGTCTGGATTTATGTTGATGATTAAACAAATTAATTTTCTTATTCATGGGATCAATTCATGGGATCAGCTGTGATGTTGTGATAATGCTCCACTGAAATAAAACTTGAATCTAAGCATCAAAACATTTTATACAGTCTTGTGTGGTCTATGTCTTAAAAGATGATACAAGATCCAACTGGAGTTGGAGCCAAATAATGAACTCTGCCAAAGAACTGACAAAACTTCAGCAAGAGTGCACACTCTTGAAGAAAATCAAGGCTGAAACAGTGATTGATTTGATTCATGTTACACCCAAAACACATCTACTCTCACTGGTAATAATAAAAATCAGTCAATAACAAGGCAGCAACTCAATGCATTTTGGTAAGTAGACATGGACAAAATGACCTGCCAAAGTCTAAACTGAGCATCAGAATGGGGAAGAAAGGGGATTTAAGTGACTTTAAATGTGACTTGAATGGTTCTCAGTGGGCTCACTGATTGTTACAGAAACTGCTGATCTTGTGTAATTTTTATGCACAACCATTTACAGAGATTGGTCTATAAAAAAAAAGTTTATGGTACATTTTCACAGGCTCACGGAAATTAAATAGTAGAATGCTGGAAAAATGTTGCCTTGTCTGCTGGTGGCATTGTAATGGTGTGAAGAATATTTTCTTGTCACACATTGGGCCCCCCTACCAACTCAGCATCCTTAAAATGCCACAGCCTCCCTGAGTACTGTTGCTGACCATGTCCATCCCCTCAGTATACCCATCTTCTGATGGCTTTGTCCAGCAGGGCAACATGCCATGTAACAAAACTCAAATCATCTCAAACTGGGTTTTTGAACATGACAATGAGTTCCCTCTATTCCTGTGGTCTCCACAGTCACCAGATCTCAATTTAAAGGAGTACCTTTCGGGTGTGGCGCACCTTGTTGAATTTATGTTAAGGAGAATCAAAGCAAAAAATGTGTCCATACTGGTACCAGCAAGGTGTACCTAATGAAGTGACCAGTGAATGTAAAATTAAAGCACATAATCCAGCCTCTTTGCGCTCTTTGCCTGGCTAGATGATGTTCTTCACTCCATCAAAAAAAGTGCCTGCTGCGCTCACAAGCAAGAACAGGGAGGTCCATAAACACGACACAACCTTAAAACAGGGCTTACATCTACAAACCCCAATGTCAATGAAGTTAGGACATTGTTTAAAATGTAAATCAGAACAGAGTAAAATGATTTACAAATCCTTTTTTTTTAATAAAGATTGTTTTCTGGGCATTTTGTGCGTTTATTGACAGGAAAGAGAGACAGTGGATAGCCTTGTGAAAGGGGGTGAGAGAGAGTAGGGGAAGACACACTGCAGACTTGCCACAGACTGTATTCAAAACTGAGCCAGTAGAAGTATGTATATGGGTCGTGCCTGGTTGCTAACCACTCTGCCAAACCAGCACCCTGCAAATCCTTTTTAACAAATATTTAAATAGATATACTAGAAAAACAAAACACCTTATATCCAAAATGAAAAACACTTTTGGGAAAATATTTTCACAAGTATTCCCTCAATTTGAATTTGATTCTTGCAATACATTCCAAGAAGCTGGAACAGGGGCAACAAAGACTGGGAAAGTTAAGGAAGGCTCAGAAAACACCTGCTTGGAACATTCATCAGGTGAACAGGCTCACTGGAAATAGCTGACATGATTGAATATAAAAGGAGCATTTCTTAATGCTCAGTCTTTCATTAGAAAGGATGTGGTATGTTGCTACTTTGTGATCAAACACGTGAGCAAATAGTCCAACAGTATAAGAACATTTTCAATGTACAATTGCAAGGAATTTAGGGATCTCATCAGTGTCGGTGTCATGGGGTGGCATTTGCGGGTCGTGCCCCCCCGTTGATCGACTGTGCCCCCCCAACTCTTCACTTCTGTCAAAATATCACGCACATTGGGCCGCAATGCCAAGTGTGCTGACTGTACTCAGACATGCCCTAACATTTGGAGCCTCTACTGCCATGTGTGAGCATTCATTCTCCACACTGAGGAACATCATTTCCGATCACAGACGTACGATGCTCCACAGGAGAAAGGCCAAGCTGATTCAGCTTGTCTTTGAAAGAGACCTGACCCGCAAATTTACTACGGGGGGAAGGACACTGTTCTCAGGAGGTTTAGCAGCAACACTCGCTGCCTCCAGCTGTTTTAAAGGTACAGCTATCTTTAAATTACTGTTATTGTTTGGGTTTCAATGTTATTTAAATGTTGAATGGTGTTAGATGTTCACTTTAATGTTGGTGCGCTAAAGCGCGTATAGTTGTGTGCGCACCAGAGGGAGAGAAGGGAAAAGAGAGAGAGGGAGAGATGTGGCTTTCAGCAGTGGTACAGTGCCTTGTGTGCATGAATTTGAACTTTGTACAGTGTTTTGAGTGAAACTTACTGTGTTTTTAAATGGTAAACATATGCATATATAGAATAAATCCAGTAATGAACAAGAATTTGTGCCCCCCTGCAGTTGTCTTAACACCCCCCTGGTGAATTTTGGCTGACGCCGACTCTGGATCTCATACAGTCAGTATATCATCAAAAGATTCAGAGAATTAGTGGAAATCTCTGCCCCTAAGTGGCAAGGTGGAAAACCAACACTGAATGCCTTTGACCTTCGATCCCTCAGGTGACACTGCATTAAAAACCAACATCATTCTGTAAAGGATATTAATGCGTGGGCTCAGGAACACTTCAGTATAACATTACATCCTCAAGTGCAAAGTTAAAACACTACTATGCAAAGTTAAAGCCATATATCAAAAATGAACTCACATCAAGTAGCCTCCACCTACAGTGCCCTATCCAAAAACTTTTAACTGTACTCCACAAGTTCACCTTATTTTGCCAGCTGTTGTGATGCAACTCATTGTTTCTTAGCAGGTTGGCCTAACACTAGTTTATACTGGCATGAGGACAGCCAGTGATGCAATGTGGAGATAACTACATGATAAACACACCATGGAAAATAGATTTGAAGAAACTTGATGCAAGAAAGATTACAGCTAATAAACACTGATGTGCGGAGGAGGATCTCTACTCCATCAACAAAAAGGATCAAGATGAGGCAGAGATTTTGTGTGTGGGTTTAAGCAGACAGTCAGTCATGGCAGGCGTGCTGCCAGGAGAAGCAAAGTACTCGCTTGGACAGGTGAAATGGGTGGGGCTTCAGAGTGATTTCTCAGTCCTTTCTTTTCCATACTACTAAATGAATGAATTAAGGCATTAATACACTAATGGGGCTACCATATGCTGCCTAAAACACATTTCCACACCAGAGTCCACGTTTTGGTCTTACAGTGGAGCGAGGTATTGTTCCACTGCGAGAATACCGTGAGCCAGCTTGTCTTCTAACACAGTCTAATGAGGCAGGAACAAATGACTATCCACTCTAACACTCTTTCTCTACGTGCACTTTTCTGAACACTGTCAATTATCCCCCATGTCTTGGCTGACCTGACTCTGAATGTGGGTCACAGGCTACACAATCACCTGGTAATTACCACAGAGTAAACAAGCCAAGCCAGGGGAGAAGTTTTAATGATTGTCAGGCTGCCACAAAGGACCCTTCATCTCTAATGAGGGGTAAGTGTGTCATATTATGTTGCACAATTGCTGGACCTGAACATCATGATAAATATAGCATCCCTGGATCCAATAATATGGGATCAAGAACATTTGGGGAGGGATTTGTGAGATTAAATAGAAGTGTAACCCAGAAAAGCTCCCTTTGCCTCCATATTGTCGTCCAAACTGACCTTACATAATAAGCCCTTTGCCCAGTTCTTGAATCAGATGATTAATTGCTCACCGGGCTTTTCAGCAGCTATGACACTATGTGCCACCCACGTAGTCCGCCCCGGCCTCATGTCTCACTCTCATTAAATGGGGCCTTTGTGCCCGATCTGCTCTCTTTTGTCCCAGCGTGCCCACCTATCAGAGGGGTCGACCCCTGTGTCTCTAGCCATGATGACATCACCTCTGCCCTCATCCAAGCTAGAGCAGCCAAGGTGAGGGCTCTCATGGGCAGCTACGGGCCATCTCTTTCTCCTTATCACTCAATCACTCCTTTGTGCTGGCCGGGCCTGCAGGCTTATATGGACAGTAATGAGATGGAGCATTTTGTAAAGTGCCAGCGCTCGAGCAATATAACCCATACAGAGCTATAATAGCACATTGTTTGAGGCAAGTTAAGTGAGGGTCTGAGATGTGGTGCTTTCACACCGGCTGGAATCAGAGCCCAGAGCTTGCCTGCTGAGCCCAGCTTGTAAAAACCCTCTTTTCACGAGTCAGGTGAGTTAACACACCAAAACAGTGCATCAACAAGGGAGAGATTTGCAGCTTTTTTAGCTAAAACCCTATTTTAACGAGAATTTTTGTAGCTATGGTCAGTTATGATCTAAATCTCTGTAGGGATTTTAAATCCTGCAAAGCAATTGCCCTCTCCATCTTGAGCCTGGCTACTCCCATTGATTTTTATCTGCAGATATTTTTGGGTCACATGATATTAGAGACACAAGGAAGTCAGACAGGGAGAAAGAAGTGAAACAAATTGACCAGAAATCAATAAGAACAGAGGAATGTGGTTACCAAAACACTATCTGCCTGTAACAAGTATCATTAGAACATTTTCCATACTGTCATGTCTGTCAAGTTATCATAATTATTTTTCACATTCTTGTCTCTTGTCTTGTATTTTCTGTTTTATTTTGAAGTCACTGACCCTTACTTCTTGTATCTAACCTCATGTTTCCTCTTGTCTTGTGCCAGTTTGTCACACTCCAAAGTCTTTGTCCCAGCATTCATCGAGTCACGTCTTGCCAGTATTAACCTATTTTGTCTTTGATCTAGTCTTTTGCCTCACATTTTGGATACCGTTGCCTGGTCTGATTGCTTTTCTGTGTACCAAAATCTGCCTGTTCTTACAACAAACTAACTTGCCTTTTGTCAACTGGGAAAGTGCAGAACATTTGTGTCCTATTCTTGAGCCTCATTCCTTGATACTTTACACTTTGTATGGTTCCTTTGCTTTGAAAGGAAAAGATTTTCCACCAGATTGACCAGTTTTTTTCTGGCTTGAGGTGATCAGTATCTGAAATCTCTTCCTGACCTCCAGATACACACAGCATGCCAAACAAAGGCAAACAAGAGCCTCAAAGCTTATAACATATACGTCTGTGGCCATCATCCTGGGCTTAGCAGCAAACTGAAAGACCGCTGTCATGTTTTTGCATATGTTTACATGAGAATTGTGTTTTTTATTTTGTTGATTATTTTTTTAGAGGTTATGTAGATAGCTGGAGCTACATTGCTAAATAATTGTAGCCTTATCTTTCACAAGGTGGTTGCTGCATACAGGATTGTTATCTGACTCTGCTCCTCTGTTGTCTGGAAAACATTTTTTTGTTCAGTGTCTGTTGCAATATCTCTGTGGGTTCTAAAAAACTGTATCTGTTAATGTTTGTCTTTTTCTACTTATGACTAGTCAGTACAGCTGTAAAGGTCCATTTACACAAACAACTGAATGAGCATATAGCCCAACAGTTTAAAGGATAAGTTTGGTTTTTTGACACCTGGACCTTATTTTTAGGATTAAATACGCTCGTAGACTCACCCAGACAATTTTGATGGAGCTCGGAGCCGTTTTCAAGCAATTTAGATCCATCCGACGGCGTTTTTTTCTCATGCCATAGTAGCGGCAGAAATCGAAACCCCTAAATTAGACATTATCTGCTGTGAAGCTCACTCCTCCTCTGTTGCCATTGCCGTACAATGTCCACAACAACACCACCAGTTAGCCCCATATTTGTGGACGTGCAGTGGTTGCATGTGCTCTGGCCAGATGTTCGGCTCTTTCCCTCTGCATCCTCCTTTCAAATAGCTCCTCGTCGGTATATTCTGGCTCAAAACGATATGGGCATCCATTATACTGAAAGTCGTCGTCAGACACTTCTACATCGGATAAATATTCCGCCATGTTGCACAAAAATAGCCGTGTAGCCGTGTAGCCTAGCAACAACAGCGGCCCTACTCAGCTGCGCTCTTGCGGTGCATGTCTATGACGTCACCAAAAGTTACCCATCCTTGTAAAGCCCCGGATGACCATAACAACGAAGTTGAGCTGACATGGTGATAACACTGGCCATTCATTTATAAAATGTAGCTGAAATGAGCGAGTTTTGCAGCAGATAATGTCTAATTTAGGGGCTTCAATTTCTGGCCCCGTCCGCTACTATGGCATGAGAAAAAACGCCGTCAGATGGATCTAAATTGCTCAAAAACAGCTCCGAGCTCCGCCAAAATTGTCTGGGTGAGTCTACGAGCGTATTTAATCCTAAAAATAAGGTCCAGGTGTCAAAAACCGAACTTATCCTTTAAGGCCCCATTTACACGACAACGAAAAAGACTGAAAATGGAGAAAGAAAACGGAAAACATTGCATTTGTGCCTTCTGTTTTCACGAGAATGGTGCCTGGAGTTCCTGAATCCGCTAACTGTTGAAACCAGGGTCCAGAGTGAAAAGTTTTGAAAATGTTTTGGTATCTGTCTCCGTGTAAACAGGAATCAGCGTTTTCAGGGAAAACGATGACAGGCGGCACATGTCATTGTTTCAGATGAAGGTTGCATGAACACCCAGGAACAACAGCAACAACAACAGGTTCGGCCATCTACTAAGCAACGTGTGCTGCTTACTGTGCTTGGTTTGTTATCCAGAGAAAAATATCCAGACAGATTTGTTGTCCAGACAAGAAACTCCTGCGTCTTCATACGTCCACTTGCCACTGTTGTTTGTGAAAAGTTTGTCTTTACCGAAAAGTGTACGCATCTTGTAACACCGCTGTTTCTCTACAAACCTACATCGCCAACTACTGGCCTGGAATGCATGCTACAGCGTATTCAGTCGTTCTCGTGGATCCGTGTGAACACGCGTCGTTTTCACATTGTCTCCATATGAACCCAGAGCGCATTTGAAAACACAAAGGAAAGACCTTTCCATTTCTGGTGATAATTGTAAACAGGGCTTAAGAACAACATTTCTGAATGTACATTTGCAAGAACTTCAGGGATTTTATCATCTACAATCTATAATATCATCTAAAGATGGGGAAATCTGTGCACATAAGCAGCAAGGCAGAAAACAAACACTGAATGCCTGTGACCTTCGATACCTCAGGCAGTAATGCCATTAAAAACCAACATCATTCTGTAAAAAATATCACCATGTGGGCTCAGAAAACTCTGGAAACCCATTGTCAAGTAACACAGTACTACATCAACATGTGCATGTTTAAACTCTACCAAAGCCAAAGCCATTTTAACAACACTCAGAAACTCTGCCGGCTTCTTGGACCTGACCTCATCTAATATGAACTGATGCAAAGTGGAAAAGTGTGCTGTGGTCTGATGAGCCCACATCTCAAATTGTTGTTGGAATTCATGGACATCGTGTCCTCCGGGCTAAAAAGGAAAAGAACTATCCAGGTTGTTATCAGTGCAAAGTTCAAAAGCCAATATCTGTGATGGTATGGGGGTGTGTTTGTGCCCACGGCATTGGTAAATCTGTAAAGTCACCATTAGGGCTGAAAGGTACATACAGGTTTAAGAACAACATATCATTGTCAATGTCCTTCTCGGGGATGTCTCTACATATTTGGTAAGACAATGCTAAGCCACATTCTGTATGTGATACAACAGCGTGGCTTCATAGTAAAAGAGAACGGGCTCTAGACTGGCTGCAGTCCAGAACAGTCTCCCATTGAAAATGTGTTGCATATTATAAAGCGTAAAATACTACAACAGCGACCCCAGCCTGCTGAACAACTGAAGTGGTACATCAAGCAAGAATGGGAAAAAATTCCACTTTACGAAACTTCAGCAAATGAGTTACCTCAGTTTCCAAACACATATTGAGTGTTACTCAAAGAAAAGGTAATGTAACACTACTGCAAACACGCTCCTGTCCCAGTTTTTTGGAATGTGTTGTGGGCATCAAATTCAAAATGACTAAAAATCTGCAAAAAACAATGACGTTAATCAGTTTGAACATTTAATATCTTGTCTTTGTAGTGTATTCAGTTAAATATAGGTAGAAAAGGATTTTCAAATCATTGTGTTCTGTTTTTATGTACATTTAACAAAACGTACAAACCTCATTGGAATTGAGTTTTTAGCTTTAGTCTTTTTTTTTTTTTTTACATAAACAAGATAAACAACATTTCAGTTCAAAATGATGACAGATGCATTTTTTTTTCAAAATCAACATTTGGAAATTAAAAAACTGTTTGTTTTGGATTACATGCACTATATACATATTTTTCTAGAGCTACAGTCAAACTGAGCCTTTTCTGCCCTTTTTAAAACAGCACTGCGACATTCGCTGACAGAAAGAGAGCAACATAAATCACACACTTAAAACATTAACATGTTCATGGAGCTTGGTCTTTACAAATTACAGTTCCCGTAAAAAGTTTGTAGCTTGGTCTCCTCAGTCAGTCTTGACAAAATAACTTTAACTGTTTAAAATAACAGAAATTCACTTTCTGCTCAAGTGCAAATTTGAATCTACCTGCAGCTTTGACCTGAAAACATTATTCCTCTAGACACACCTCAGTCAAAAGTTTGGTTACCCTCTCATATTCACAGACTGGATCTTTTGCCGTTGCATTGCTCAAACTTGTCATGAAAGCATGTTGACATGTGGCTTAATGAGTTAAGACAGCTATTCAGCTTCTCAGGCTCATAAAACTTTAAGATGAGGTCAAAGTGAATCCTACTAAAATAGGAATGTTTTTAATTTAATGTGGCTGAGAAGACGTCAGCAGTCAGGAGATATAAGAGCCTCATCTGACACCATCAATATGCACGCTCACACACACAAGAATGCACACACAAAATTCACACTACCACAAACTGAGCCAAATTTAGAAACTGAGATATCGTTTTCAGGTTCCTCGAAGAAGTGCCTTCTCATGCTCCCCCTCCTTGGAGCAGTTTTCCAAGTTATGTTTGCACTGTGAAACTTTCTGCTCAACTTTGATTTACTGTAGAGGCTTTTTTAGCCCATTCACATAATGGCTCCCTGGCCATATTTTGCATCTGTCCAAACTGTCTAATAATGAATCAATACATTAAATCAATATATAGAAGCAGGGTGGCCCACAGAAATGGCAGGGCCCCTGAGAGGCCTGGAACATGGGCCCTCCTCGGATCCAACTTACTGTAATTTTAGTGGCCTTGGGGTTACATGTGCAGGCTGTAGTTCCTGAAGGTGATGGCTGGGTTCAAATCTGACCTGTGCCCTCTTACACAGCCTGTCTTTTTGATTTACATCTCTCACCACTTTCCTGTCACTCAAATGAAGACACAAAAAGCCAAGAATATAAAGAAGTAAGTGGCAATAAAAAGCAGGCTAACGCATGCTGTCTTCTATCAGCTTTGGAGCTGAATAGGAAAAAAATGCTTGTAGTAGGTCTTAGCAACAATAAATGGGTGATAAAATGTAGATTTTTGTTGCTTTGATAACTAATGGTGAGAGTTTTAATTTAAAAGAACAGAATTGCTTCAATACAGGATTGACCATGTCTCCATGGGCCCTTTCATGACTCTGGGCCCCAGAAAGCTTTACCCTTCTTCCCACTTTTTAGGCAGCCTGGTACTGAAGGATGCAAAGTAATGCAGAGTACACATTACTGTCTGAATTACAGTCCACCCATCCATTATCTACACGCTGAAAGGGATAAACACTAAAATTAGCAGGTCAACGTGGGTTTTTTCAAAGCGGATCAAAACGCTAATAATCTGCAAGTGACTCCTTTACCACTGCAAGCAGACCCGGGTCTAATCGGCAGCAGACGAGCTGCGTGGCTGTTTTTTTCCTGTGGCGCATCAAGCTGATGACATCACGTTGATGACATCATCAGCGTGACGAAACACGACCACGTAAACAGTGGAAAGGAGCATGGACACTGTGGACAAGATTTTCTGTACTTTGTACTTTTGTCCCTCTTTATAAATGTACAAACTCACGACATTCGAACGCTGATAATACAATGCAGATGGAATTTGTTGCTGAGATGGCAAAGAGTCACGTAAGTTACAGACAGAGGGGGCGGGCGCGATATTATACCGTGGGCACGTAACAGCGACGTCATCTGTAAATCAGCGGGTTGACCCGGGTGTGGTGTTCCCACTGAAGCCGATCGGAGGCAAGCCGATAAAAACCCGTGTCGCTTGCAGGGTCAGTCGACCCGGGTCGAAATGTCGATTAAACCCTTTCAAACTGCCAACAGGAGCCGATTGTTACCGGGTTTAAACTGTTTTTTTGGCCAGTCTGAAAGGGGTATTACTGTCTGGATCACAGTAAAGTTACAAAAACACTAAATAAGTTTAAATGAAAGAACTTAAATAAGGTAAATTTGCTGTCTTGTTTAAATGTTAGAAATACCAACCTCCATCCATGCCTGGATTAACAAGTTAAACATTCACTTACAGAACAGCACCAGCTCACTCAACTAACAGCTGCTTGGCTTAGCTCGTGAAATCAAGCTGTTTGATACAGAGACTATAGCTAAGAGGTGGAGGAGGAGGATGACAGATGATCAAACTAAGAGGAAATAAGGAGACAGTAACTTGGCAAGGATGACAGAAAAAAAAAAAAAAAATTCTCTGGGGTTTTTTTTTTGACATGAGGCTGTATGGTTAAGTGTGTTAGTGTTGTCTGACGTTTACCACATGGTGACCAGATAAGCCTGATTTAGCCGAACCATCCTGTTTTCAGACCTTATGTCTCATGTCTCCACATATGTCCACAAAATTCTAATACAAATCCAGCTACTTCTCCCAGACAGCTGCCTGCCAACTTTCATCCAGTTTCATCCAGTTTCAATATCTCAGTTCGCAAAATTTGCAGGGTGTCTCCATGAGATGAAGCTTCCCTCAGATTACACAGCCTCAGCCTTTCCTTGGTTTATTAAAGTACCATCCAAATCAACAGAGAGCAAACTTACCACCACAAATTCCCACAAACATGGTCCAGAGTTTACAAATCATAACTGCCAGGGTGGGCAGGCCCTGTCACGGACCAGCCAAGTCCCCTATCCGGGAAAGTGGGGAAGTTTTAAAGTGGTTGTATCAGTATGTTCCAATTTTCACGTCTCTTTTAGACCAACTGAAATAAGATAACGAAACATTTCACCCTGCTTGCAACACTGATTTACCTGCATGTATACTGATCAATGCTGTAACCCAAATCTGCAGTTATGAAACTGACATTACATTAGGGATCTAATGTCATGTAAAGATTAAAAAATAAAATATTAAAGTAAACAGAAAATAGCAAAGATATAATTGGTTCAGAAAAGTGTCTGGGTCTGGCTTGTGACTTTTTAAAAATAGTAATGCTATCATAATTTTTCATATTAAAAATCAATAAAAATAATAGCATGAATAACGTTATATTGATGGTGATTAAATGGTTAAAGAAATTTTTATAATAATCATCTTCATAATATGTAACACTGATAATTGTTATGACTACATTAATCAAATAAAGTCTTTGTTAATTTTGATGGTTTGACTGTCTGTTTTTAAGATGTTAAAGATGCATTTATGAAAAATCTTATTGTGTCCTGAACTCATTGCACATTGGTTCAAGGTAAAATTAAAGCGTCCATTTTGTTACATCTAAATCAGGTCATCCTAGTTTACCAGCCTAAGTGGGTGAAGAAAAGGTTTGCTTACCAAACAACAGAACTCCTTCATTGGATGCACAATAATTATGTTAATAATAATAACAATAATTATGCACCGTGTGCTAACATATAATCAGCTTCGTATTTGATGTCCAAAATTCACGTTTATCGATGTAAATGTCGTGGTCATCATGACTTAGTTCCTTTATGCTTTCATTTAAGATATGCTGGATACGGCAACAGCTGAGCTTTGCTTTCTGAATGTCTGTCCATCCACACATCTACAAGGATTTTCTTTGAACTTTGACACTTGTTCAACGTGACACAAGGATGAACTGAAAAGATTTTAGAGGTCAAAGGTCAAAATCTTGGAGGCTAACATTTTTTGTGAATTGCTTGTGATATCCCAAGAATCCAAGAGGGGATTTTCATTCACCTGTGCAAAAAATGACCAATGTCACAAAAGGATCAAATATGTCAATGTGGAGATCAGAGGTCAAAATCAAAGAGCCTCATGGTTACCTATTGCTGATGAAAGCAATTTTGTGAATTTTGGGATATCACAAAAATGCTCAGAGGGTATTTCTTCAAATTTTGAAAAAAATGTCAGCTATGACACAGGAAAATATAAAGTTTTGAGAGTCAGGGGTCAAGGCCATGGATCCTCCTGGTCACCATTTTCTTGTGGATGTAATAATCCCAGGAATACCTCAATTGATTTTCAGTAAACCTTGCACAAAGGGCCACTCTGTCATGTAGCATACTGCTTAGAGCTTAGAGTTTAGAGGTTGTGTGTCAAAGGTCATGGTCATATTTACCTGCGCTTAGTAGTTCATGGTTTTGCCAGTGCTCGTCTGTTAGCAAGATAACTGGCAGGGAATGCTGATCAAGGAAGAGGTGATAAGATTTGGTGGTGATCCTGAAACCCAGTTGCAGATTGTGGATTTTTGAAGGATTTGTAAACATTGCAGGACAGGGCAGTTTTCCACAGTTTGATGAGAACTTGGCTGAGAACGTCAGCAATGCCTTGGCTGAGCTTTTAGCTCTATGAACGCCTCTGGTTTCCATCATCATTCTTTGCTTATGAACCCATTATTGGGAATATGAAATCAAATAATTTTTTTCAGAATTTCCTTCAAATGTTGCCCAAATGTGTACCAGGACACAGAGATGAGCACTTCAGAACTGAGGAGCAGAGTCAAATGTCCTTTGGCCTCATGATCATGCCTTGACTCATAAATCTTGATTTGTCAAGAATTCTTTGATGGGGTTTCTGGCAAAATTTGCACAAATATCCTCAATGTGAACAGTGAAATGATTAAATTTGGAAGGTATAAGGTCAAAGGCCAAGAGACCCACCACAGTGCTGTCACTCGCTGGTAATGCATACCTCATAGAGGTATAAAACCACTACGCTTTAGTTACAGTTTTGTTATAGTTAACACAGAGTTAACTGTTTTCTTAAGGTCAACATATAGTGGGTTTTAGCTGTTTCTTTCTTTTACTCAAATCGTACTAAGATTGCTCCTGGAACATTAGACAGCCAGGAGTAATGTATCAATCTTGTGCTCTTACAAGAACCAATTAACAATCTTTACTGAAAAATCAAATTACTCCTGTTTACCTTGGACTGTTTACTCATCAATTTTTACACCAGTTACACCACTTGGAGCTGTTATCTGCATGTTTGTTTGTTTTGTTTCTTTTTTGGCACCCGGGCAAAATTCCAGATTACATTCCAAAGTAATTACGCAGTCAGACACCTCCATCACAGCTTTGTCTTTTTTTTCCCAGGCCAGTGTAGAGCAAGGACAAATTGAAGTTTCCACATTGGGAAATGGGAAAAGGGTTTATTTGAGTTTGTTATGCAACAGGGAAATATACCTGATTGTTATTGGGGGGGGGGTTGCATTTATCTACTGTGAGGACTCAGCAATTTAGACTGCCAAAACGTCAATGATTGGTGCAGATACACCACTTTTTTTTGTTTTCATGAAGTGTCTTTTGAATGACTTTGTCTCATTGTGCGGCACTTTTCCACAGCTGTGCTCAAACTTGTACCTGAATTTCCCCTACAGACTTCCCGTAAAGTACTATAATAGGTCTGTAAACTGCTAACATTAATTGCTGTCACAGAAGCCTCCTCCCAATGAAGCGACCCCCCAATTCACACACAAGTACACACACACGCACCCCAGCCTGGCCTCTCTGTTGTGGTTTCATTGGTTGATCACTTGCCAGGGCCCCAGGGGTCCCAACTCAGAACACATGTCTTCTTTCTGTATGTTTACAGTACAGCAGTCACAGTGAATGAGCATTACTGCTGCCCAAGCCCTGCTGCGTTTCTATTTTCTGACAGTGTCCCTAAGAGGAGACAATTCCTCATAATCTGAAGATATTCAGGATGATTTTTCAAACATCTGAGACATACTAGATAAAATATGAAATCTCTAAAGACAAGAACTGGACAGTTTAACATTTTAGTTATTGGATGCACTCAGCACACCTCAACCTTCAAGATACATTTTGTAGAATTTTAAGAAAACTGGAATATGAAATGTCTAAATCCATTAAAACCAGAACTACCATGTGGCAGCTTTAAGCCCCTGCAAGGTATACAATGCTAGAGAGAGAAAGTACAGTGTTGGGTCAGTTGGCCTCTGACCTCAGACCATACACCTCCCAAATTTAAACAGTTCATCATCAAGTCGAGGGATCATTTGTGCAAAGTTTAAGAGAAATCCCTTCATGATTTCTGGACATATTAAGCTCACATAAAAGGATGATCAAGATGCCCAAAGACATTTGACCTTGACCTTGCTCATTTGACAGACACAATCCTTGCTGCACCCTATTAGTAGATCAGCTATGCATGCGCTTCAAGTTTGCATGTGTTTTGTAGATCTGGCCCTATATGTTACATTGAGACTGCTGCCATGTACTTCTGCATGAACTAGGAAGTCCACTTCTAAGCTTTTCTCCCTGTCACATGACATAGATCTATGAAACAGAAACATCGGTTGCCACTGACTAAATACACATTATATGTGCACTTTCCAACTTAGAGAGTCCTCAGTTTGAAAAGAGTCAATACTCAGTACCAAATGAATCAGAAACAGGATTTCCACAGTGGTGCAGCAGAGGTGATGTATATTTGAAGGTCGTGTGAAGTTAGCATCGTGCTGGTTCCCTTGACTGCAAGCCCACTAAAAGCCTATTGGATTTTTCACTGTGTTTTGGATCATCGCTGATAATAAGCTCTGTACCTAAAGAACAATCAGCTAGAGTGAAAAGCTTTGAGTAAGCTACTGTGTAAATACAACATGGCAGTTCAGCTTAGAAGTAACTACAATAAATCCAATGTTTAACATCTTTTAGTAACCTCTTGTTTGAGAGCTTCCTCATAAAAGACCTTATCAAGTTGATCCTCATGGATGTGGCAATAGCGTATGAGTAACTGATAATTAAAAACAATGAGAAATGTTTGCCATCAGGTCCACAGCCTTTTTTTGCAGTCCTTGCTAGCAGTTAGTTAGCAATCATTGTTTTAAACACATGGCAACAGTTTAAGATACAAAAGCAGGCAACATCAGATGCATTTTGTTATTTCCCATTAAACATTAAAAATGTGCCTGTGTTCACCACAAACATTATTTCAGGCATTTATCCAAAACTGGTATTCTTAGTCCTATTTACTCTGGAGGGATGTGGAACCAGAGGTGCTAAATGCTAACTCACTTCTGTGTTTCTGGACTCATTCCTTCAACAATCTACCATCTTTGAAAATACATTTGTCATAAACTTTCAGAATATTTAATTTTTATAAGGGCAAATTTAAAAATAAGTAGCCATATTTGGTATTCCGTATTAATTTTGTCAAATACATTGTGTTTATGCAAAACTTTAAATCAGAGAGTATATTTTCTCTGAAATCTTAAATTGGGATTCTTTGGCTGTATCACATCATCTAATTCAAATGTGATCATATATCACATTACCTGGGCAAAATACTCTGTACTTTAAGAACAATTTGAATAATGTACCTTTTTTTTTCTTAAACTTAAGTAGTCAAGGAGTGCCATTTCTACTTGTACATGAGTAAAACTTACCAAAGTCACAGCACTTGTAGTTTAAGAACATTTTAAATTATGTATTTTACCAGTCTTGAGTAGATCTTTAGAGTGGTGCTCTGATCTGTGCAGAAGTCATTTATATTTAAATAAACTTTGTCTTGGATTCAGTATCTTTGTATTTGTTCTACCCCTGTAAGAAAGTAATTAATAATCCTCTGGTACTACGAGTGCTTCATATGATTTAAAGCCTTAAAATAGCCAATAAAAAGAGGCCAAGGCATTGTTTTGTCCAATTCAAACCCTTAAAATATTTCTGTTTATAGACACATTTAAAAGTAGTCTATGCTCTCTCTCTGCCAGCTGCTCTGGGAAACATCAAATCAAAGATTCTTTTCAACCTTGTAAATAAAGTTTTAAATCTTCTTGCTCTGTCATTTGGAAACTGAAACCACTGAATGTTCTTGTTGTCGGTGCCAATGTTTGGCAGTTTGGTGTTGCCTTCAAATGAAGTAGCAAATATGAAAGTCATAGATCATTCAGAGGAGCAGTTTTCATCACCCATCAGCAATTTACTCAGTTTTGCTTTCACAAATTTTAAAAGAATCAATTCTTGTAACTTGACAGAAAAGACAAAAAGTCTCTTTAATGTTCACTTCTACAGCAACAAGTATTACTGTGTATTCTGATCACTAATATTACGTCTCTGGAAACATCATCCTCAACAGAAGTCGTCAGATTTCATCATTCCTTCCAAATTATTAGACAAGTATTCCAAACCTTAAAAATGTGTGTCTCTGTTGCTAAAGCTCCACTTGTCACCTTTAAATTGATGGTAAACATTGTAAACAAATCAGTTTACTCATATTGTAAATCCTGCGCATTCAATTTAGATCCACAGCACAATATTTTAAGAGCTGGGTCTTCCAAAAACCATCCAATCTTATTCAAATATATGTGTGTGGGACACAGAAGAGCACTTTATCTTAACTGACAATTACAGGCAGGCTGTCTGTCCAATGACCCCGATGAAACCACAGAGCATTCATCAGTGCCTTGACATGCAGTTACAAAAGGTTGATTTATTAACTTTGACCAAAACTGGCCTAGTTAAAATAACTACGGACATTTCAGACTGACAGATTTTTAAAGGATAAACTAACACACCAATCAGTCATACAGTGTATTACATATAATTAGTTACTATCCAACACTGTAACTCTATTTTTCTGTTTTGCTTTGCAAGAGTGAAACTAACTAATAACATCATACAACTGTCAGTGAGTAGCTGTTTTTGCGTGCTTATATTTTTTGGAGAATTATTTTATCTAAATCAGTACATTCACTTTTTTTAGTAATTTATTTGGGAGGTATTGTGCCTTACCACGATTCTCAAGGTATCTGAGTACAGAGTGAAATAAATTATGTATGTATTCCTTAAAAAAAAAGTTTGGAAATTTTATTTGGTGGATAATTTCTTCCATTAGAAATACCAGTTTTTATTGTATTTTATATCTTTCAAAAGCCTGATTAGTCACCTTACAACGAGGCACAACTTGTGAAGATTGTGCATTTGTGAAATGAGAAGCACAGCTAAACATGTGGGCATCCAAAAACAATGTGCCAAAATCCCATGCAACTGGACGCTGGGGTTCTGGTATGCAGAGTGGCAGCTTTATTTGGTGTCAGCCCAGGTACCATTTCCAAACTTAGGACCAAGTTTTGCAAGACCTGTGAAGTCAAATACAGACCTTGTCCCAGACACAACACCCCAGAAGACCTGTTCCTCACCCTTGCTTCACTGAGGAACTGTAGGCTTTCTTACAAACCAAGTATAAATTAAATATTCTCATTAAAGTGGAGAACAAGATCAACGGAAAAAGTGTTTCCAACTGTTTTTGAGGAGTGTAGATGAAAAGCGACTTTAATGAAAGGGCTTCATCATTTCAGTGTCCTGTTCATACTGACACAAAACTTAGAATAAAAGCAACACTGGTTTAACTCTGCAGGGGCTCCCAAATGAATCAGAGACAATAACTCAACAGGCAGGTCCTGTTTTAAACAGTTTATAATCATCACTAAGGTGTAATAAACACATTTGCAATGAACTCTTTAGTCTTAGATTAATGAAAGACTGATGATCGATTGACTGATTGATCACACCCGCTTGGTCCAATACAGTATGTGTAAACAAATCTATGACTCACAGGCTGTACAGAATACATGCTCACTGATCTCTGCAAATCAAAATACATATTTATTCTATTTCCATAAAAAATGCATTTACACTTATAACCTCCACCGAGGAGGTTATGATATAGAAACAGTTTATTAGTTTGTTTGCTAGGTTGATTGTTACCAGTATAACTTGAAAATTTCTGAATAGATTTTGATGACATCTTCTGGGAATGTTGGTGATGGCACAAGGAAGAAGTGATTAGATTTTGGTGGAATGTGAATCTGGACGTGGATCCTGGATTTTTTTAAGCATTTTTTTTAACATTGCAAGATCGGCAAATGTTCTCAGAAATGCCTTGGCAGAGGTTTTCATATTTGCGTATGCAAAACCATGATTCACTGAGAGTAAAAAATCATTTCACTGATATCTTGAATCTATAATTTCCTCAAATTTTAGTGCTCTGTGGTTAAATGAATTTGGATTGAATGTTTTTATACTATTCTGCTGGAACAAATAAATACATGATTTGTCACACTCCAGTTGTTTTCTTTTTTACTGAAACATGAAGTGTATTCAGAGTGCTCAGTTTCTAGAGAACATTTTAAGTACCTTTGAATTTACTGGAGGAGATTCAGAGTGGTACTTCAGTATGTATATGAATATACTGGACACAATGACCGTGGTCTCTTTCCACTCCTGGTAGTTGTATTTTTGCTTAAGTATAATATTTGTACTCTCCACCTCTGCTACTTTGATTTGAAGCCATAATATGATTAAAATTTTAAGAGATTTTGATCCAGTACACCTCTTGTTACTGAGGTGATAACAGTATTTTATGACATTTTATTACTGCTCAATGATAATGATTATACTTTTGAGGCAGTTAAGTCAGTATTGTTGGAAGAAGAAACCCCTTCATTTGAAAATATTGTCATTGGATCAAATCAGGGGATTTTGGGATCTGACTTTTAGGGAGTTCAGCTCTTACAGAAGTTATGACATAAAAACAAAGTTACATCCTTGTAAGTAAACCACCAACTTCAAGATATATTTCACTTTACATGGGGGACTTTCAATAATGGCAGTAATAGTATTGTGTTGTAACATGAGTTTTACACCATAGCAGATGTGTCATATGTTTTTAGCCAAAATAATTGACTGGGACAGGTGTTTCCATCATTAAACTGTTTTCGGGATGTCATTTTGATTGCAATCAACATATTAGGCAGGTCACGTATTGTTGAGGCATATTTAAAAACTTTTTTTACTATTATATTGACAAAATTTTGAATGCAGGATTTCTCACATCATAACCTCAGTCTAAAGTAAGTTATTCAAGTTCTTTTCACATAAACGTTTTTTACATTTCTGTTAATTCAAGGGGCTTGGAACCCACACTTTCTTAAAAAAACAACTTTTGCATGACTAACTCCCGGGTTTTTCTGCCATTTATTAAGAAACAAATTGATTTCCACTGCATCCTGACGTAGAATTATCATTCAGAATTTAGGGTTCTGCTAAAATATCAAAATCGAGCTTTGTGATTTATTTTCTTTTTTGTCATAAAAGAATCTGGTGGGGAACTGGTCATAGGTTATAATAATCTTAGGGAGGCTAAAAAGGGATTTAGGGGGTGCTTCAGCCCCCTCTTATAAAAGGTCTAAACTTGCCGATGGACGAAATAGTTGTCAATCTAGATGTAAACAAGAGTACACAAAGTAAAGGCACAGTTACTTTGATACAGTTTTTATCAAGTAAAAATAAAAGTAGCATCCTATAAATCTCTTTTAGTCATAGAGAATGTGCAAAAGAACAACACTTTGACCTATATTTGACCCCAGAGAAACAATTAGATGTGATCTATATTAACTTTTTCCTTTCAAGATAACCATATTTAATATAGAAAGTATATTTAATACACTGTTTGTTTGTTATAATTTTCTCAAGTACGCTGCACATAGCCAAATTAAGAACAAAATACAATTATGGATTAACAATCATAATCATAAATTATATTTTTTGCCAAGTACATTTACACATACATGGTTAATTGGTGCAAAAAATAAATCAGCATGCAGTAAGAATACAAATAAAAATGTCAAGATTAATCAAATCCAAAAAACAGCTGGAAATAGAATTACATAAGGCAATAAAAGCAACTAAAAACATGACAATATTAAGGATCATATGCAATAAGCACTTAAAAACCCACAAAGGTATATACAGAGATGCAATGAAAGGCTGTATAGATGTGCAGTGACTGGTGTTGGAGTAAAATGTAGACAACAGTGCCATATGAATATAAATAAATGCTATATCAGTGTTTACAATGTGCAGTGGATTCTGAAGAAACACAATCCTGGTTGCATTAATGCAGTGGTTTTCAAACTTTCTTTACTCAAGGCACACCATAAAACCAAGCCAAATCTCAAGGCACAACTGATTCATATCCTCATGGGATAACCTTGTTGTATGTTTTAATATTAAACACAAAAAACCATATAAGACTGATGGCGTACATGCTTTTTTATGTTTAATTGATAGCAAGTAAAATTTTACCAACAACGATATAACTTTTAAAATTCACTAATAAATATTTTGGGATACACATTATCACATTTTTGGCAATTACCAATATTTTAAAACATATTTTTGGTCATACTAAAACTGATACAGACAAATGACATGTTTTTTAACAAACTACAGACAAAAAAACAGCCCTTTTTCACTTTCAAATCAAAATCAATAAGCACCAATGTTGCCAACTTAATTCTAACATATACGTAAGACCAAAATGTTGGCAACAAGAAGTGCACGTTTCATGAAAGTTTCATGTTGGCCGCTAACAATAGTTTCTGAAGCAATTATCTGCCAATACAGATATCATGTCAATTATATTGTGCATCCCTAAAAAATATTCAGTCTCTTTTAATTGTGTAAAATTTCCAAAATTCTGCAAAAGTTTTAAACTGTTTAGGTTACAACTTTAAGAATTAGATTATCCAAGACGAAAGAAGACGTTCCCTTGATTTTTCATAAGTTTTTATTCATTTTTAGGTTATAGTGGTTTTTGTTGTTTGAAAAAAAAAATGCACCTGCAGTCTGGCTTAATTAAAAACTCATCTAACTGTTGCCATGTAGTTGTGATAATAATATTGCTGTGCCACTTCTAAAGGCACACCATTTGAGAACCACTGCATGAATGTAACGCATAGAAAAATAAAACCCAGATTTACTTCAACATAAATGTAATGTAGTTGTGAGGAGAAGTGGGCTGGATGACAGTTTGGGGGGTGCCATTCAATTGGCTTTGATTTATATTAATTAACTGAAACTTAACTGTAGATTTATTTTTCATGATTAATGTTGTACATTCACTATTTTACTGTGTCTAATCAATCAGGTTTCCAGAATCTGATCATTTTTAGTGTCCCAGTTGATGTAAATCATTGATGGATTTTTAATGTTAACTTAGTAAAAAACAATTAAAGTGTTGTTTTAAAAAAAAAACACACACACACTAAAAGCACAAGTCAACAAAAAGCTGTTCAGTAGCAAATAACCTGAGTAAATGTAGCTTATTACTTTCCACCCCTGCATATAAATAACTACTTCTTACATATTTGTTCTTCTACAGCCCACTAATGTCAGTAAACAGAACAAAATTACTTAATACCTAAAAAAATAAACTATATAAGTAACCATAGCTTGACATTAAGTTGGTGGTTTTGGCCTCCATCATTTTTTTTCCCATAGGACATGAATGCAGCACCATAGGCAGTGATGACGCTCCACTACGAGCCTGCGGTCGGCTGCTGCCCGCTCATTGGGCCAAACCGTGGGTGTGTTCTCGGCGTGGGCACATTTTAACAGACGTGAATTGAGCAGGAGACTCCAGGTTGTGGTATAGGCGCAACTGGCGACGCACCAAGCACGTCTCCTGGCGCGTGCCACGGCGCACTGCTCCCCTCCGCGTGAGCCTGCTGGAAATCTGGTGAAGTATAAAAAAAATGGAGCTGCACTGAAATTTCCGATGTGTGCTCGTCAGGCTTAAGCCAATTTGCGGCATAAGGAGTGGAACAACATTTTTATTGAGCAGAAGAAAGTGCAGTTAAATTTAGAGAAGACCAAAATGAAATCACTTCAAAGATGACTTTGGTGTTAGTGTTACAAGTTAAAGATGGAGGACAAAAGTAGAACAGCCATAATAAACACAACGCAGAGAAAGTGTGCCACATCCACCGTGAGATTAGGACGGTAATATTGAAATGTTGAGGTTTGTTACGCTGAATTATCTTCTGGCCAAAATGCCTCCCATTCCTCAGCTGTGGTGACTCCTCCAGGATTCATTCCGCTGACTAAAAACCTCAATTAAAACGGGGGATTCTGCAGCCTGAAGATAATAATTATCTATATTTAGAGCCATAAGTGATCGTCATTTTGGTTAGGTTAGAGCTGGGGTCCATTTCCCGCTCTCGGCTAATTTCATTGATGGTCTAAATATAGCTTTGGTTTTTAAAGATTTTCCAGCAGGCAGAGCCAGAGCTTCCCATGAAAAGGATTTGGTGAAAAAAAAAACAAATAAAATGTTATGTTAAACAGATTTCAGAGTCACATATCTATGAAATTTGGGCGCTACAGTGAAATATTTGTTGTTCTGTCTTTCACACACAAACAAAGGCCAATCGTTTCCTGATGGTCATCAATGGGGTGCCTGAGCAGTGGCATAACCGCTCTGTTTTGGGGCTCTGGGTTCAGGCAGGGCCCCCACACCCACCTGAGACACACAGATGCTACACTTAATAATTTTTTCCATTCAATGTTGGAGTTGAAGGTTTAGATTCTTTATAACCACCGTCACTCCGTCCACTCAGAGAACAGGCTGCTGCCGTCATGTCAGAGATGTACTCTGCCCGGGTGAAGGACAAATAGATTCAAGGACGCCTTTGTTCCTTGTACTATTCGCTCATAAATAACATGTGACCCGATGACTCTAGATGTGTCTTTTGAGTGTGCTCTATTGTTTCTTTGTGTATGAGGCTCATTGTTTGATCTTGTCTGTTTGCTGCAGCTGTAAAACAAATTGTCCTTTGGGATGATAAAGTTTACCTTGACCTTGACATAGGGCCCTTTCACAAACTAGCTCTGCACACTTCCTCAAATGTCAAGCAGATAAAGACATAAATACTCTATGAAGTAATAAAATGTAAAAAAAAAAAATGGACTGCTTAGAATAATCATGCTCAAGTTCTTCTGTTTAAAATCATAAATTAGCTTTAAACAGAGAAAACAGTCTTTAGCTAAAAACTATTAAAAAGTTGTAAATTTAAGTATGCAATGTGAGTAACTTTCTGCCAGTTTGACCATTTTAAACACTCACATGCCTTTATTTCTCATTTACATTTAAGGGCTAATCAGTCCTGATCAGTTTCAGATCTTTAACTCTAATGAAGATCCACATTTTTTGCAGGTTATACATTTATCTCACTCCATCACATTGTGATTTTCAAGGCCCAAATACTTTGATGCTGCTCAGATAATTCAGTTTAGTGACGGGCGATACCAGACTTTTTCAGATAGTGCTATAACGATATTTTTGCTGTAATTTTTCTGATACCAATACCGATACCATCAATCTCCTGCATTGCAGAAATGTTTGTGAATTTATTAAGTTTTTGATGGACTAAAAAATAAAGGTAACATGTAGTCCAGACTCCAGACAATTAGATGAAAAGTGAGTTTAGTTTGAAGTCTTAGTCCAAATAAAATAACTTCAGCAGATATTCCATTATTAAAAACTTATGTATCATATGTTTTTGGATGACTTGATATTTATTCTATAAATACAAATACAAATGAAACAGCTATATCAGTGATTCTCAGCTGGTGGGGAAATGGCCCAAAAGAGGGTCGCAAGCCTTTGCCTTGGCAAAAAAATGTTGGGGAAAAAAATCTTGTGCTTTTATTTTGAAGAGGATTTTTTCTTATTTAGTGCTCCTGATGGAATGTTATTGATGCAAGGCTGTTCAGTATGTATCCACTGATGCAGGGTTATAACATTACAGTTACCTATATAGTGCTACCCTGAGAAGCACTTTTTGTTTTCAGTTAAAATTCAGCTCATTGAATGTTAAAGGGGTTTTCCCTCTCTAGCATCACCATGTGCAGGTTATCTTGGTTTCTCATTAGACTTTTTTGTGTGTTGGTATACTGGGATATTCTGTACTATCTCAGGTCCCAAGCACTGCATCTTTTTCTTTAAAAAATTAATGAAGTCGAAATGTTTCCTTGATTTGAGTCACAACTTGTTATTAAGGGGTGATGGTTAGTCCTGAAACCAGACCAGCTGAGACCCACTGAACTACCACTGGCTTACTAATGTAAGTCTTTGTTGCATCAACTTTAAGATATTTTTTTGGAGTAATAATACATAAAATTGTCTTTTCTTTCTGTCATTCCTACATTAGCTTACCACAAAACTATAGTAAGTATCTGTGTGCGAGCTTGCTTGTAGCTGAGTACTGTTTGGTTCATCTGATTGGTCTCCACAGTCACATGACAGGAAAGTGGAGCTGACTCGGCACAAAGAAAGAGAGAAAGACTGAAAACAGTCCAAAAAGCTTCACAGATAAACATTTTATCAGAGTACTCTTTGGTAACAATATTTTAGGGAAGTAATCTTAAAAAGGGTACTTGTTAAGTATTTGATACAGTTATACATCAAAAAGCATAAACAAGATTAATTACTATACTATACTATACTATACTATATTACTATACTTAATTACTATAAAGGGCCTCTTTTTGTGTAATTGTCATTTTTGGGAGTTAAGCCATGCAAAAGATGCTCAAATATACCATATTTTGCATGAAAAACAAAAAAAACTATTTTTAAAGTTAAGAGTAAAGAAGTCTTAAAACACCTATCTTATTTTTCCAGCTTCTAGAAGTCATGGATACTTAGACTCTTCCTAACTTTACCCCATTTTTACGACTCCACTTTGCTGTTTCAAATTTCATTTAATTTTTAAATAAAAGTCACTGGCTGGATTTAAGACCATCTGTTACCAGTGTATGCTCTTTTTGGCCAAAATGTAGAATGAGTGATGGGCAATAACGTCACAACAAAACGTGATATCAGTAGGTAAACAGCATTGTTGTTCACTGCAGCAAATAGCTTTTCAGTTGCTCACTCTCTGAATAAACATGTCCCTCGGCACAGAGAAATAGCAGCAGAGCAGCAGCAGGGCGCTCTGCCACAGTTCAAAAACACACTTTTAAGGAAGCCTACATGTAGAAGTATTTGGAGTAAGTTTTCTAAGTGGTAAATGGTAAATGGACTTAAGCCTATAAAGCAGCTTTACACTGCAGGTCACACCTACCCATTCACTCTCACATTCACTTACTGATGGTTGGAGTTTGTATGTCATCATCAGTATCAACTACACTGTAACAGACTTTTGTAAACTTAACAGTATTTTACCATAATATCTACAGCTACCTACTGTGAAAAAAAACTATACAGTAAATTACTGTAAATGGCAAAAGATTGTTGGAAAACATACTGATTTCTGTACAATTAACAGCATTTTAACATAAAGTCTACAGTTACCTACTGTAAAATGTGTATACAGTAAATTACTGGAAAGGGTCAGGGATCAAGAGAAAATTTTATGTGCCCAGAAAAACTGACCACTCGGAGGGAGTGGGTAAATGTTTCACATTTTTGGGTTAAACAAAAGTAGATGTATTTTAATGGATAAAAACTGATGTGTGTGATTATATATATATATATATTTTTTTTTTTCAAAAAAATATCTTGCAATAAACGATCATTAAAATAGTTAAAGATATAGTAATTTAAACTAAAATACAGCAGGTTCACAGAAATTTAAAATGCATTAAAATAAGTTGTAAAAATACAGCACTGATAAAGTAAATGAAAAAACAGTAAAGGTGTTATTTTTAAAAATACAGTAATTATGCTTAAAATTGAAACAAAGAAATGATACCTTGAATAAAAAAACAGCAGTAAAACAATAATAGAAAATACAGTAAAAATACAGTAAATTAAAATAGAGTTATGCTGCTGTAAAGACATTTACAGTAACTTACTGGCATCTTGTTGCCAGTAAGTTACTGTAAAATTTACAACAACCTTTTTACAGTGTAACACTTTCACACATTTGTTTCCGTTCATACCCATTTACATGACACTGACGGAGCAACTTGGGGTGTCTTGCTCAAGGACACGTTGCCATGTGACAACCGTAGCTGGGCGAACCTACAACCTCCAAATTACTGACCAAGCGCACTATCAGACTGTGCCGCCAACGCTGCTAGGTGGACAGTGACAATGTTTAGACATGACGGTGATGCTGTCTGATCCTCAAGGCCTAACACAACACATAATAAAAATACATTTGAAGTTAAGTATCACCACAGATGGCACAGTTGCTCAGCAGGTTTGTGCGTGTGCCTCACAGCAAGCAGATTGCTGGTTCAACCCTCATGTTGTCCAGGGTCTGAAGTTGCATTTCCACTAAGCTCTCTGGCTCAGGTTGGCTCATTATGGTAAACAGTTACAGGTGTTTCCACTGTCAAATGAGGAGAAAAGATACCAGAAGGACCAACCCATGCTGTCCCACTTTTTGGCACCCTATTTTCCGGCATTCCAGTTTCCTCCTACAGACCAAAATATGCTTGTTACATTCATCAGTGGCTCTAAATTGCCCTAAAGTATGAGTATGAGCATGACTGGTTGTCTGTGTCTCTGTGTGGCCCTGTAATTGGTTGGTGACTGGTTCAGGGTGTACCTCACCTCTCGCCCAGTGTCAGCTAGGATAGGCTCCAGCCCCCGTCAACCCAAAATGAATCAGCGGTATAAATGATGGATGGATGGATCACCAGTAACCTATCAGCAGCTAACAACATAACTTTAAGCAGGGGTGAGGAGCTCAATCCACAAGGAATGAATAAAGAACTTAATTTAGGGGAGACAGGGGACAGCTAGCCACTGAGGTAAGATGAGCTAGCTTATTATAAGGTAACCTCGGTTTTACTTTTGTTTGTTTGTAGCCAGAATAAGAACTGGTTATCACGCTGTTGACTTACACAATGAGGCTTTTGATGTCAACAAATTATATCTTGCACTTAAAAGACAAGTACACTAAACCAAACATATATTGGTTGTTTGAAACAGTTTGGCAGAGTTTTATTTTGGTAGCTGTACACAGTGACTTTTTGTATTGAAATGTGGCGCAGAAAAGGTCGACACAAATGCACAACACAGAACACAGTTGGGTAAAAGGCAAAAAAGGTTTAATCCTTAATTCAGGCAGGAGTTCGTTACACCGAAAGGCAACAGGATCAAAAATGTGAGCCAAATCAGGGTTGAAAAAACAGGCAAGGTTGTACACAGCTTGGCAATCAGATAAGGCAACAGGATCCAAAAACAAGAGGCAAGGTTGAAAAACAGACTAGGCAATACACAACTTGGCTTTGACTGTGAATGCTGGGACAAAGACTAAGAAGTGCAACGAACTGGCAACAAGATAGTGAGACACACAAGGTTAAATGCAAGAGGTAATGAGGGGTGATGGGAAACAGGTGGGTGACAAGGAAGGACAGGAAAGACGAGACAAGAGACAAAAATGTGCAAAAGTAAAGGAAACTTAACCAACATGACAGATTTTATTCAAATGTATACAATAAAGTAACTAAAGAAGTAGACACAACCCATTCAAGTGATTATTTTCAAGAGCAGAGATCACCAAGGGCTGTACAGTTTTAAAGTCGATTGAAAAAGTCAAGAAATGTAATAGAAAATGATACCATCTCATTAAAGCATACAGATTAAACAAATAGAGCAGTCCAACTGAATACACCTAAAACCTGGTAACTAGTAATTTAGATAACCACATTTTACAAGGAGCCCACCTATCAGTGAGTGTGCAGTCTGCTGTGAGAGCGGCTGTTAGCTCACATTATTCTGTGTTGCTAAAGTGCCTGCGTTGTCAGAGATATGCATGAAAAACATAGATCATTCTCGTCAAACATCTCTACCACAATCAGAACAGGTTGTGGAGGGGAAGAAATGATGAATACATGAATTAATTCAATGAAAAAATGCAAATGATGTACTGTAAACCATCACAGGAGAGGGAGAAGATCAGAAGAGGGCTGCAGGGTTGAAGAGTCCCTGAATGTTTGATTACTGTGGTGGCTGAGTTTTTTCTTTTTTTTTAACTGTGTAAGGCAGAAACTGCTCACATTAGGACTAAGGACAGGGGGCAGTGGTCAGAAACATATCTGTTTTAAGGTAAACCAGATTAATAGTGACCAAAGTGAGATTAAGATTATTTTTGAAGACACTGCTGCAAAATGTTTAGGAGAATATCTGCAAGGAGAGAGCCACATGAAGTATAAATACACCAAGCGTTTCCCCATCATGGCAGTTTGTGTCTGTGCGTCTGTCCATGTGGAATTCATAACTGTCCCTGATAAAGTGACCATCATAATATGATTCCTTGACCCTGAAAACACACACCTAGCACTCGAAATCATGTTGAAGGCAATAAATAACAAACAATAAATATGGTAAAGGATTTACCAAATTCACAGTGAAAGTGCAACAGTTTTAGGGACAATAACAATTTAAAAACAGGCATTGCTCGTAGGATTTTCGCTGCCTAGTGAGTAAAATGGAACGAAAAGCTTTGATTGAAACCAGTTCTGATATTTTCAGTTCTGTCTGTATAGTATTCCAAGCGGTGAGGGCAGCATAACAAAAACCCTGTTTCCCCAATTCAGTTTGGACTCTGGGCACATTTAGGTGAATAAATTGCACAAGAGTGCAAGGCAGAGGTGCTCCTCCATTTCTGCAGAAATAACTAGAAGGCTGTAATTAGGAGGTTATTAAGGGAAAACTCTTGATTAGTGTTGTAATAAATCCATATTATGGCCATGCAGAATTAGGTACTAATAATCCCTTAATACTTTATACAGCTAGTATGCTACTATTTAGCCTGCTAATTAGCAGCTCGTTAGCAACTAGTAAGGTGACCTGAGAATAAAGTGTTACCAAAAGTTCTAACAGGTTAAAGGTCAAAATAGATGTTCATGTGTTATTGTCATAAGCATTGATTCAGTAACATCGACAGTGCAGTAACATGAATAAAATCTGGGTTATTTACATTTTTACAGTTACATTTACCTTTTCAAGCCACAAATCTGTACTTCTTATTTCACTGTTTTCCCATTTTAAAAAGAGAATCTCAAACATTCTTTGTTTTCTGAATATCCTAAAAGTCATATTAGACTTTTTCAAGCTTTATGTATGCTTAAGTGTGTGTTACATGTATCCTCTAAGAGATAGAGAACTTTTATATGCAGGACAACAAAGTTTGCAGTATCAAGACTTTTACTTTCCTCCTGTGAAAGCACAGTAGCTGCCTGAAGCAGTTTATGTCCCCAGTGCTGTCTAAAAGACCCAGTGTGACTTCCTGTCAGTAGCCATGTTTAAATGGACACAAATAATTGAAAAAACTCTTGATCAGAGTAAAACAACGTCATGTAAACAGTACAATCTGAAGATTCTGGACTGAAAGAGCTTTAAGAAAAAAATCGATCAACATGAGAGGAGTGGTTTATGCCAATAGTTATTCTGAACAACATTCATGTAAACACTCAAAACACGTCTTCCTGGTTTTCTCTCTCCAAGTGCATGTTCACTGGGCTCAGACATGCGCAGTTGAGGACTGGGGCAGGTCCCCCTCTTCAATTAATAGTCTCAACGTACAAATTGCATCAGGCACTTCTGGCCTTTTTCTTTCCTTGTTTTACACCTCTGTGTTTTGAGTTTTTCTTAATTCAGCAGAAGGTAATAAATGCTTTTAGTACTTCTTTGGGCTCATTTTATGATAAAAAAATAAAGACATCTAGAGTCCCAGACAGCTGCAGGGTAATCAATTTTATGTTTTTTTTTTTTTTTTATCTTTATTCTCATACAAGTACAAACTGAAATATTAAGAGTTAAAACACAGTAGAGCCTCATTAATGTGACCCTAAATTACATAGAAAATCTTGTTCATCATATGCTCATTAAGATGATGTAATGTTCATGTCTTGTTCATGGTTGGTTGGCGGCTGCCACTGTACATTTTTTTTACAGCAAATTAAGACTGAAATCAATTTTTGTGAAAGTGCTTTTAGTTATTTTAAGAGTAAATAACAGCCACTCCTTCTTCTGTCTCTGAGTTTAGGCCTTAGAGACAGCTCTGCCCAAATGCTTTTATTCTGATTGTACACTGCCTGGCCAAAAAAAAAGTCGCCACCACAAAAAAAGGTCACACACTCTAATATTTTGTTGGACCAACTTTAGCTTTGATTACAGCATGCATTCGTTGTGGCATTGTTTCAGTAAGCTTCTGGAGTGTCACAAGATTTATTTCCATCCAGTGTTGCATTAATATTTTCATCAAGAGCTTGTGTTGATGATGGGAGAGTCTGACCACTATGCAAAGCCTTCTCCTGCACATCCCAAAGATTCTCTATGAGGTTAAGGTCTGGACTCTGTGGTGGCCAACCCATGTGTGAAAATGTCTCATGCTCCCTGAACCACTCTTTCACAATTTGAGCCCGATGAATCCTGGCATTGTCATCTTGGAATAGGGAAGAAAAAATCCATTGATGGAATAACCTGGTCATTCAGTACATTCAGGTAGTCAGCTGACCTCATTCTTTGGGCACATAATGTTGCTGAACCTCGACCTGACCAACTGCAGCAACCCCAGATCATAGCACTGCCCCCACAGGCTTGTACAGTAGGCACAAGGCATGATGGGTGCATCACTTCACCTACCTCTCTTCTTACCCTGATGTGCCCATCACTCTGGAACAGGGTAAATCTGGACTCATCAGACCACATGACCTTCCTCCAGGACAGTTCTTAATCCAATTTTAGTAGTTTCTGTAATCTCCTTAGATGTTTTCTCTTCTTGATGCATGCCAATGATTTGACCCTTTTTGAACAGACTAACATCTTTTCCATGAACACAGGATGTGTCTTTCCACATAGTTGTTTAAGAAATTAGAAGCTACTCATTGCATCAGCAGGGGTTTAATAACTTGTTGCCAGCTGAAAGATAATGGCCCATGCAGTAATTATCTAATAGGAGGCCCGTAACTATTTGCTTAGTTAAATCCAGGTGGCGATTTTTTTTTTGGCCAGGCAGTGTATGTTTGATGCATGTACACACACGTCATGATCAGTGTGTCCATGTAAACGGTTAATCAGAAAATTCCAATCAGAATTATTTCAATCAGACTGAAAAAAAAAATGCACACGTAAATGTGGCTGTTGCATCAGTAGTTCAAGCCAAATGACTTGGATGGCAAGCCCACAGCAGAGCAGAGACTGGAAAGATTGCAGAGCTGTTGAAAATGGACAGCACTGAAATCACCAAAAACTACAAAGTAGACCTCTAAACTAATAAGAGCAGATGGAGCCCATGTGGGACTGGGGGCCTTAAAGTGACAGTTTTTCCTCTCCTTTTGTATCTTCCTCTCAACGTATGGTAAAATGTAAATGGGCTTGAGCTTAAATAGTGCTTCTCTTGTCTCTTACTACTCAAAGCCTGCACATCTGCCCATTTACACCCATTCACTCTCACATTCACTCACTGATGTTTCAGAGTTTTTATGTTAGTTATCCATTGGTATTTGCTAACACATCCTTGACCTTTCATTCTCAGTTATATGCCACTGACACAGCAGTGGGAGCAACTTGGGTTTAAGTGTCTTGCCCAGGGACACATCACCATGTGACAGGCAGAGCTGGGCTCAAACCTGCAACCTTCTGATTACCAACAGAGCGTTGGTGCCCCACTTTAAAGAACCACTTTGGTAGCTTCCCTTAATTTTGCATTAAATAATGAAGAGCAGGGAAAGTTAGCCGAGGTCTGTGGTCAATGGTAAAGTCTGCCTCTGCCCAGAGTTTCTCCCAGGTGCTCCAAGATCCTTTAAGCTCCGACTCCTGGTGTCAGAAAATTAACAAATGCAGAGGTGCAGAAGTATGTAATTCTTCAAGTGTTCACTTTAAGCTGGTTGTTTAAGCACAGGAAGCCACAAACTCTCTCCATGCTATGTCAGTTGTTTGTTTTGTATGGAACAGAGTGTTTGAGAAATTGCCACAGATTTGCTTTAGTTACCAGTCAGTGATGTCATTAAGACTTGGTTTAAACTTTGCACACTTTACACATTCATTTTACAATCAAGAACAAGCAGGCCTTAAAAATCTGCCTGTTTTTGTAAATGTATTTGTCTGTATTTGTGGTTTTTTGAGTGTTTGGAGGTTCAGATTCACAGGAAATGGTTTGATTATTCTTTGATATTCTCTTTAATTAGGAAAAGAAACAAACCCTAAGTATCAGTGGGCCCCCTAGAGGCCTAAGACCCAAACACAGCTGCCCACCCTGCACTCTGATGCTCATTCCCAGCCAGCAGCCCCACTTCCTCACTCTCCAGCACAGCCAGCAACGTGTCGTCTTGGGTCACACCTCTGGCTCCTATAGAGGGCTTTACCTGAGAGTAGTAACACCATTAGGTCAGTGGAAATATTTGAAGGCAGAGACTTAATGTTCCCTCCACAGTCTGCTCACAGTCCGTCCACATGGCATCCTCAAGTGTTACTCTTGAAAAAGATTCCTCCAGCGTCTCCAAATGTGCGAGTCTGCCAGTGTCAGTTCTCTATTCTTAGCTCACTGTGTGTTGTAGTGGTTAGCAGAGCTTATTGTCACAGACTAAACTGGGCATTGTGTAACAGCCCTCTTCATATTGCCTTCCTCATAAAAGTTAGTTAAAGGGATCTATTTATAGGTTCTTCCATTGTGAGAGTGCAGCTATTACAGCTGGATCTGAAAATCAATATAAACTAAATATAAAGTGCAGACTACCTCCATGTGCACTGTTGTTATTAGACCACTGATTTCAGTTTAACAGTGTGTTCTGTTGTGTATTCTGGTCAGTTTATATGTTACTTTAGTGTGTCCTTTTAAATGTATACTTTTGTTATTTTTTGCTATTGAACGTTATCTTATGTGTATACGTGTTTGCTTTAAGATACATAAAATCTACTGATTGCGATCTTCCTGTATCGAGGCTAGTGATTGTTATTGGTGGTAAGAAACAGTGAAACACATGAAATTACTTGTTTTTAGCAATTTCTATGAGGTCTAATTTTTTGATCATGTTCATTATGACAAATGTAGGTTCTAGTCTGATTTATATTTACCTAGGCTGTCTCTGTGCATATGGCTTTAGCATCTGTTTAACTGTCATTGCCTCAAATACGTAATTTCATGAAAGATATGAAAAATAATGTTAATAACTGGCTGAATGGAAGTCATATTCATTTACTTATTTCATTATATTGTGGGAAAATGTATGGACTTTATTTTTCAAGTCTTTTAGTATCGAACAAGCTGTTGTAATTCGGATCTCTGTGTTGTATGTAGGCAACAAGCGTGAAATCATAATCTAATGTCCTCAGTTCCTCGTTATTTAAGATATCGATGTTTGATTTTATTAACAATCTGCTGAAATTGAATGCCTTGATTTTTCTTTACAGTAAATACTGGAGAACAGACAAAGAAATGGGGTGGATTTTATCATTACCTGAATACATGTACGCCTAGTGATGTGATATCAGTTGCTGTGACATCACAGCTTTCTATATACCTGATGTCGTGGCTCCAAATGCTTCTCTGACATCAGCTGAGGACTTTCACTGCCCCTGGTAAGCAAAATTTAGATAACAAAATAACTTTTAAAACTGACTGTTTCTCCCCTCTAATTGCTACTGTCAGTCTTCTTGCCACTCAGGGGCCGTCCACAAAGAGATGAGTTTAGGAGTATTCACAAAATTTTTTGGGCATTTCATCCACAGAAAAAGCTGTGTTTTAGGAGCCTGAAAGACAGATTTATGAAACCAGGTCGCAGAGTGAAAACATTTCAAAATGCCAAGCTTGCACCCATTTTCAGGAACAATGATCTCATAACCCCGCCTCGCCCTTAAACTTCATCCGCTGTTATATTATAAAAGAATTTGATTTTGACTGACAGGACACCCAGTCAACATTCTTGATCAGTTAGTAGTCTTCTAGTTATTCTTCTCTATATTTATACCGCGCATGTTTTATGGTCCATGTCTTCTTCTCTGATTGTAGTGTATGTCTGTAGCAGCGTTACAGCACCACATGTTGGCCTGGCATATATACTACAGTGTTTTTAGTGCTTTTATGTGGAGAGAAATTTCTTCAAACAATGTCAGGTTTACACAGAACTTTGAAAACAAAGATGAAATAGATAATTTTCTTCTGTGTGGACAGGCCTCAGTTGCTGATATTCCACTTACTCACGCTGACTGTGACATCATGTGCATACCCTCTATTAGGCAGCCCATAACTTGTAATAAGTCATTCTTTGCTCATTACCTACATAGTAATTTCTTATTACTTAGTGTCAAATGTAACAAATTAAACTGCTCTGAAGTGACTTACTACTTTTCCCTCTGCAAAAATATGATCTACAGCAGGTTTAAGATGAAGACCAACAAGAATGGTCTTTACATTTTTCATAGACACAAACTGAAAATACATACAACACTTTTTGTCATTGGAAGTACAGAGTCCTCTTTCCCTCTCATCCTCTATGCTGTGCTGAACTTGTTATGGAGTCACTGTGCCAACATCATGATCATGAAGTGTTAAGTCCCTTACATTACTGTTACTCAAAAATAGTATTACATTAATACATAACAAGTAACTTACTACTGCCCAACACTGATATTATTTTTAATGTTCTACCTTTGTTATGGACAAGGTGAAACTTCATTTTCCTTCAAGATCAATAAATGTTCCTTTCTATTCTGTACAGTGGCCCTGAAGTGAAAAACACAACAAGAAATTTAAAAGAAAGATGAATAAATAAATAAAGCATAATCAAATACAAAAATGTAACACTGAATAAGGAAAAACACAACAACAAATTTATTAAAAACAAAGACAAATCAAAAACACATCAGTTAAAAAGGAACTAGAAAAAATAAGAAATAAAAACAACAACCCAAATTCAAGCAACACCACAACTAAATAAACAAATGCAGTAACAACAAATGAAATATCAAAAAATAAAAAAACAACAAAACAATCAATGAAACGAACACATTGAAAAAACAATAACAAAACAAAGATTACAAAGACAAAACAAACAATACACAACCACAAATAAAAATACTCAATGAAAAATACAATGTAATACAGTAAAAAAAAAAAACAATGAAACGTATTGAAATCTAAAATAACTTTGAAATTTAAAGAACACACAATGACAAATATAAAAACACAACAACAAATCAAAACATAAAGACAAATATAAAGGTGCAACTAATTAGTAAACACAAGTAGAAAACCCAATGACAACTGAAAATGTCAAAGTCAAAAACCATAAAAACACCTCCAAAACTATGACATTTAAAGAGAAGTGACGACAATTCCAATTACATTTGTCTTCATCTTTCTTTACCTGTTGATATTTGTTGATATATGTTGATATTTTCATTGTTGTTGTGTTCTTTATCCTGTCAGGGTTTTCTTGTTTTTGTTGTGTTAGTTTTACTTAAGAATTTTAAAAATTGCATCAGGATTGTTGTTGTTTGTTTGTTATTGTTGTTATTTTTCATTAGTTGCTTTTTGTACTTTCTATTTGTCTTGTTTTGCATTCAGGGTCACAATATTCTATCTATCTATCTATCTATCTATCTATCTATCTATCTATCTATCTGTCTATCTGCAGTTTTTTGATAGATCTTTTTCCTCTGAATTTCCTCCTTCTCTCTGAGAAAGCCTAGCCTGTAGAGATCTTTGAAGTTGTTAATGTTAATCACTACCTTGCATTAATGAATTGGTGGGTTGTGGAGCCACAAGTTAAGTCTATTTTAAGTGGAGCCCTTGGACATCATATGCTTCAATTTTCAGCCGTGGTTGGCAAGGTTGATAGCCTATTCCTTGATCCTACAACTGTTATTATACTCAGACTCGTAGCTTAAATAAGTGCCCCAGCTTTATGGCAAAAACAGACTTTCTATTGACTTTTTTTACTGCTGCAACAAGCTGGAACTTTGGGCTGAGCAGGGGCGCCTCTAAGATTTGTATGCCCAATGAGAAGATATCAAAGTGGGCCCTGACGCCACTGTACGGTTGCTTGATCCACACTTCCATTACATGAAATGAAAAAACAATGTGCTAAACTTCTTTAGCTACAGCTTTGTGTTCATTTATATGCTCTTACAAATGTTTCTTTAAAAGCTGTGTGTCACTGTTGACATGAAGGCAAGTTATTTCAGCCATTTCAGTATAGTATCTTTGAGGAGGGTTGATTGTACAGCATGTCAGTAGTCAAATATTAGCTACAGTGGTCAGCTCTGACTTGGCATGGATGGGAGGCCTTACATTGCTTCTATAGGGGCCACGAGCTGCAGATAAAAAGGAAATTTGGGGTAAAACAAGCTTTAAAAAAAGACCAGAGTCAATGTGATATTACACTGGACACATTTAAAACACTTTTCTTTTCTGCTAGCAAGCCTCTTTGTTTTGGTACTACTTTAGCACACTGCATTACACGTTCCTCCACCTAGAGTGCTTGTTTTGGGGTGGCAAAAAAAAAGAAAGAGGCCTGTTAGCAAGATGAATCAAGACTCTTGGCCCCTATAGCAGTAATGTATTGCAGAGCTTCCATGTTAGTTCTCTCCTTACAGGGTCTGAAATGGTCAAAATCACTGTGGCTAATGTATTAACTGACATGAACCTCATACAACCCCACTTCAGAAATACTGAGCTATCCCTTTAAGAGTGATACACATAAAATAACCCCCCACCTTTTGTCTTTTGCTTCACTTCATCAGAAAATGTGTGCTTTATCAGTCCATTTGTAAAATTGCCCAGTATAATGTCACAAGAGGATATTCTATCTCTCCAGGTTGGCAACGTTACCTGAGCCGGGTTTGATTTGGCCCACAGCCAGCCCCCGGTGGAAAAAATCCATGCACGGCAGGTCAATGCAGCCACAGTAAACATCAGAGCACAGTCTGGAAGGTTGAGGTCCAATCAACTTCTAATTTTTCCTTTAAAAAATTAAAGAAAACCTTTGGATTAAAATTGAAATTTTATTGTTCTGTTCAGATTTTTTGTACCTTCATTTGTTTAAAAGTTTATAAAACCTCCTTACCAACATGAAAGGTGACCTATAGTACTGTTTCATGGACAAAAATCAAATCATAAAAATTGGTGATTGGAGTCTTGTGCTTGACAGCACCTGTAACCTACCTAACATTGATTTGCTGTAGGTGTAAATATTATTTGTATTATTTCTGCAGCAGTATTTTGAAATAACCTGGATGCTCTGAGCACTTGATATTTTGTGTTCAGTTGATCTGCTTAGCAGAGACTGATGTGGAGTGAAGACACGGAAAATAGACTCTCCGTGTATTTCAAGCAAACCAACACGGAGCTGCAGGCTGTGGAAGAGACTGGGGGGCAATTCACTGGAGAGTGTGCAGAACCTACAGATGGACTATGTGGAAATTGGGGGTAAAAGAGTGTCTCTTGGAGTTAGGATATCCCTGAAAGGCATCATCAGGGGACATTTATTTAAAAGACTGCTCAAGCAACAGAGGGAGAGGTGCACTTTTCTCATGTTATGGTGTATTTTCAGGCAGGCCTGGACACCCATTTTTTGTTTAAATGATTAAAATGTAAACTTTACATAAAATAGGACCTTTACATCAAACTCATTCATATAGGTGTATCAGTGAAGCTCTGTAGTCTACATTAAAGCTTTTTTTTTAATGTTAGGAGGGCACCATAAGACATAAATGGCATCATATTGAAAATACTAAATGAAAAAGTATCTGTATATTGATTAGCATTAGTTTGGTATTGCCCATCACTATATTACAGGGTTTTTTTTTCCAAGCTCAATAGGAGCAAACTTCACTTTCAGAAGGGATAAATAGTTTAATAAAGAGAATAGTACATGTGTTTTAATATTTTTAGGGTCTCCAGTCATGGGTTTTCAGTGTCGTCCCAGCTTTTTTCTTCCTGAGGCTGAGTTACAGCTATTGCAATGTATGCAAACCATAAAATGGAAGTACCAGGAGTCAATGTTGCAGATTAGCTCTGTCTTGATCATCTCAGAGCTGTCACGGGCAACTTTGCGCATGAATATTGTTTTATGGCGCCAGTTTTATTGCAAAAAGGGGACTTTTACTGGACACTCCCCTAAAACCTTGGACGTGGATGTCTGCGCCTCTGATTGGCCATGAAGCCCCAACCGACAACACCTGCTTAACTCCTTCATCCAAATTGACACCCGGGGCTCTGAGAAATATAGGCAGCATCCCTTCCAGCTCATGCATTCAGACCCACAGCTGCCCCATAAGACACCGAGCCGCAGCTGCGCTCATCGCTGATACAAGGTGAACCCCTCATACACACACACTCGCACACACAGCCGCGCACACACTTGCACACACAGCCGGATCTTCGCTGGGGGAGTCGAGGCGCGCTGACAGAGACGCGATGTTGGTCAAGCTGGCCGTGGCTCTGCTGGTTTTGACAGTGCTGGAGCAAGTAGTGGGCTCGGATAATACTGATCTCCATGACAGCCTCCCGGAGAAGCCTGTGAGCCAGAAAGGACGCCTCTCCCTGCAGAACACAGGTAAGAAATGACTGTCATATGGAGACTGTTGGTTGGTGCAACAGCTCGCGCATCTACGTGGGGTTTGTCCGTACACGTGTTTCTGTGGCTGCAGATTTCACCACGCTGGGAGACTCGACCGGCCGAGTAGGGCAGTCCGCTCTTTTTCACCCAAATTCGGGGCTGCGGTGCACACCAGTGACCCTTTTCGATTACCCAGAAAGACGATACCTTGTAAATACTCTCAGACAGAAATCCAATATGTTAGTAAACTATTAATAGATCGGTACAAGGTAATAGGTAATGTATACGGCAGCGCTAGGTGTGCGGACGCGCTGCTGTGCGCGATTCATAGGTGACACTTTAAGTGGTTTTCTGGAGAAATGCTCATTTTGCTTGTGCTGTCTGTAGAAAGGAAGGTTGTTCAGGCAGGTTAGTGGAGCATTTGGAAAGCTGGAGTGGTCGCTGGTCTGCTCTGGAGTGCGCAGGACTTTATTTTAATGAACTACCTTCTCGGGGTATTTGCATCAGACCGATGAGTTAGATGAGCCCTCTTATGAGAAAGCAGGCAGCGACACAGCGCTGGAATGCGTCCCTCTCATGGACGCAGGGAAACTCACCCACCATGTGAGCATGTGTAGAAACTTACAGCATTATTGTTGATAATGTGGACAAACTTCAGTGCAGGTTTCACAGCAGAGATCCTGGTAACACCACTGTGAAACTCAATGCACAGTGCGACCGGGCTCGTACGATCCAAGCACATTCCCGTGATGCCAAAACAAGCACTGCTGACAGCGGCTCACTTTTCCTGCGCACTAAAGTTCAACTCTGTGCCTACAAACTCGGTCCCTTCCCCCTACTACTGCCCCCCCAACAGAGGCTCTTTGTTGACAAGCGTGATTTATAATAAGTCACATTTAATCATTTGTTTTGTGCGTTTTTACGCATCTGGTGCGCACTTAAGACGAATGGAAAAATGGTTATTGGCCCCAAATCGTGTGTGATATATTTTTTTAGCTAATTCAACAGATGGGTTTTTATTACTAAACTGCTCTACAACATGCAGTTTGCTAAAGAAAAACCTCTAATGTCACATAAGGTAAGCAGCACTTTCTGTGACAGGTTCCCAGCTGGCAGTCAGATGTCTCATTATACATGCTGTAAGACTGAAATGTGGGGTTACAAGAGAGACATTCACGTTCCCTTGGCAATTTCTGTTCTCAGTCATCAGTTTTATTCCTGTGTTTCATGGCTGCAGGTAAAAGAAAATGGCATTTGAGTGCCTGTGTGCTGATATAATATCTGTGCATGAAATGCAGATTCATTTACCCAAGTTTTTGTCTTATTGTCTACACCTCTTTATTATGGGATTCCTGATGCGATAACATTCATTCTTTAAAAGCAAAAATGTCAGACTTTATGGTGCATATTTTAGTTGAGAGAATTTAGAAAGGACTGCATTTGAGTTTCCTGCACAGGCTGTATCTGCAATGCACCATCCCTTCTCAATGCTAGGCAGTGCAGATGGATTGTGCTGCAGAATGACACAGTAATATCTGTCACCAAGTGTTTCTCTGCAGGAACCCCTCAGCTTGGGGAAATTAGACTTCTCCCCCCCCTCCCTCTCTCCCCACGTCCCTTCTCCTCTCTCACACTCCAGGTCATGAACACACACCAACAAACGAGTGACCAAGCATCCGTGTCTTTTGAAATAGTTATACGCCACATCAGCTCTGTGATTCATGCAGCAATCATTGCCTCCAAGCCGAACTGTCTTCATTGCCAACGTGCCCGAAACAATCTGCCGCTGTCTCTGCTGTGAACAGATGATAAGGTCCCTCCCCCTAACCTGTTCTCTCTTTCCAGCTGAGATCCAGCACTGCCTGGTGAGTGCAGGGGATGTCGGCTGTGGTGTGTTTGAGTGCTTTGAGAATAACTCCTGTGAGATACGAGGGCTTCAGGAAATCTGCATGACCTTCCTGCACAACGCTGGCAAATTTGACTCTCAGGTACTAAACTAGTCTGTCCTTGTGTTTACAGAAATGATATAACCAGAGGCAACATTCCTTATTCCTTTTCACTGCTTCACTGCTCCACACGTCAGCCATGAACAGATTTTTTTCTCTTGCTTTTTTTGTTCCTCCCACAAACCAGTTTTTCTAGAGGTGCAATCGTTCATACACCCTTCTAATAATCTCTTTTCCTCTCGTGGGAAGTTCACTTCCCTCTCAGTGGTCTGATGCATGTACAGTTAGAGGCGAGGGTCATGAGCCAGTTGGCCAGCAGCCCAGTCAGCTCCCTTTTCATACATAGCGGAGGCTGAAGCCCTGCCAAGTCAGGCCTGGCTGACCAGGGTCCTAATATGTCTAAACTGAGTCACATATAAGGAACTTAGAGTGTTGGCTGATTAATACAGAAGATTTCAGCAAAACAGAAGCACTACTTACTGCCTTATACAGAATGTCATACCTTTCCTTATTTGAAGCTTACAGCGACACATTAAAATGGTTTAATTTACTGACATTTATTGTCCAAAATCCTGAGCAACAAACTTTTATGCAATAGAGTGGTGCAGGGATGATGTCATTTTGTAGGCCACCCCAAAAGTTAGCACTGGGCTATGGATTTGTTGAGTGGGTTTTTGGATTATTGCTGAAAATAAGATCTATGGTTCAAAAAAAGTTTGCAAGATTGGCTCATTGTGGCAGTCTTCACAAACGAACACAACTGTTGTGATTTTTAAGGATCATTGTGATTGTAAATATAAAAAGTCCACGTCAGGCTATCATGGGACAACACCATGGTCAACGACTACTAGTTTACACTCTTACCTCTTCTATGAAATATGTTATGACCTGATCAAGTTACTGACTACAGCTGTGTCAATTTTGTTTTTATAGTCATTTTCCATCGGTCCATATGATGCAAAATACACTGTTTTATAATGTTTATACTGTATTAGAATATGTGTTCCTAGCCTGTCTATAACCTTCACCAACATCATGAGAAAAAAGTCATCTCATTTTGTTGCTTGCCCAGTTTTTGGAATATTTCTCCTCAAACAGTTGATAAGAAAAATGTCCGCTAATGATGTCATCAGGAGATACACAAATGAGACACTCCCTGACCTAGGTGTTTGTTCAACACACAGCCAGCCTCAGTGAAAGCAACAAGTTATTGTGTGCCTGTGTGGCCACAGTAAACATTAGAGCACTGTGCTGGAAAGATGAAGCCACATCCAATTCTTTAGAGGGGGTGTGTTCACAGACAGACAGACAGACAGAGTTCATGAGGATTTTCTAGGAACAGTCTGTCTTGAGTATGGTCAAAACTGATGTATTTTTAGGGATATATAAATCCAAAATAAGAGCATGTAAAGAAACTTCAAAGATGTGTTTGGGTTGCATCTTGGACCAGTGTCAGCTTATCAAAAAAAAAAAAAAATCCTATGACCTCTAATATCCCTGGAAAATGCGGTAGTTTTTGCAACTTGTAGCAACGGCCTGTTTTTGGATGAGATAATTCCAAGGATTGAGAGAATTTCCAGATGTATTGTATGTTGTAGAGAAAAACCCAGAGAAATAACATATACTTGTTTCTTCCACAGACATTATTTCAGGCATTAAATCAAAAACCCCTTAAAAACTCCCTCAGACTCTGAAGTTAGGGAACTAAAAGTGCATTTTGGGAGTTATCACTGCAGCGATACATATCAGTGTTTCTTACGTACAGACAATATTAGGGTGGGCTGCCCAGGTGCAATAACAGCCACACAATGTATTAACTAGCCCAGCTGTGATACTGTATATTACACATAAAGTACTTTTTGAGGAACTTGTATAGTCTGTGTGTCTCAGCTATTCTAATTTCTGGACCTACCACCACCTTTCTAAAGGTTGCAAAGGTTTTACTTTTTTTCAACAAGTGTACACTGGTCACAGATGCACCCAGGTTGTATTTTTGAACTTTCTTGCCTAAAAATCCGCACCAATATTGGAATAAAGCATACCTACAAACCCCTCTGTTCCACCCCTGCTCAGAACAGGCTGTTTCAGTGTGAGTCCTTGTGAGCTTATGACTATTGGTCCTTTGAAGAGGTGGATGTGGTCTGTGCTTTTCACTTCTGTGCTTTCATGTTTACTTTGGCATCACAGACATAATCAGACTTGTCCCTTTCACTTGAGCTAAATCCAGGCTAAACAATCATTTGGCTCAGGTACAGTGTCTCCCATGTGGGTGAGGTGGTGTATTTTCCAACAGACTGCTTGATCGTAAGTTTCTGAAAGGTGGAGCAAGCGACAGAGGGAGAGGACAGATTTTTCTCATGTTGGTGGGTTGTAAACAATTCATGGACATTTTCTTTGTATATGTATACCATTAAAAATGTTATTTTTCATAATATGTGACCTTTATATCAAACTCCTTCATACATGTACCATTGGTGGCCTGTAGACTACATACTGCATTTAAGTAGCTCTGGAAAAATGGCCTACTTATTGAAGATATCATAATTGTTGGGCAAAAACCTCTTTATATCATTTTTTATGATTGGCTTGTTTGTTTTCAAAAAACAGTGCTTTTGGTCATCTTCCATGTTGATGAATGTTTTTTAATAAATCTCAAACCAATTAAAAGTACAAAAACATCTAAACAGAACAATGCCATAATTATTCATGCAGTATAAGAGCCTTTTTTCATTTCCTGAACAGTAGCTAGCCATTTAAGGCAGCTACTGGAGCTGAAAACAGGGGGAAGGTGAGAAATTCTGATGTGGCAGACTTTTTGACTTGTGCATAGAAGTAGTCTGCAGACATACAAACCCACTAATGGGCATATAGAGCTAAAAAAAAAAGCATAATATGGGCTCTTCAGTATTTGTATAGGGAATAAAGGAGGCATGGCCTGTCTGCAAAAAACATACACCTCAGGATTTGTATGCTCAACTACTCCATCTGAAAAATTTTCCCAAATTATGTCATCAGGAGATATGCCACCTTCAACAGATGGATAATACCCCCTGAGTTAGATGTGACTTAAGTCCATAGCCACAAGCACATTTCTAGATAAGTCTGTGTGGCCACAGTAAACACTAGAGCAAGGAGTCAGAAAGCTGAAGCCACACCTACTTCTTGATTGGGATTTACAGTAAAAAAGACTGTTCTGAGTAGGGCTGAAATAGAAGGGTTTACTGGCAGGCCTAGATCTAAATATATGGGTGTTTTTTTTGGTAGGACACTTTAAAAATATGTTCTGGGGCCATTGTGAACCAGTGTAAACTTGAATGGAGAGAAATATGGGACCATTAACCCCTGCACTCTAAGACAACAGTTGTGTACCTCATTGATTATATGTTTTTAATTTGCTACTTACCTTTTGTAAATACAGACCATGGATCAAAGCATTCATCAAAACATGTTATATTATTTACCCATCTTTACAGAATATAGGGTTGATGAATAGTCCCAAAAGAGCATAAACAGACAAAATAAATATGCAGAATGATGTTAACTGCTATGGTGCAGCCTGGCACCTTCACCTCCATTCAGTTTTTCTGTGTAAAACCCTGTACATCAATTATATTTTTCTTGGCTGATTTGTGCACATCCAGAAATCAAAAACTTCAACATCTGTGTCCCTGTCACAGGGGAAGTCCTTCATCAAGGATGCTCTAAAATGTATGGCTCACGGGCTCCGGCACAAGTTCAGCTGTATCAGCAGGAAGTGTGTTTCCATCAAAGAAATGGTGTTCCAGCTCCAACGAGAGTGTTACATCAAGCACAACCTGTGCTCTGCTGCCAAGGAGAATGTGGCTGTCATGGTGGAGATGATCCATTTCCAAGATCTCTTCCCTAAAGGGTAAGTGTCGGCACATACTTCCTCTGGTTTATTTCAGTTTTTCTTCCTGGACGAGCAGGAAGACCCAGAGGCAACTTTGACAAAATCATCATGAGTTCATGAGTTTTACAAACTTTTTCTTTTTCTCTTTTATTGTGGTCTGATGTCTTTTCTGAAGCACTTTGAGTTATTGCAGTTACTCTTTTAACTGATCATTATTCACTGCTTCAGTATTTACATCATTGTCTTTAATTACTTTAACCTTTTTTTCATTTTGAAGTCTATTTTTGTCTTTTAAGGCTCTTGAGCTTTTAAATGTGATAACTCTACAGAGCCTCTCACCTCAGACTTTTCTTGCACTCACCTTCTCTTTTAAAACCCTTTCTTTGAAAACACATCTGGTGCCAGAAAAGTGCCAATAATTAATCAATATTTACTTCCACTAAATCAAATCAAAGTTTAACCCTTTATGTGCCAGTTTGGGTCAGTTGTGCCATCCTGGGGGTGGGCAGAGACCACCCCAGACCTCCCTCACAGATCTTATTGGAATGTGATCCATTAAATGAAACTGTGATGCCAAGTGTCCATGAACTCATCATTGTTTTTGGAGTGTCAGTGAAAGCATCATCAGATGGTGTGACTCCTGAGTTGTGTGTACTCTCAGAGTAAACATTTTAAGAATAGAGTCACATAATAAAAATTTGATGGTCTTGTATTTTACTGTACCATCAATGTGGGTGTCAAGGGTTTGAGCCCAGCTCAAGTTGTCACATGTCAATGTGTCCTTGGGCGAGACATTGAACTGCTTGTTGCTTCCACTCCTGGGTCAGTGGCATGTAAATGGCTATGAAAGGGTTTAAATATGTGAGCTGATACTGATGGACAACTTACAAAGAAACTCAGAACTACTAGTGAGTGAATGTGAGACCTAATCAGCGTGGAAGGACAGAAATGACCTGTGGTGCACTTTGAGTGGTCAGAAAAACTAGGAGAGTACTTTGTAAGCCCAAGTCCATGTACCATTTAATACGTTGTCTAAAAAGAATGTTTACTTTTGAGTAATTTGTATACCTTTCCCCTGATGAGATCATTTTCAGCCATTAAAACTTACCTCTAAAAAGGTTTTCCAGTCCCAGTGCATTTTTATGCTTTAATCTGAAGGAACATATGGTTTTTATCTTTTCAATCGATGTAGCCTCCTCCTTCAGCTAAGAAAGATGACAACTGGTGTCCGGCACGTTCTCTGCCAGCATCTAAAATAAAAAAAACTCTACTGTCTTATATTTCCACTCAATTCAACAAACGGCACACATTTAGTTTTTCCAAAAACTAAGCAATTTAAAATACAAAGTTTTATTTTATTAAATGAACTAAGCAGAATTCAAGCGAGTTGAAACTACCTTTTAAGAGCATAAACATAATATTTACAGGTTTTTAAAATAATAGATTTAACTTTTGAGTCTTTTTTTATTCATACAAATACTTTTAATATTGCTTGTACCAGATTCTTAAAGAAACAAAACATTAATTATTCCATTAATTTCTTATAGAGAACTACACATATTGGAAATATTTCAATTTTTAATATTTCTTTAACACATTTTCTTTGTTTTCCACTTCATGTTACAATTTAGTGATATCTAAAAATTTACCTCTGGGTGCCATTTAGTAAGATGGAGGGCCACATGTGGCCCCTGTAGACCTTTATTTTATTTGGACAATCTCAAAATCTTCATTCTTCATTCTTCATTAGTAAAAGAAATTTTGATACATTTCATTTTATGTGCTGTGGTTGCATAAGGTCAGCTAAAAAATCCTATATCAACTCCCAAGGGGTCATTTGGAGAACTGCATTCTTTTGCCTTTGGGGTCTTTTTGAGTTATACAAATATATTTCATGGTGCACATGCCAGATTTTTCAGGAAACAATTAATTGCACCGCTAATTTCTTGCAAAGAACTAAATATATTCCAACAATCAAAGACTACTATGTCAATATTTCAATCATCAAGATTTTTTTTCCATGCATGCTGCAATTTATTGTTATTTGAAGTTAACTTGAGAGCCATGTTTAGTGAGAGGGAGGGCTGCATGTAGTCCCTGGTCCACATTTTGCCCATTTCTGATTCAGACGTTTTTATAATATGAAAAATCCCCAAGTCTTCATTTTGGTACATTTTTTTTTCTGTGCGAAGTCTGCATAAAGTCTCCTATAAGTTTGTCCATGCAAATTTCCTAATGGTCATTTGGAAAACTGACTGCTTTTGCCTTCAGGTACTAAATGAGAGAGTGGCACCATCTGCTGGAAAATAGTAAGAATTACAAATTTGAAGCCTGCTGTGTAATTGGACGCATTTTATGAGATGTTTATTAGCAGTAAAGTGGGTTTAAATATGGCTGTTTTTTATTTGAATAGGTTAAATGTTGTTTTTTTAAATTGCACAGAGCAGTTTTGGCCTTTTATAACCAGATGCATGTAAATCTGAAAGTGTGTAACGAAAACCTCATCTGCCAAATTCTTTGTCAGTTGGATTATTGGTGAAAAAATAACCTCAAGAAAATAAAGTACTTCCCCAAAAGGAGCCAGTCAAACCACAGCATTCTATGGCCACAGAGTATAGTAATACTTCCTTTCATTGCTCTTAAGGATACAAATGTTTCTCTACACATAAACTTGCCTTTCCTCTCACCTCTGATTGATCACTCTCATTGCAGCTCACTGCCAGTTTGACCATCCTCTGTGCATCATGTACAGTAACACCTCTGTGTCAGCTGTTCCTGTCATTTGTAGACATGGATGTAATGTACTTCCAGATGTTTAATTACATGTTCTGTTTTCCTCCCTTCAGTCCATATGTAGAGCTGGTGAACATCTTGCTAAGCTGCGGCGAGGAGGTGAAGGAGGCGCTGACTCGGAGTGTACGTCTGCAGTGCGAGCAGAACTGGGGCGCTCTGTGCGACAGTCTGAGCCTCTGCTCCTCCCTCGCTCCATCCCCTGCTGGCTCTCCCGTCGAACACCACCGCCGCCCTTCACCTCCTCAATCAGAGCCGGAGCAGCCTCGCCCGCAACGGCAAGGCGAAAAGGAGAAACCCGGTAAGGCGGGCTTCAACGCTCACCCACGCAACCGCAGTCAGGGACCCCGTCGCCAGAGCCCCGAGGCCGGGATCATGGCCGAACAGGAAGACCCCGAGGCTACCGACATCAGGAGGTGAAAGCGCAAGAGGTTGTCTCGACCTTACAACGTTTAAAAACCACACTTGCAGACTTGTGCACATCTCCACACATCGACACACTTCTACACACGACACACACGTACACACAAATTACCAGACAGACTGAGCAGAAGGAAACAAGCGCCGACTTTTCCTGTCCTTATTCCGCCCTCTCCAGTCATTCCAGCAGTCCCACATGGTAAACTTGCAGGGTAATGTGGTGTAGCTCGTACTGTTATGCCAGACTGTAGGCCACACTTTTTTAAAAGAGAAAAAAATAACTGTTATTATCATGATTATTTCAGCTGTTAGGACTATTTTGGCTCTAATATAGCATTTCTCAAATCATACTTACTGTAAGATTTGATTATATTTGTATTATTTATTTTATTCTTTATGCAATGTCGAAATATCAAAATGTACATAGAAATATTCTTATCTATATTTATATAAACATGTATAAATATAGCTACAATATGCAATACTGATATACTATAGATGATAGTATATGGTGTTCTGTCTGCTCTCTTCCCAGTATTGCACCCATCACACATCAGTCTGTAGATATGTAACATACACCGTTTGTTGTTTCAGAGTGGGAATGTGTGTTATGATTATAGATACTTGATGATTTAATACAAACTGTACAGGTTTCAAGTCCAGTTCTGGCACATATGAAATGTAGTGCATGATGGCCACAAAGCCGACAGACTTGTGCATCCTTAAAATGAGGATTCATTTTAAAGAGGATGGAAATGTAATACTATGAATATGGACAGTTATTCCACATGTGTATCGTATCAATGAGAGCAAAGACTGATCTCTGGTGTCATCACTCATCGCCATCTGAGCAGTTTAATGGGAGACTAATATAGCAGAACTCTTGTTCTTCAGAAGTATTCATGCAACTCAAGACATGCGCCTCATTCTTGGATGCAGAAAGTATCACATCACTCCCATTCATTGTTAATAGAGCTTCAGAGGCTGTGTCTCACTGACAGTACACGTTAATGTCATGTTTATAGCTTCAGGAGACATTTTGTTCTCCTTCACGGATGATAACCGAACTGTCAGATGCTATTTCTTCTCTCTTCAGTTGGTATAAGCTCGCTGTGAACTGCAGCAAACACAGGATGTTCAATCAAGTTCTTTGTAAAATCTCACACATCAAGGTGCCTAAACTTGTTATTGTCCACAGTGACCGCTTCTCTGTGACTTCAGTGAATGGATGATACTGTGTCAGGGGGAGATTTATTGTTGAGCTTGTATTTTACGGTGATGTTGAGCCACAAAAGTCTTAGATTTTTGCACTTTGGATGATTTGTTTTGAGCCACTGCATGTTAAGAAACCAGACCAGGTTACCAGAGCAGTCACCCTGTAAAGGATTTTAAATTTAGCAACCCTGCTCTGACTTATCAACCACAGCTTCAACTCCTGTATCCCCACATGCTCCCGAGGACTACATTGAGTCCCTTCTTATAAGGAGCAATGTAAAACACTTGTGGCAACCCAGAGGGGCAGGGACGAGGCAAGGCTTCAACAGAAACCCTCCAGATCTCTGGCCCCTCTAAATTATCCCTTATTCCTCCCTCTCTGGTCCCTTACCTAGGTCAGGAGAGACATGAAGGACTGTTATTCTGCCCGTAAGAGCCGCAGGCAACGCAGCAAGGACCCAGGAACTGGGTTAAGTCCACACACGGGGGCTCTGGCGCTGTTATTCTAAATGTTATATTTACCAAGGCCACCAGAGAATTCCTCTGGGCCCAGGCCAAGAGCCAGGAACCCGGAGAGGCAGAGAGGAGAGCAGCAGGAAGGAGACAGACATGGGTCAATCCTGGCTATGGTGACTTTTCAGTGGGCTAAAACTTTGTGGAAAAAAGGAATGCATTTTTTAAGAGAAATGAATGTCTTGCAACATCTTATATTTCCAAACCTTTTTTAGTCAAAGCTTTTACCAGTCTATTGAAATGGCTGAAGTACTTTTTGTATGAATTACACATGCAAAAAGTATTTTGACAGTAACATTAAAACCAAGTCTTTCTGCCATTTAAAAAGCTACAAACAGTGAAGTAACAACCTGCTTATTGAAAACTTTCCTTATTTTTATGAACATAAAACCTTTAGATAAAACAATTTATCCTAATTTTAACAACAGGGTTGCAAAACCAGCACAAAGTTAATGCTGATATGTAAGGCTATAATATCAGCGATAAATATCAGCAGAATCAATCAAATCTGCCAATACTAGAGATAAGTATTGAAGCTTTCATCTGCCAATACAGATGTCATTCAAATAATATTGTGCATTCAAGTTTTAGATTGAAAATGACACAGTTAATGACATCTTTAATCACAAGTAAATTGAAATGTTCAAGTTGAAGCACCCAAATAATGATTACATTGCATTACTTTAATAATCCTCCATCCTGAAGGGTTCATGTTCTCATGAGGGTGGAACCTAAAGGAGGAGATCTTTAAACCAAATTAGCCATTTCTGTGTCATTTAACAGGTTGGTGTTAAGGTGCGTTCACACCAAACGCGACTTTGGCGACCAAGATCGCGTCGCAAACCCAAGTCCTGTCGCCTGTTCAGAACTCATTTTGTCACCGTCGCCGTTGCTCAGTGACGTCACGCCCCTCAAGTTTCACCCCGTGATCATATCACATATCATATAATAGGACGTATTAGCTTACATTATTCCAACTGTATCCTTTTCACTCACCTGCCAACCACAAAACACTGCAGCTGATGGCCCTGCAGCAGCATCGTCTGTGAGTTTTCTGTAGTCAGTTTAGGCGGAACTAATGTACTCACTAACTAATGTTCCCCACACGGACATAGACTGTCACTCTGGGGACCGGAAAGAAACAGTCTGTCACGGGTGTCAATCGCACACCCACACAATGCTGATTGGCTCTCACTGCGCAACATCGCCTGAAAGTTCAAATATTTCAACTTTGCCGACGGAGCACGACAAATTGCTCCGCATCCAAAGCGACCCCAGAGTTCCCATCTGCAGCAACAGGGGCGCCGCCCTCATGTCTCCAAAGATGCGACCAAGTCGCCCAGAACACGTCCGTCGCATCGCATGAGATCTGGTAGCGCATGGTCGTGGCTGATCGTGGCTGTACATTGACTCTGCATGGAGAGTGGCCACCAAGGTCGCCCAAGTCGCGTTCGATGTGAACGCACCTTTAGTTGTTGTTTACATAAGTAAACAACTGTGTACATGAAACATGTTGTGATTTTTAAATAATGCCATGTTCTACTGTAAAAGTGAAGCCTGACAAGGTGGAAGTTTATGAATAGACCTAAAGACTGGCATCATAAACCTTTCTTTTAGAAGATTGTTAGAAAGTTGTCACTTCTTTGTTGACTGTAGTAAGAATTGGGTGAAGCCAGAGTGATGTCAGCCATTTGATTATCAAAGTCAGTCCATGGCCGCAGAAAAACTGTAATCACTTTGTCAACCTACTGGTGGACTAAGAGGCCGAGTTAAGGCTGGACTTAAGGCTGCCCAAAGCTAACCTGGGCTTGTCAGTCATGTCCTTGACTGCCCCAAACTAGAAATCCATACTAAAATCTTCATGGAGATCTTTAAAGGTTCATCCCTAAACAGTTCCAGGCATGATTGAGTATATAAATAAGAGATTTAGGTCCAAGTCAATTATTGAACAAAGGTGTCAATATGTTTATTTCACCTATAGAACTCATCTGTTACCTGCACATAATCAAGTAACTTCTGATTTTTCTGCAGCCAACCTTAAGCAGAAAATCCAGGAACTGCTTTCAGCACTTCCACACTTTTTATGCACTGGAGGTTGTGGCTTGCCATCTTCTTACTTTGTTCCTCAGAATTTCTGACAAAGTGATATAACTTCCTGTATTTGTATTTATGGGATTTATTGTTTTTTTCAAGGTCCAATATTGTACTCCTTTTTAACAACTTTACACTGACTCCAAATGGCCCCAGAACATATTTTAAATATTTCTTCCGCCAAAAATCAATCCTGGTATTTGATTTTATTACTATAAACCTTATTGTTCAGCACTGCTCACAACAGGCTGTTTAATGCGAATTCCTATGAGGTAATTTTTGACAACACTAAGAATGGGGGCCACTTTATAGATAAAATCACTCCCATGGCATGCTGTGTTTTCAAAAAATATTATCGGTAAATCAGTAACTGAACAAAATATTTGTCTGAGCTCTCTGTGATGTGACTATGGAGACCAGTCAGACATGGTAAATGTGCACTCAGCAGCGCCCACAAAAGCACACACACAAAACAACTTTATGTGGTGTTTTGGGGCAGAGCTTTACGTTACAAAACATAGAGACTTGGACTGTTTTGAAACCGCCCACTATTCTACTAACCACAGCCATATGCTGTATTTGGGAGTAGTGTGTATGCCAGACTGCTGTTATATTCTAATGTTAGACCTGGCCAAACTGATTCTTCTTTGTCTTCTTTTTGTTATCCAGGCAGGGGTAACTATTATAAGGTCCATTACTACCACCTAATGTGCTAAAGTTTAGGTCAGAGCAACTATTTCAACAATGCAAAAAGTAGATTAAACACATCTAAATAATCCAGTTTCTTTCTTACACAAGCAATGCTGTGTGCTTTGCCTGCTCAGTCCCATAATGCAGCTGATTTATGTGTCATGTCTCAAACAGAACTAGAAAGCACTTGGGGAGTGCAAACCAAGGTAGCTCACATATTGCTGTTATATCTATAAGCAATAGTTCCATGAAAGACAACATTATAATATGATTCCTTGACCCTGAAAACCCACGCCTAGCACTCAGAATCATGTTGATTTCGGCAAAATCCGTCCAATAGTTTTTGTATAATTTTGCCAACAAACAAACATACAAACAAACATACACCGGCAAAAACATAATCTCCTAGAGGAGGTAATGAAACAGTAGCTCAGCGCTGCCAAACTGTCATTCATTAATTAACTGAAAAAGGTCTAACAAGTGACTTATTTGGACTTATTTTCATGATTTCACAGCTAAATGTTTTCATATTAAATGTGTAACATTTGTGGAAAAACTTTGAAAATTTAAATCTACTCAGATTTGTTTTGCTTTACCTCTCAATTTATGTAACAAAATTAATGCTAATGCTAATAATGCTAAGGCTGTTTCCATGGATATTCGATGTAGCCATATGCCATTGTCATTTACATTGTGGAAAACAGTTCAGAAGGTAGACTGGTTCGATGCATACTGCTTATTTTTCCCAAAGAAGTATGACATCTGGGGATTTTGGCATACTGCGGACATATAACTTTCTACATTTTGGCAGAATCTGTACATACTGCTGGTCATGTGTGGTTTCAAAAATGGTTGCAGCTTATGGCTAGGTGGTACTGGGCTGTTCTGTCAGTTGAAAGAATAACAAACTAATAAAAACATTTTGGCATTCTAAGACATGTTTGGTTTTGGTATCAGCACTGGTATCAAAAAAATATGGAAAAAAGTATTGGTATGGCATAGCTTTGAAAGAATTTCCCATCACTAGACCACTCTGCTCTTGAAAAGTGGACGTGGCTTCAGCTATCCAGTGCTCTGCTCTAATGTTTACTGTGGCTGCACAAACATGTCTAGTCCTCCTTTGACTGGAGCTGCCTGTGGACTGAACAAACACCTGGTTCAAGATGTGTGTCTTCTCTGAGGGGCATATCCCCTAATGACATCATTGGAGGACATTTTTTAAACAGACGGATCAACTATCCTGAAACTAAGGGCTTGAGGACGAAGAGGTATTTTTATAATGTTGGGAAAGTAAGAGCAAGGCCTTCGAGACATTTATGTGCAAAAATTATTTTTAACCCGAAATACAGGACTTTGAAGGAAAAAACTAGTGCATTCTAGATTTTGGTAAAATCAGTACATTCAGCTTGTGTAGTATGCAGTTTTGAAAACTGTTGTGGTTTATGACGAGGTGGAAATAGGGCATTCTTTCAAAAGAAAAAATGGCATACTTAGAATACATGTGTTTTAACACATAATCAGCACTGGTGTTGAAATATTGTGTTAAATATTGGTATGGTATCACTGAAAAAGTTTGGTATTTCACATCACTAGACCACACTCAAAGTGCTGTGCTCTGATGTTTACTGTGGCTGCACAGACATGCCACTTTTCCTTGGACTGGAGCTGCCTGTAGGCTGGCAAACACCTGGTTTAGGAAGTGTCTCCATATCTACTGATGACATCATTAGGGGGAAACTTTCTAAAAAGACTGTTTGATCAGACATATTCTGAAATTTAGAAAAAGTTGCAGTCAGACCATAGACACATGTTTGTACAAAAATCATTTAAAAATGTGTTTGTAGCAAAATACAAGAACTGGAGTTAAAAACTAAGAGGTATAAGTAACCATCAGCCAGGAATGACCCCCATACTTCAACTTTTCTCACTAATTTAATGATCCACTTCTGTCTTTACTTCTTGCTCTCTTCCTCTCCCCCTTCTTTTTGTCAGACATTTCAGGAGAGTCACATGTTTCAACAGTGGGAGTGCAAATTGTGAGCGCACTACACCACATGCTGGAGCAACTGGTACAACAAAAACAATCAAACAAGCACAGATCTGGTGGCTCAGTTAAGCTTTTTTTAAAAACTTTATTTCCCCCCTGATGTACTTGTAGTAAGTTTGAATCCTTGCAATTATTTCAGACTATTATAAGCTCCAGGGGTTTGAATCATCAGTGAGGCTTTCACACTTTTTTCTTTCTTTTATTTTCTTAATGTGGAAGTTGGGATTTCTATGACATCCTGACACAAGACATAAGCTAATCCTATTGAGAATGTACTGTATGTGTGTAAAGTGACAATCTGTTCAGCTCTCTGTCATTAAGTTTGGCTTTTTGTAATAATGTAGTGGCTTTAATGGCTGTTTTAATGTGTTCAGAGGAAAATAAAATTAACCATGTTTCTTGTATCATTAGTGCTCAATCACCACATCATGTGTTTCCTCTGTAAAGCACAAGGACTCTGCTTTTAAAACAAGAAAAGGTCTAGAAGTTTCTAACTCATTGTAAAACATTTGGTTTAAGATCCTATAAATATGTTTGGACTCACTCATGAAGTTGGATGTATCTTGTTATCATTAAAACATGTTTTGTCTGTATTTTGTACATGTTTTGTCCATCAATTTATTTATTTATTTATTTTTTACCTCACATTAGCTCTTAACTATCCAAGCTGAGCTCTGAGGTTAGCAGAGAAGGCCTGGTCATCTCGGGTATACACACGAGTTAAAAGACACCCAGCTCTCATTTGACTCACCGCCTCCTCTGACTGGCTATGTTTAAAGTTTCAAGGACTGGAAATATCCTCCCTATTGAGGGACCTAAACATTTACGTCAGCAGCTCTGGATTGTATGCAATGCTTGGGGTGTGTTCAGGGTGTCAGTTTTTATGAGTTTTCCTAACAGTATATGCTGCCTCACTAAACATTTAGACAGTGCTTTGATTTGAATGGTCGACTCACAGCGGCTGTTTCAGAGCTCTAAGTCATTCTGGAGTCATGTAAAAGTCATACTGAGGTGAATTAACAGTGACCATATATGGTAAAACCCTTCCACGTTCATGTAATTTATTTATCATTTGTTTCCAGTCTGACAGTACAGCAGAGCTCATGTCACGTCTCTACATATTATACAGCTTCCATCAGCACCTCTGCATCTCTCAGTGAAGTCTGCCAGTTTACAAAGACAGTGTAGTAGCATTGATCAACCACCAGGTGGTGCCATCTTTCTTTTTATTGGCAGAGGCAGATGGCTGCAGCAGGTGACATTAATCCAATTTTACTGAAGGGAAATTGAGATCCTTAACCCTCAAAACTCCAAGCTGTTCTCGGCTTTTTTGGTGCGCCTGGACTTTTCTGTAAAATGCATGTAAAACCTAACACCTGTCAAACACAATCAAGTTAGACATCTTTATTTTTTCAAGACAACCTGAGCTATCACACCATTCATGCTGTACTAATGTCAGATTAATGTATTACAATTGTGCAGCCAAGGAGGTAAGTCAGAAATTCTAACTGGAAATTAAATGTCACAGAACTTTACACAAATCACATGCAGATTTATTATGAACACACCTTTTTGCATCTGAATATCACTAAAGCCAAGGCAATTATGGGAAAAAATAAAGTATGCCCAGAGACTTAAAACAATAACTTTTCACATATTTACACTTATTTCTCCAGACACTTTTTTGCCTCATAGCAGCACCCTACACATCAGATGGGCAGTTCAATATGTTTCACAAGTCTATCTGGGAAAGAGCCTATAGAAAGTGTCTGAGAATGGGCAGAACCCTTCAAAAGCATACTTGTCAGGTGATTGGACAATCGCTCCATCAATCACATTCATCACAGGTCTATCAGGTTATGTCACAGGCAGGCCCTTTTTCCACGGTGTAAAAGGACAAATGTGAGCCACTTCATAAAACAAACTCTCACCAAAACATGTTGGAAGTGGAGCAAAAATATCCTTTCTGTTGAGTAGTTTGTGTTGTTCTTATTTGTTTTTCATTTTATAAAGAAATGTGGTCCAGATCTAATAAAACTGCTATTGAAGCTCTTAGCATCTATGCTAATCAGTCACACTGAAGGTAACACTGAAGGTTAGGTTAAAAAGTGAAATTAAAAATACCATCAAATAGAATTAAAAAATTTGAAATGAAATAGAAAATAAGCAAATAATAAAAGGGTGCTGTAATAAGAAAAAAAAACACTGAAAGGTAACGGCAATATGTTTAAACAGGGAAATAACACACTTAAGAAGAACTTGGGGAACAAACAATGAAACCAGAGGATAAATTACTAAAATATAATTCTTAAAACAGAATAAGATAAAACCTAAATTACTAAAACAGATTTAGATGGGTACATTCAATTCAGGTAAAAGTCAGACTAAAGAAGCAGGTCTTGAGTTTGATGCAAGTGATGGAGCGACTTCAGCAGATAGAGACTATGTTTCTGCATGATGGTGATGCAGCCTGATCCTCAAAGCCTTTGTCCATGCTGTCCCTGAACAGGCTTCACCTACAGGCAGATGAGTGTGAACTCACACACTGAACACATGCACACAGGTGTTTACTGAATAATACAACATAAGCACATTTACATTTAACTATCACAAGCAAACAGCAGCTTATTTCTTCTCAGTAGCTAACTGTGAGGTGCTCAATACAAGAGGAAACACTGGACACGTTTTCTATCAGAGTAGGAGAGACAAACATTGTGAGCCACTTATATAAGCTGATAAACCTCCTATATAGGGCACTTTGGTTATATTTTTGTTTTGTCAAGGATTGACTATTGTACTTTTTACTTTTAAACACAACTTTGAATGTCGAAATGTTTCAGCATAATAGAAAAGAAAAGCATATGAAAACAAACTGATAAAGCTCTGTTAAAACAGTCATTAAATCACCTCTATAATGTGGAATTTTGATGGAAAATTATTCTTTTAAAAATTAATGCAACAAAAGTGACCTAATGAGTTAGCAGAGTCCAGAGAGTTAGTTTTAAGAGAAGACATCATTGAGTGCAAATGCAACAAATGAGAAATACATCTCATAAATGATATTCTAAAAAAAAGAAGTCCAGCAAGATATTAGAGAAAATAATTAAAGGAAAAACAATAAATGAGGTTAATATTGGTTTATCAATAATGATAGTAACATTTTAATAATAATAATAGTAATTCTACTACTACTACTTCTAGCATTACTACTACTACTACTACTACTACTAATAGAAGTAATAACAACCACATTAATATTATTATTGTCATTTTTTTTATAAATACTTTGATTTTTTTATACCTAACATTGTTATAATTTTTATTTATATATGAAGCCAGAGCTGTAAATGGAATATTAATAAATGGAAATTGCTTCAGTATAGTGAGCTTTTTTTGTCCTCATGCTGTAGCTGAGCTTCTTACTTTCTACTTTTCACCAGGATGTAGCTTTAGTGTAGTGAAGCTGTTTTTTTTTTTTTTATGAGCGACTTAGCTTACTACATTTTCAAGAAGCCTGCCCACCACTGGTGCTATGTTGTACTCTTTAAATGAGACATGAGTGTTACTCACTTATCACATATATTTAACCTGTGCAGCATATCTTTGAACACATTCATGCAAAGTTCCCTCCTCTCAGATAAAACGCAATGTGAGCTTCAGACAACACAGCATGAGACGAGTGGCTCTGCACACCTTGTTTGAGTGACGTTAGAGTTAAAGGCTGATAAGAAAGACAGGCCACTGAGTGCATTCACTCATACATTCACTTGTTGGAGGCTGTATGAGAGCAAAATTATGCTGCGTCACACTCACTTTTCTTGCAGCAGTACAAGTAGTGTGAGGTGGATGACCTGCAGGGCCAAACAACAATCAGCGGACTGAACCAGAAACTCCCAGCTTTCATGGCTGCCATAACAACGCAGCCCTAGCTGTGCAGGTCACATCTGAGAGGAGGCCAAGAGGGAAACCTGAGACAGTCGACCTCAGGTGCTTTGTGAACATCTATCCTGTGCTCCAGTGAGAACTAATGAATTAATGACTTCATGCCTAAGTTCCACAGATGAATCATTTAAGAACTACCCTAGGTGAGCAGGTTCAATCCACCTTTGTCTCCCTGTTAGCCTCACAGAGATGAATTTCCTGCATGCACATGAAGTAGGAGGAACAAAAATAGAGCAAATGTTCACTGAATAATTTCATCTGTCTGCTCAGCTGCACAAAATGAGAGGAACCTGAAAAGCCACAGCCTCAGTTTCAGTGAGGAGCACAGAGTGTGGTGCTCTCAGAGAAGAAAACGCTGACACCACTCACTGTGCTCGAGTTACTGCCAGCCTCAGAGGCCCTGTAGCAGACAGCAGCCTGCATAAGATGGTGGATCCAAACACCCACTCACACACACAACCTGAACACTGTTTGTTCACCCAGTCAGTAGATACTAGCCTGAGACGAATAAACCAGTGACAACTGGACCAAAAGTCTGTTATTTTTTAGAGGAAACCAGTAGATCAAGATGCACTGTTGTGTTGTAAAACCACTCCAACAGGCCCTGCAGCACATAGGAGCTGGGCGGGGTGTTGAGCACTTTTACTACTGGATACAAATAAAGGGTGGGTCTGCTGCAGGGGGACTGGAAAATTATGTTAACTAGACCAACAAGTGAGCAGTAAGTCATTCTGGAAGACACTGAGGGGGAAAATAACTGAAATTGAGTGTGGGAATCTTTTAACTAAGTCTGTTGTTGCATTTTTTAAAATAAATTGTAATAACATTGAGGGCATTATTGGACTGCAGAAGGATATTCTTATGCACTCTCGGCTCCATTAATCTTTCATCCATCTTTCACATTAACTCAGCAAGTTTTTACCTTTAAGGCAAGGGCAGGCAACAGGGGCCCAAGCAAGGGTGCTGTAAAGGGATGAAAAGTGAGGATAATTCTGATAGCCCATGACTGACAGAGGCTCTACATGTATAAAACATTGCTCATTTTTCCATATAATTTTTTTTACCTACTTGTTTCTTCATTTCTTCTTGTTGTACTGCAAAAAGGATGCAAAAGCATTAATGAAGGTAACCTCTGTGTTGTGAGGGACCTAAAGCTGTTGGATGGTTATAAATGGCAACAAAGCTTGACAGTGCACATTGCATAGTTTATCCATCCATTCCTTATCTTTCTGATTATCCCTTTTGCAGTTTTGAGGAGCTGAAGCCTTTCCTAGCTGTTGATGGGCAAGAGGCCAGGCATTTAACCTGGACTGGTATCCAGCCAATCACAGAGCCAACATGCAGAGACAGAAGACCATTTACACATCCTGATGAGTGTGTTTTTGAACTGTCAGGGGAAGCCAGAGTACCCACAGAAAACCCATGCACAGGGAGAACATGTAACATTCACACAAGAAGCTAAGATTCAAACCAGCAACCTTCTTGTGTGGAGGTTAAAGGTCAAGCCACTGCATCAGTACAGCTCTTACTTTTTTTTTCTTTAATTAAATTACAATAAAGTTTGTGTGTGTGATATTTTAGTTTGCTTTAACATTTCTCCTTACTGTCTATGTTCTTGGCATTGAACAGAAAAGAATAGTTGCAATGATTTTTTTTCTTATCAAAAGTGATCTAAAAAAGTTCAGGTAATGTATGTGATAAGTTTACCAGAGCACATAGATTGGGATTTTGCACAAAATGACAGCTATTTCAACTTTTAAAAAATCCATGAATCCACAATGGAAGTGTGGCTCAAGCAGTCCCCCCCCCCCCTTTTTTCAACAATTACTAAATAATTTAGTTACAGATAAATGCATTTTCAAACATTGCTAATCTTTTGGTGCAAATTCATCACTATAAAGCAAATCCATATAAACAAGTTGAAGCTGTAACTTGACTTAAAAGTTGAAAGTGTTCCCCCTGACTGTGTTAATTACGAAGATAAGTTGGCAACATAAAATTCTAACAAATACATTTTCAGAAAAGACTATTTAAAGATATGACAATTTCACAATTGAAAGGGTCACAAACGGATGGGTGGATGAATCTGACTTGACTGAATAAAACAAATGAGTTTAGAAAATTATGTTTTACCTGGGTACTACAAGACTAAAGATTGTTAACTTTATGGACAACAAAAGCCCCTCAAACATCTTCAAAATATTCTATTCAAATGATATCATTGCTGAATGGAATTAAAAAGAGGAGGGATTTCATATGGTCTTTGTCTGTGACCTTAAATGACTTAAACAGCATCTACATCAACTGCAATCCAAAAATAGAGTCTCTTAAAAGAGTCCCCTTGCTAACTTTAGAAAAAAATAACTTCACTCCTTCATGAGTAATGTGTACCGCAGAAGGAATTTTCATTAAATAAGTATACTTTTCCCTCTAATGGAGTATGGTGGTTAAGGTTTTAATACACAGGCTATAATGAATGTTAAAGCACATCCATGACCAATTCTTACATCATATGAGAGAGACAACATCCCATAATATTGTCTCTTGTCCTGCAATGTAAAAATATCAAACTGTGCAAATATGACAAAAAGACATTAATCTACTTTAAAAGAAAATCATGTTTAAACTCTCGTGACCGATAACATGTTGAATAACAGCTTAATGTGATGAGAATGCAATCAAACCCTTTTCTACCTATCTATCTATCTATCTATCTATCTATCCACATAATCTGTGTGACTCACAATATACTGAAGTGGAGAAAAGTACATTTAATTAAACAAATTAACTCATCTTCATTATCTAAATAAATACAAATGTCCCACTATCATAGCCATTAACCATTTTTGCATCCAAATGAAACCCATATTTACTCTTGGCCCTGGCAAAAGATGTAAATAGAGAATTCTTTGGATGTCTTATTTATTTTTCCTTGATTAACTCCTCCCATTGATTTCTGGGGGCTCCTTATTTGGGAGGAGAACGTCTTGAGTGCATGTGCCATTCATTGAGAAGGAGTGCAGGGGGCGTGACTAAGCCGCGTCCAGCCAATCGGATGCCAAATTTCACTGAAAGAGGGCGGAGCGTTTGAGGGGATCCCTGACACACAGTGGCTGGTTGCTGATGGAATGGGCGGGGCTTGTAGACGGAAGTGTCTCCCGACTGGTCCAGCTGTCATCGAGAAGAGAGAAGAGACCATTTACACCGGCTGCCTAGGAAATGCAGAAAAAGGGAAAACGCTAAAATATGGCAACATCAAAACGATAAGGTCATGACGCCGAACTGAAGGTAGCTATGCCCGACAAATAACTGAGTACACACGTTCGTGGGTACGTTAGGTGGCAGTTGACGTTGCGTGGTGTTATTTCAGGATGTAAAAATGATGACAAGGATTGGCAGGCTGTGTGACATTGAACATACAGGACACGAAACAGACGAGGTCGTTTAAAGAGCTATACACATTTTCAAACTAGTAATATCCTGTTGTATTCTGCCGTCGTGTCGTTCGTGACGCTGTCGTGTACGTTAGCGAAATTTCTGGAGACGTTGTAGCCGTTGAGTCGGTTTATTGCTCCCCAGCTGGTTTGCAAATATGCTACAGCGTCTCTGCGGTATCGGCTATTATCCTAGCCTAGCGGCTTGGTGAAGGGAACTACCCTAGATTCAGAACAGACAGGAGACGTCATCAACATTTTCCTGTATTTAAATGGTTGCGTATGAGGAGGTCATTGCTGAAAAGAGAACATTAGACGGTAGGTGTCCACGCTGAAAGCCACCTCATCGCCTGAGCCTTCACAGATGTCGTGTGCGGCACAAATGTACTTTAGATTTGACTGCTGGGATCTGCATGATTAATAGGGCACATGGAAGGTGGCGGAGCAGCTGTTAGCTCGCTGCTAGCTGCGTAACGACCTTTGGAGACGTCAGCTTCTCCAGCACAAGCTGTTAGCTGCCTACGCTGCTCAGGCTGGGTGTTTTCCGTGGTTGCCTGCCTGCTATCCGAGTGTTATATTTCATCCAGGCCTCCCATGGCCAAGCGAGTCAATGATTTAATCTCATTGATTGCATCACAAGACCAGACTGGGTGCAGCCCAAGCACATTCACTGGGTCGACGAGGCTTGTTTTTTTCTAGATTCCAGATCAAACTTGAGGTGTAGAAACCTTGTGCTACTTTGCCCCCTTTCACCCCTCTCTCTGTCTCTCCTAAAACTACATTCTAGGATAAAGAAGCCGGTGAAAGCCAAAAGTGATCTGAAGATTTACTGTGTCCTAAATGGGGGACTACGGGTTTGGAGTTCTGGTGAAGAACAGCAGCGGTAACAAATCTGCTTTCCCTGTAAGGATCCCTCCTCACCTCCAACCCCAGCACCCACACCACCCCTCCAACCCCCCCAGCCCCCCCTCCTTCGTAAACAACACCTGCTCCACCAATGGGGGCAGTGCTTGGCTGTTCCCCGCTGTAGCCCAACACAGTAACATGCAAGATGAGATTCTGGAGTCAGACAAGTCCAAGGCCTTGGACCTCCAGGACATGCAAGAGAAGTCTCAGGTCCAGGCCCAGCCTCAGGCCCTGTCCCCAGGCCAGCAGGAGGCAGGGGGAGGCCTGGGAGAGCTAGAGGGGTCTCTACCTGAAGATAGCACATTGGAGAAAGGTTCTCTGGAGAGCAGTGGTGGCAAGGAGAAGCTGAGGATGGAGTCCCCGGTGTTAGGTGGGTTTGACTACCAGGACAGCCTGGGAATGGGTACAAGCTGTGCACAGTCCACCTCCTCCTCATCCTCGCTGACCAGCTTCAACAACTGGTCCCCTGCCGTCCCATCTACTCAGTCTCCAGTGGTTGGAGAAGATGTCGGAGGGTTCTTCGGCCCAGCTGGCTCTAACGCCAACGGACCCCCTCTGCTGTTCCAAAACTTCTCCCACCATGCTGGGCCTGGCTTCGGAGCAGGGGGTAGTTTCTCCCCACAGATTGGACCAGTCTCCCAGCACCACCCACCCACACCTCATCCCCAGCACTACCACCCACACGGTCAAGGGGTCCCACAGCAGCATCGTCGCTCCCCAGCTAGCCCACATCCACCTCAACCCTCCTTTCCTCCTCATCCCCACCGCACTGGACCATTCACCCAACTGCCCCACCTAGCCCCAGCCCAGAACAAACCCCCCTCCCCCTGGGGAAGCTACCAGAGCTCCTCCACTCCCACATCCACCTCCTGGAGCCCTGGGGGATATGGCGGCTGGGGAGGCACGCAGGGGGTTCGAGAGTACCGGCGGGGGGTAGGTGGAGGGATGACAGGTCTTAACTCGATCTCTCCGCTGAAGAAGTCGTTCCCAAACAACCAGGTGAGGAGACTGGCATATTAAGCTATTAAATATCTAAAAACTATTTGACATGATATCACATAATACTTGTCAGGAGACTTTTAAGAATCTTATCCAACTGTCCTACAGGTTCCCTCACAGAAATTCCCCAGAAACAGCTCTGGCTTCAATCACAAGGGTTGGGTGGAGGACAGTATGAGTCGCAGTGATAGTGTCTATCCGTTCCAGGTGAGCATATCACAGGTGGGTCATTTCGTGCCATTGGTGACCTTTCAGTGCGCTGACTTTAGTGAAAAAATCTTCATTTTTTAAGTTCAAATGTGCAAATGACATATCTGACCAACAGGAACTAGAATGGGTAGAATTAAAGCACCCAAATTACTATTACATTGCATTTTGTCACAGGTCTAACACCGTGTTAGATATATGCACTTATCATGGTGAAAACCAACAGGGCACTTTGCACACCAAACTAACCATTACTGAAAGATGAATAATTAGCTGCAAACATAAAAACAGTACTCAGATACTGCAATCAAAGATGTTGTGATTTCTAAATGTTGTGATTCACTAAAGTCAAAATCAAGCCTAACAGGATGGTAGTTAAGACAAGGACATAACAAATGGAAGGGATGCAAGGTATTGGATTTTGCTGATATCCAATATGCCAGTATTTTGAACTCATTGTCGTTAATATCAGCACCAATTCCAATATTTTTTCATAGACAGTATTTAGTCTCCACCTAACTGAATTGACCTATTCTTTGCTCTACAACAGTTTATTTGTATTAGAACGAGATGTGAAAGAAGAAAAACACGTCATATTCTAAAAATTACTGATTATTTAATATAGTTATTTAGTGATAAGGTTAATTATGATATATTCTGCCAACATTTCAACCAACATGAGGGATATGTATGACCGATACGTACGACCGATTGATCTGCTGTAAATGTCTGCAGAAGTACTTACAGGTTATCCGTGATATAGAATCTAAAATGTTAAGCTGTCATCTGCTGATACAGATATTGTACCAAAAATGTTGTGCATCCCTATTAAATGGCACAAAATGTCTTCCAAAGGCAGAAAGAAAGAGGGCTCTCAACTCACTTTGCTCCTTAGAATTTCTGACAGAGGGAATTTTTATTCCTTTATGTGATTTATCATTATTATGATTATTATTTTATGCCTCCCTTGATACAACAGATGGAACTTAAATAACTGGGCACATAGTTAATCATAGAAAAAAATAAACGATCTTGTTTCTATATACATATATGTATAATTAGAGTCATTTTTGCCTCTGTTGCAACAATAATGAAGACATTTTTATTTGTTGCTTGTCACATCCAGTGTTTCCAGTGAAAAACCTATACTTTGTAGGGCCACCAGTGTCTACTGACAGCTACCCAAGTATATCAACCAACCATATTTCTTTTTTTTTTTGTTTAAGCATCATTTTTAATTTACTGAAAGAAAGAAGGTTCTTGTTTCTGACATTCCCCATATAAATATACCAACCATTTTGCAATGGTTTCTGTTAAAATTTAAGTTTTTTATGTTATGTTCAATATTTTTCTGCAGATTGTTGTTGCTGATGTTATTCTGCACTCTGGAGCCCGAATTAAAAAAATGTAGAAACATTTTTATTTTGATTGGGCTAACCTAGTATTAGTAAAATATTTTAGTATTCCTAATATACATGTATTTCTTAGCCTTTAACAGTAAGATCTTTCCCTATCACACAAACTGCTGACAGCCACATGGGGCGACTGAGATATTCTAACAGTTTATTTCTGAGCCTGTCATGATTTCCAGTATTCTAGTTTTCTGGTTAAACATCTGTTTATAATGGCCGTCCTGTGGATTTATGTAAAACAGATCAAACATGAAGTCATTCCTGATGGACTGTCTCAATCACTATTGTTTTTAGAGTTGTGTTAATGTTTTTAGGGATTTAATGACAAAAATATACCCTTAAAACCACAATCTGCCCTACATTTTCCAAATTTGATGATACTCTGGGTGCAGAATAGGAGGCTGTGGGGGGCCTCACGTGTCCCCTGAGCTGCCAGTAGATGGCTGGTTTATATGATGCTAGTGTTGTAATCTGTAAGCTGCATCACACACTTGAATAGGAACAGAATATCAGCTGAAACATTTCAAAATATAGTGTGACATTTTGAGTTTCTTTACAGCTGATGATTATTGTCCAGACGGTAAAAACACATGTAGATTTTGTTGCAGAGGGCTGCTGTATGTACCTACGGTCTCATATTATGCAAAATACAGAAGCACAGAAAGCTGTTTTTCCCCTGATTTAGCTACTTCCTTTATGTTGATTTATGGGAAATTTTGTTTTTATTTTGTATGGAAGGTGAACAATAACTGCTCATGGTTTGAACATGATTTCAGGATACACATTTCATCATAGAAAATATAAATTATAAACATTGTTTCCATTGATATGCTGTCCATTCCTGGCTATTGGTAACTTCCCTTTGCCCAGGATATAGCTCTTGTGTTTTACTTTTAGTAAATAAAACATGTTTTACAAAATTACCTTATTAAAGCTTTAAGTCTTCTGTACACAGTTTTCTGAGAAAAACACATTTTTAAACAATTTTTCAGTTTCCAAGAAGCACTTTTGCCACATTATTAAAACCACTGAAACTGTGTTATTGTTTTACTGATTAAGTTAAAATCTGTTCACTTATGGTTGCTAATAGATAAAAACAGATCATGTTCTAGACTTGTTAGTTTTCTTTCACTCACTGTATAAAAAGAGTACTTTTCTCATGAATCCATATACAAGAGTTGGGCTAGGACTCTTGAATCAGTTCCTGTTGGGAATTGGTTCCAACTAGTTTGAGGGAGTGATATTATTTGCCTGTAAGCTTAACAACTCCTTCATCCATGTTTTCCCCTTAATTCCACATTCCTTGCTAAATGTCATCCTCTTACAAAGACAGTCAGCAAAAACGACAATGAAGGAGTCAAGGTAGTAATCATTAGACAAAAGCGTTCCTATGTGAGGCTTAATTTCACACAAAATGATACTAGCTTTGCAGTGTGCAACATCTATGGATGTATGATTTCAATCAAGGTAAAAGACACTGGTAATATTTGTTAAAGAAGCACTGCATTAAATATCAGGAGTGCCATGTGTTTGTCACTGCTCACACAGTAAACTGATGTAAGTTTTTTTTATACCACAGAAAATCCAGCAAAACCAGTGAGTGGATCTATAAGGAATTTGATAAAGAGTTATTAATAATTGCTATGGTATCAATACTGTTATCAATTCATATCTTTGCACAGCAGCTGGATCCGCCTGATTCAGTGTGTGTGAACAGGCAGATCCATCCCGCCAAGCTCCAGTCTAAAAGACTGAGCGCCCCAAAGCGATGCGGCTGTTTGCACAGAGATCAGCATAGGTGTGAACAGCTTCAGCAGCAGTTTTATCAGATCTGGACCTTATTTCTTTTTCAAATGAAAAACAAATGACAACACTGAAAGCATCTCTCAATAGAAGCGACATTTGCATTCCATTTCCAACATGATTTGTTAAGACTATGTTCTACTTTACACCGTGGCGGTAGCACCTGCCTACTACGTTGTCTGATGGGGCTGTAATAGATGTGATTGACAGTGATCGTGAAAAATTTACAACTTGTTCAGGTTCCAATATGTTTGGTACATATGCTGTATTTAACAGGCTGAAAGATATGTAACAAAGTGCAATTTAATAACTTTTTTGATGCTTAGGCTGTGTAATGTTTGTTTCCTTATAACTAAACAAGTTGCAATTGTAATTTATGATAACAAAAAAACTAGAAAAATAGATTCATTTTTTTCACCAACTGTGAGGAATTACCCAGATATATATATATTGAAATGACAGAAATGTTTACTTTGTCTATATAATAATAAAGTCTGTCTGTTAAATGATTTTGTATTAAATGGCATTAGATTTTTAATTCATCAGAAAAACTGCGTCAGAGTCATAATTATAAAGACGTGTTCAATAAAAAGTAAAATAAGATATATTAAAAAACATTTACTTGATTTTTTTTTTTTTAAGTTAACTGTGGACTAGTGACTTCAATCTCTAACAAAAAGCACATGTTTAATGCTTTTTCTTGGGAACAGAAAGGTTACCAATAGCATAGATGGACCCAGGTGATGCTGAGGTTGGCTTTAAGGAACAAGTAGATAAAATGCAGTAAAGAAATAACTTCAGTATTGTCGATGTTACGAGGAAAAGGTCATTAAACTTGGACTCTGGTCTAAGAAAAGTCAGAGTTTGTTAAAATGTCTGATGCCCTTCAGGGCGTAATGATGTTAATGTTGTTAAACACACTCATCTGTATCAAATTCAACAAATAAGCTATTGAGTAAAACAGGATATGTGACGCTTAAGTCAAGCCAATGGATGAATTGAAAGTTATTGTGCGTGTTTGTGTCTGAGCGCTTATCTAGATCAGTCTAATTGAGGGAGAGCAGTCTTATCATCTGCTCTGATCACATGGCCTTCCTCTTGTCCTGATTTGAGAGGTCTTGTGCTCTGCTGCAGCTTTGTGTGCTCACAACCCATTTAGAAACACACTCGAGCAGCCTCACTTGTTTGCATTGCTCATCATAGCTTTTAAATGCAAATCCACCTTCTTGTGTGATGCCATCAAGATGCATTTTTGCATACAGAATGTCTTGTCTGATGCTGTGAGAGTCAGTGGATAGGTGTTGTGATTGCAGATTGTGATTTTTGTAATGAACTCAAGGCTCCATTTTCTGTTTTTAATGCTTTCTGCCGAGGGTCTCCGCAGGGATATTCTCTGCCGTCTTTTATTAGCTTTTAGCATCATAGCACACTATGCCAGGGCTTTTGCAGCTTTAGATGGTGATGTGAGAAGTGAGGACGCTAATTGTTGTCTTTCTCCCTTTCAGCAGGAGAGAACACGGTCCTTTGATGGCTTCAGTATGCACTCTCTGGAGAACTCTCTGATTGACATTATGAGGGCTGAGCAGGATTCCTTGAAAGGTTGGTTCCCACACTAACAATGCGGGGAAGAAGGATAGTTTTCCTCACCACTGGTTGTGGGTAAATACAGCCGTTTGTTGCATACACTTGACACCAAAAAGCAACTTGATATTGATTTTACAACCCTGTCAACAGGTTGTGTTGGCAGCAGGGCTAATGTTTGAACATTACTTGGGCTCATTTGGTCTCAGAATTAAAATGTTGATCCACTTTGTATTCACATAGTTGGGCATTAATTAGGACACCAATTCAGCTCAATGTTTATTACAGAGGCTGTCATTTTTGTATTTTCTTTCACTCGAAGGGTAAAACTTTGTGTTTTGATTGATTTACATTTAGATCGGTCAGTGGATAGTTAAAAATTGGAGATAGAGAGAGGAGTTGGGGACTGACCAAACGACAACCTTCGGCGTTGAAAATGAAGTCAATGCTAAAGTGCCAAAAGCTGCAGTTCTTTCACTGTCCACTAGAGGCTAGGTGCTGTGACATTGGACGTCATAAACACAGCTCATTTTGAGGAGCTGATTTTTATTGCAGACATAAACAAGTTTACTACCTGGTACAAAGAATGGCTTTGGGCTTGATGGTTAATGTATTTACATCCTTTTTTTTTCACAAATCACCTGTTTTGATTTTAACAGGAATTAAAGGTATATTTTTGTATTTTTGAACTTGGGTTGTATGAGGTACTTGACAATAGTCAGTGGAGTGGCTGAAAGGATTCCCATCAGTGCTGGATCTGCAAAGAGACTGAGCTGAGACTACCGGGAAGGTACACTGTATGGTGTGCCCAAACAAGAACACACAGCTGTCTGCCAAACACAGAGACTTCCTGGAAGAAATGAAAATGTTCACCCAATTGTACACATTTCCTATTATAGTACCTGCACATAATGTCACAAAATACCTAACTAAAGCAGTTTTATATTTCAGGGCTTATTGACCAGCAGGAGTTAGCTCTGTTGCCTCACAGCAAGAGGGGAGCGAGTGGGTCTTTCTGTGGGGGAGTTTACATGTCATCATGCATGTGTGGGTTCTCTCCAGGTTCTCCCACAGATCAAAAACATGCCTGTAAGATTAACTGGTGATGCTAAATTGCCCATAGCTGTGACTGCTTGTTCATCTTTATATGTCAGCCCTGTGATTAACTTGCAGCCAGTCCAGTGTGTATCCAACACTTCACCCAGTGACAGCTGGAATAGGCTACAGCATCTTGTGAACCCTGAAACGGATAAGGGACAAAGATAACGGAATGAATTTTCGGTTTTAAGTCTAGTTGTAAAGAAGAGATTCATTCAGCATTTTTTCCTTGGTTTCTGTAGTAATACTAAAAGGTTTCTCCAAACCAAACTTTTGGTTTGGTTTCCATGACTTGCTTCATGGCATTTAAAAGAAGTTAAATACCAGGCACAAGTAGAAAAAAGCTGGTTTCATTTCTTTGTTGTTTTGTTTACTACCTTCAAAAGTCTGTAGAAGTTCATCAGATTGCTCGGTGGTTTTGTTGCACACTACGTATACTGAGGCAGTGGTTATTGTTGCAGATGTCATGGGTTCAACTCAAATCTTGGCCTTTTGCTGCAAGCTATCCCACACTCTCTGTTCTCTTGTTTCCTGTCTGCCAGGCTGTTGATACGTAACTTGGAGTAGAAAAAAATATACTGTGAACACTGGAGGGCAGCTAATACCCATTTCTCACTTAGTGTGGCTTATTAGTCCATTTTTAATATAATTAAATTAAAAAAAAAAAAAACAACGCTGAAGAAATGATGAAAATCTACCATAAAGGTTTTTGACTAAAATACTAACACAGCACTAACAAAAACATGCAATAAAAATGAAAAACACAAACATTTTTTAGTTTAGGTTTCGTTTTAAGAGAACCAAAACTTGCACCATTGACTCAGAGATACTTTATTTACAACACTAAAAAATCAGCTTCAGTTACTTTTAATAAGGATTGAGCTTTCAATATCAAGCATTACTGTTTAAGTTCAAAATATGAAAGTTATAGCTCCCTGATGAAAGCTATACAATTGTACCTTTTTATTAAAATTCACATAATTAGAATTGTTTAATTTAGATAATATAACAATTTGTAACACTCTGACCCTCTGGATGTGAGAGTGAAGTGAAAGGGGGTCTCCTAGGAGCACATGCTGTTAATGCCTGTAGACTCAACTCTTCATGAAAAGCTGGAGAATATCATACAAAAATGTGTGATGAATAATAGAATCATAATTCTTGACATTGGTTATAAATCTACTATGCCCCATTTTAATACTCAGATGTGATCTCAAAGACATTTAGATGAAGGATGAGTCACGATGGTACAGACACGAGCAGTAAATTCAAGAAAGTCAAAGAAAATGCTTGCACTGCATATTTGTGGAGATTTTAGGTTCAGATTGCTCCTTAGGCAGATTTACTTTCTTTGAATTGAGTTTCTCTTCACAGAGACATGGTTTCTTCTCATGAAACAGAGCTGTGAGGGAGGAGATCTGCACATCAGAAGTATCAATAGTATTGATTTTGTATGTGGAAGAACAAGCTCTTCACATCCTGTATGTCTGAACATAATCATAAATAAGACCAGCTCAGATGCGTTTCAGTTAATTCTTTCATTACAGAACATTTCTGTGTTTTTCTCTACAACTTGAGAAAAACAACCACCCCCAGCACTTTTTACTGAAGAGACTCTTTCATCTCAACTAACTTTCTCATTAATAAAACATCCCAGCTCAGCTTTATCTCAGCCAATCTTTAAAAAAGATCACATTTTCAATAACTTCTACCTCTGCTGATGCTTATGTGGGCCGGCTCAAAGGTGTACCTTCTTTTTTTAAACATCCAAGACTGCAGCTTATTATGGGGGTGTTTTCCATCAGTTAATGCACGAGCTAGCTTCTCTGAGAGCGGGGAATCTGCAAATAATTTGCAGAATCATGAAGTCCAGCACATTTATTGAAGTCACTGCAGCATCTTTCCAGTCTGTGATTAACACACTATTATCACTAATAAAGCTCATTTAAGGTCCTTTTGATTTTTCTGCTGCTTTGTAAAAACCTCAAAGAGCATAAACATGTGTGAGAGTGAATATGGAGGAAAACAAAAGGTTCACAGTACAAAAAAAGCTCACATTGATTTTGACTGCACACAGCTCTTCCTCAGACATGTAGAGAATTTGATTCATTACCTAATCTGATAATCACTTGGCGAGTGCGTATTGTTCTGAGGCCTCTCCTGTTTCCTTTTTGCACAGGGCGATACAGCTTCTCTCACCAGGGTGGAGACGGGCCTCTACCTATGAATGGTATGTCAATGAAATGCTTTCATCTTGGCTGTGCTTTAGCAGAAACCTGGGCTTTAAATGAAAGGCAGCCAGATTTTTCTAAAAAAATAAAAAGTTCTGGACAATTTAAAGGAAACTATTCATAATGTTTCATAATGTTGACACAGACACGGGGACCTTTTTCACAGGCAGTTATTAAGTCCTTCATTCTTTTAAGTGCAGTGGTCACAACAGTTTCATGTTACATCAGAACTCGTCATTCTTGCAAAAGGAAGTGTCAGCCAAACATTTGTTTTTGTTTCAAAACTACCTGCTTGTTTCAGTCCAGGTCAGAAGTTTTGTAAAGACTGGAGCCATACTGATCGAAATATAAATATGCTTTTTAACCCTATACTATTAAACTCAGGCGTTTTTTAGCTTTGCATCAAAAGTGAGCCAACCAGGCCGACATATTGTCCCCAACTATTCCAGCATGTTTTTACAAGCCTGCCACAAATTTATCTTTTGAAGAAGAGTTAAGGCCACTTAAAAAAAATGGAAAATGACCTGTTAATTATCGAGAAAAATTTCCAAAAATGTTCAAATGTTATTTTAAAATAATGAGTTCAGTTCAAATAAGACGTATGAAAAAAATATGATTTCAAGTTTTTAAAATCTTAAATTTTCACTCCAAAGATATATTTTTTTAATCTTCATCCATTTAGAAAGCCTCGGTTCTTAAATGATAAACAAGATCCCCTCATCCAAATCCATGTACTGTTTTTGCCTGAATGGCCCCAATTCATTAAGAAGCCACTTCAAAGTCCAGATGCTAATGATAAATTGATGTTTTTCGGCCAAAACAAAATTTTCTTTTTTCTCATTCCAAGTAAAAAAAATAAAATATGATAAGGCCCTCAACTGCAAACAGGGCAAACAGCTCCTTCTGAAAGGATTTTCTTCCATGCAGTTGACATTTTAAACACAATAAAAACTTTAAATTTAAGGTTTGGCTGCTTAACTTTGAAACTTTTAAAATTCAAGATAAATTTTTATAAATTTATCTTCAATAATCTCAGAAATTTGATCTCATTTTTTCTGTTTTCCTTTTTTTGAAGAAAACGCACACATATATTTTAATTTACAAAAGATACAATTATTAGACAGCTACAGTCCTGACATAAATTGAAACTGTGATGGTGAAAAAGCATCCACACATTTTGACCAGTGTGGCTCATACTCTAACAGAACAGAGTTGTATTTTTTTGCACACGCACCAGAACAATACGATGCAGAATAAACAATGAATTCTGATGTGTTTGAATGATTTACCAATCACTTTGAGATTTGAGGTTATTATTTTGAAAAATGTTTTATTCATAAAAAATTGGGTCAGGACCAAAAGAAAAACTGAAGTTTATTTGTAACAAAAGGAGCAAAATGAAAACGAAACTTTGGTGCCACGATCATAAAATCAGCTGGAGAGTCGAGTTCCTCATTTAAGACCTTTCTAAACCTCTTTGGTGGCAGACGGTGGATTAAGTTAGTCATTGATTTTACAATGTTTAATGATTAACTTCTTATTTTAGGATTGATTTGTTGCATTTTTTGTTTAAGAATACATTTGCAGGGGTAGAAACCCTCTTGATGAAAACACTTTTTATGTATTGATTGATCATTTGGATTGATCACATTCCTTCAGTGTGCAGAGCTTTTATGTACTTTACGTTTTTTAAGTAGTTTTTTTTATCTTAACTTTAGCTTGAGAATTTCATTGGGAAGTGTTGAACTTCAGTAAACTGCACATGCTGAGCACTGAGAAAAAAAGACTGAAAGCTGAACAGATTCAAGTTTTACATCAGCAAGTGCCAAAATACCAAAATGTTATTTAGCTCTGATAACCAGTTCAATATCGTTATCTAATGGATCAGAGACAAGATGTTCATAAGGGTTGGCTGCTTTTTGGAAATGACATCTTATTAACAACTTTAGGTGGAAAAATACATTTGTAGTACGTTTTGATCATCAAATATGTTGCTACAGTGTATGTTCAAACTATATTCTTTTGGTCAAAACTGCAGAGTGTACAAAATACATTTTCACTGATATCTTTAATAACTTATTTGATAGTTATTAGGAAGAAATGCTACCATGTGGTTATATTATTTGTGCAACACAGAAAAGTGAGATCAAAATGTACTTTGTGTACATTTTTAAGGAAGTGCTTTGACTTTTTATATGTGTGGATTTATAAATACATTTACTTGAGTAAAATATTTATCAAGGTTACTGTACTTTTAGTTCAGTCCTGTATTTTGAGCTCTTTTGATGCCTGTTCTAATGTCCACTTGCAGGAGTTTGATCAAATGTGTGACTGTTGAATCAACTGCAGATACCTGTGGAACCAGACATATAAATGTATTGATTATAATTGTAATGGGCAGAGTTGATTAAAAACAAAAGCAAAAGTGTATTTATATTTTTAATGACATGAAATGTGTTTCTTAGTTTTACATACTTTTATAAAATTTTGGCAGCATTTTGTCGGATGTCTTCTACTTTTTGCCTTTTCCATTCAAAGGAAATTGAAGAGTTTTTTGTGTTGTTTTACATGCAGCGAGAAGTTATGGCAGAAGACGAGGTAAAGCCTGTGAATGTGTCTTTATTCCTCCTGTCTTATTTAGAGAGCTGTAACACTCCCCTAAAAAATGACTTTGTGGTTTTGACCCTTTGTTTGTCTGCTTGGCTGTTCAGTGTTACTGATTATTCATTAGGGGAATGTCGTTAGCTCCTCCTCACTCTGCAGTCACCAGCCACAAACTGAGCTGTAATAATACCTGTGCTTTTATTGTGTCATACAGAAACAATCATGGCTGCTTTTGTGTGTTTTTTCTTGACATTGTTTAAATCAAATCTAATCTAGTCCCCCCTACTGAGAGATTAAAACTCAAAACAGTAAAAATCAAAGGTAATGATTAATTGATACATTTTAAAGCAAACGTCTCTCCATCTACTAGGTCATTCGTCTTTGTTTCCAATGGAGGACGAGCGCTCATTTGGAGAGGACGAGTCGACTGAGCAGGGGCTCGCTGGCCTCGGTTCAGCTCACTGTTTCCCCCACCTCAACGGTGAACGTGTGGAGCGTTACTCACGCAAAGTGTTTGTTGGTGGGCTTCCTCCAGACATAGATGAAGGTAAAGTTCCTCCAGGAGGCTGCTTTTGACTGCAGTTTTCTAATCTTGATTTTTGTTCATCAAAGACCTTTACAATTCTTCAAAACTGAAACTATTGAAAGGTGAAACATCACTTATTATACTTACAAAGTTACTGTTATTGGGTAACTTGATGGAACAGCTTTAAAATCAGTACTGTAACTTTTACTTGAGAAATGTCTGTGAAACATGGATGCTCCGGTACTTTTTTCTGGACCAAGTACAAGAAATACTTAATGATGCAACTACGGTGCATAAGATTACTTTGAATGTTTGTTTTATTTTCGTCAAATGTTTAGCACACCTCTTAGTGTGGTTAAAGCAGTGCATTGTTGTCAACCATCTCTACTTTTGATATTTTCATAAATGTTTACAACAAACATGGCTTCATCTTTACCTACCTGCTCAGATAGCAATGGGCGAACACCATGCTATAAAATGATAAGGAGTGCAGAATCTGCAACGTTTTATGAGTAACCATATGAGTTAACTTTGCTTTGTATCAGCACCAGAGCTGATACTGGTATCAGCAGTAGTGTTCTCTCACTGTCAAAGTATTATACCATGCCTTTCACATAGCCTCTGAGAGGAGAGTTAGAGAGAAAATTAAAATATAAAGCTGAACTGATTTAAACTTTCCATCAATGAGTGTTGTCACAATACTAAAATTTAATGTCAATACCAAAACCAACTTTAACATAATAGTACTTGGTACCAAGCCTTACCAGTTTGAAACTTGATAGCTAATCTGTCGGATTAATTCGCAAGTGTTGGTCACATTTTGATATTTACAGTTTATTAAAACTTTTATTCCTCAGGGCCATTTCAAATGGTTTGTCTCCCATGTCTTATTTTTACTGATGTATTTTATTTCTCATTTTATAAATATCTGGACAAATTTTTAATCCGTGGTCATGTTATGTATGTCAAATAACATTAAATATGGCTATTTTATATATCCAAACAAATGATTGTCTGACTCCTCACACCTAGCTGTATGACACGGTGACAAGTACACTAAATACTCATTACTTTGAGTACATTTAAACTGAAGTACGTTTGACCTTTGCTTGTGTAGATTCATACAGTGATTCGTTAGCTTGTATTTGAGTTAGATTTCATCAAAGAACCATAATTTTACGACTGCTGTCTTTTTATTGTCCTCTTATGTATTGCTGTTGTATGTCTGGACCCCAGGAAGACTACTTAATGCCTTGGGAGCATTATTTCCTTTTGAAATAATAAACTAATTGGAGGACCTGGTCTAGCAAGTGCCCAGTAAAAACTCTTGAGCAAGCTCACTCCACTAGCCAAAAGATGTGTGCTGTTTCAGTGGATCAAGTCTAGACCTCCAACTATCAATCAGTGGTATGGAGAAATATTTAAAGTCCTGCCTATGGAGTGCCTAAGCTCAGTGTTAAAAGGTAATGAGAGGCTTTTCAATCAGCTGCAGGCACCATTTCTGAACTGCATGGCAGACTTTGTACGTAAAGGGTGCTGTGATATAGACTGGTGCCCCTCCTTTACCCCCTTGAACCCTTAAGATTATTTCCTGAGGTTCTGACTAAATAGTCTTCTGTGTTAGGACAAAGCTCCCTGATGCATTGTTGCTTGTGTGAGTTCCCTGCGTTAGAGTAACGTGTACTCGTGTACATTTGGGAAGTCTTGGGGATTTTTGTTTTGTACTACTGGTCTTGTCTCACACTGTGTGGCCTGTAATTTGCTCGCTTGTTCCAGGCTGTCATATATTTTTATGTTTTATTTTTTTTAATTTCCAATAAAAATATATTAAAAAAGTAAAAATCACACAAACACAAAAGTGCTACTAAATTTTAATAGCGTGAGTAAATTTAATCAGTTTATGTCCACCCCTGACTATGTACAAAACTGTTAACCTGTTCAGGTTTGATTGATTTGCTAACTGAGTTTCCTCCCGCAGATGAAATCACTGCCAGTTTCCGTCGATTCGGTCATTTGTTTGTCGACTGGCCCCACAAGGCAGAGAGCAAGTCCTACTTTCCACCAAAAGGTGAGTTGCACCAGCTGAACATTATTATCCTGCCTCCATGTTGACTCTGCAGCACTGTGATGATGAGTATTAGCTTTTTGTGTAAGCTCACTGTTGTGTACGTGCGACAGGATATGCATTCCTGCTGTTCCAAGACGAGAGCTCAGTTCAAGCCCTGATTGATGCCTGCATTCAGGAGGACGGCAAGCTGTACCTGTGTGTCTCCAGCCCCACCATCAAGGACAAGCCTGTGAGTTGGTCTGATACAACCCTCACAGTCATAGAGGCACACATATTGACATTGTTTTAATGTGCAGCAGGGTTACTTTGAAAACTGGAAAGTGCAGTACAGCCACATTTGTTTTGTTTAACAACATGAGGACTTTGCAGAGTCAATTCAGGAGATATATTCACTGCTTGTTTCTACTGCTTAAGTTTCAGGGTATGAGAGAACATGAGCAGGCTGTAGTTTTATCCTTGCAGTTAAATTTTGTATATATGGGGAGTATCGGGGCCAAGCATGAGAAAAATAATGAGGAGAGGAAGATTTATTTTTCTTAATGCACTTGGAGGAAAAAGCCCAGAATAATCGTTGAGAAAAGTGCTGTTATTCAATTTACGTAGAAAGTCTAAATGAAATGTTGAGTATAATCTTGAAAAACATAATCAAGATTAAAGTAAACTTTTATGTTTCCACAGCATAAAATGTATGTTTTGTATCTTGCATGTTCCAAATACCCTTCATAATGCACAGGGTGTCAACTGGGTCTTAAAAACTATTCATAGATAGTAAACTGAATAAACCAAAGTCAGGCCCTAAAGGTATTATGTTAATAGTTTTAAATGCATAATGACATGTTTTTAAATTATGTGTCTCGATCAATTGCACATCAATCAATATCGGTCAATATTTGTTTAAAAAGGGAGTGATCGGTGGATCGAAAATAACACCTGTAGTCACGATACTGATCATCCATTAATCCCATGTTCTCTTCACTACCCACATCCTTTCATTCACTCTTCTGCTGCTCCTGCTGCTCTGTCTTGCTCTCAAATAAACTGTAGCAAATGTGTTGCATTCACGTTGGCTCGATAAAAATAATATTTTGCAAGGCTCACAACAAAAATGTGTTTAAATGTAGTTTAAGGAGTTGAAGTTTTATTTTTTGGCTACAACTTAAATGATAATGTTGAGTGGGGTCAAAATCTGTTTTCTTGGCAGTATTAAATAATTATCAGTTACTCTAAGTAACTAAGTTAAAGGGAACCCTGGCTGTGAAGACAAATAGTCATAAATATGCTTTAATGTTTATCTAATACTAGAATGTGTTGTTAAAAAAAAGCACGAAGAATTGTTATTTCTTTAAAAATCGCAATTTTTGTAACCTCCGGACGCCGCCATTGTTTTACGAGCGCATTGCATGCCGGGTGGATGACGTGTACGGGTTGCACTGTGCCGAGCATGAAGACATGCTTGAGGAAATGCCATAGGCAAGTGACGCTTGGTGTTCCTCTGCGAGGACATCAACAGCTCGCTCCTGCAGATGTAACTGATGGCGAACCATCGAGCATGACCACGATCACAGAGGAAGCTGACGACAAGTCTGTAGACTTACGGACAGCTGTATTGACTGATTCATCTGCAGGAGTGAGTTGTTGACATCCTCGCAGGAGAACATCCAGCGTCTCCTGCCTATGGCGTTTCCTCCAGCGGACTTCCCTCGTTTCCCGAGGGTATTTTGTCTTTTTGTGTGAGAAAACTGTAGGCAAGGCATTTGGCTTTAGTCTATGTAACTAGCAGCACCTGTGAGTTCTTTCAGCAGCTTGGCTCGGCTAAACACATCAAATGTATCAGGAGAGAAGTGGCGAGAACATAGCCGCGGGTCCTTTGGAAGTTGTGTACGCCCACAAGCGATTTCCCACTCCTTTATTCTCTTCTTGTCACTGGTGAAGCTGTGTAGACCTACATCACTCCCCTTGTTTCCCTTGACTGAAAATTGCACCCAAAAGTAGCACAGTGTGGCATTATTATGGTATTCTTGCTCCTGATAGCCAGTGAGTAAATGTAGCGGCTCGGCACAGTGCAACCCTATAACGTCATCAACCCAGCATGCATTGGGCTAGTAAAACAATGGCTGCGTCCGTAGGTTGAAATATGTGTTATAAATTGAGATTTTTAAAGAAATAACAATTCTTTGTGCTTTTTTAACAACAAATTCTGGTATAAGATAAACATTAAGCATATGTATGACTATTGTCTTCACAGCCAGGGTTCCTTTTAATATTTCATATGTATTTCCTTTTATTTATCTACAGTCTATTTGGACTGTTTTTCCTCTTTGATAAAATGAAGCCTTTTTCAATTTGTCATTAATTTTGTTAAACTACATAAATAAAAACAAGTAATAAATAAATCATCACTTTTTGGATTTGGATGTCCTTACTGTGGATATCTGTATCAGTATCTGCCTATCTCAAGATCTAATGATTGGTGATTGGCGTTGTCCAAAAAAGCCTGATCGGGCATCCCTATATAAAATCCAATGTCGTATAAATAAAAAGAGGCTGTAGGTCACATTATTTCCATTCTTTACTTTGGGATTTTTTTAATAAAATGCAGGTAGTAATCAAGGTAATTATAGTGATCTTCAAAATCGCAAATGGTGCATTTTTTTTTTCATTTTCTTAACCTTCATATTCCTGTTTATTTTTCGTTTGTTCGTGGTTCATGTTTAGGTAAATCTTGCATTGTGTACATCATACATTGTTCTCACCATAAATTTGAATTACTTAGCAATTATTATTAGTAATCACAAGTTAATACTTTTTAGCTGTACTAGCTTGCAGTTAATACAAAGCATTCAGTATAAATGCATTGTTAATTTTACTACTCAGAAAGTGAAGCTGCAACAAGATCTTACAGTGCATAAAGACGGTCTTAAAAAGTGTTTGAATGAACCAGTTTATCTGTATCTGCCCTGATGTAATTGTTGCTGTCTTCTGTCTAACAAACAGAAGTTTTAAAATGATATTAACGGTGTCTGCACATAATGGTGTATCTGCAGAAAGTCACTGTCATTCAAGGCCCCTTTCATAAAAAGATGGATGTGACACAGTACTGCAGGAGCGGTCAAAATTGAACCACTGATATTTGTTAATCCACATTACATAAGCAGCAAGCAGCTTTAATGTTCACTGTCGAAGTGGTTCTTGCTCACAAGGAGAGTAGATCATCAACAAGAGAAATATTGACGATTTGTTTTTTTCCCAATCTTTGTCTCTCCAGGTCCAGATCAGGCCCTGGAACCTAAATGATAGTGACTTTGTGATGGACGGCTCTCAGCCATTGGATCCAAGAAAAACCATCTTTGTAGGAGGTGTCCCTCGTCCCCTACGTGCAGGTGAGTGTATCAAGTGACATCAAATTTGTCTTACTAAAAAGGCAGGCAGTACACTGGACATTTACATATTTTTTCACTTAACTATTTTTTTTAAAAGATGGCGGACCACTGTCATACGGGCGGTTCAACTGAACTATATATATATCAAAGTATAATTTACTTTTGGACCATATAGAATATTAGGAAACAATTACAAACCCATCATGGTTTTACTATTTTGTGCCACAGTGTTGTTTTGTATGCTTATTGTTTAATAAAAAAACTGCAATTACAGTCTGTGCTTGTTTTTTTTTTTCCTTAAATCAAATGTGGTCCAACAGTAAATTATACTTGAGTACCCTGTCCATTAACATCTTGAGTTGGCTGCCCTGATAAAAACAAACATACAAAAAAAGCAGAGGAGCAATACTGGCAAGATATTAGCTGAAAAGAAGGAAAATAGTGCTCATATATGAGGCCTTATTTGTAACAGCTCACAACTTCAGGTTGGTGATGTGTCCATGTCTACTTTCTGTCATTGGCTTCAGAGGATATGGAGCTCAGGAAGGCTGACACACCTTTAATTGACAACCCCTCCACACCCCCCACCCCACCCCACACACACACACACACACACACACACACAGAGGGGCAAATGGAGGCAAAAAAAAGCCTTAAATGGTCTAAGTATGCATGTAGTTTAATTTTTTGTTGACATTATCTTGCACTTATGTGTTCAGTGGAGTTGGCCATGATCATGGATCGTCTGTACGGTGGAGTGTGTTATGCTGGGATTGACACAGACCCTGAACTGAAGTATCCTAAAGGGGCGGGACGAGTAGCCTTTTCCAATCAGCAAAGCTACATTGCAGCCATCAGTGCCCGATTTGTTCAGCTGCAGCACGGGGAGATTGATAAACGGGTGAGTGCTTCCAGTGCCTACTGTTTCCTTTTCAAGTCTGAAATAGAAGAGAAGATTTTCATGAAATATTGATTCATACCTATCTGAAGGTACACTGCGCCTTCAGTCGAATCTCCCTCGACCTCCATTTTACCTCCTGTCTTCCATTTTAGGTGGAAGTGAAGCCATATGTCCTGGACGATCAGCTGTGTGACGAGTGCCAGGGCACCCGCTGCGGGGGGAAGTTTGCTCCTTTCTTCTGCGCCAACGTGACCTGTCTGCAGTACTACTGCGAGTACTGCTGGGCAGCCATCCACTCCCGGGCTGGGCGAGAGTTCCACAAGCCGCTGGTGAAGGAAGGAGGAGACCGACCTCGACACATCTCCTTTCGCTGGAACTGAGGCGAGAGGGCGAGGGAGGGTAACGATGCAGGATTGGGGAGGGATTGAGTGAAAGGGGTAGTAAGGGAAGGGGTATGGGCTACGATATGAAAATTAAATGCACTTTTCTTTTAAGTTAAAAAAAATACTTAATTTATTTTTAGTTTGTTTTATTTTTTTAATTCGGCTTTCTAAAAGAAGAAATACCAGGAGAGTGAAATCCCATTTATGTTTGACTTTAAGTGTGCATGAGCATATGGATGCATAAGATTTGGATTTAGATGTTTTCTGACTTGACTGTACTTTCTTTTCGTGTTAGCTGGCAAAGCTGCTTACATTTGTTGTCAAGAGTAACATAAAATTTAAGTGAGGTTCATCATACCTAAATCAGTATATAAACTATGGACGTTGAGTTTAAGAAGGGTGCATTTTCTTACTTTTGCTTGCAGGATTAGAGAACAACTGTACCATTTACCAAAGGCTGAGTGCAAATGGTTGTGTTAAAGAGAGGAGGAACAGCGTTCAGATGGTCGGACGATTGAGTTTTTTATTTCTAGAAGCTCAGAGTAAAGCATCTGGCCACGTCACTTAACTAAATCTCCCCTCAGTCTAGCACGCATATTTAGATTGCTGGCATGAGTTTTTTAGGTCTTGGTTTAAAAGTTGACACTTTGTAACCAGAAGGGCAAACCAAAGATTGGCCTAAAATGCATCATCAGAAGCAGATGTTGATCTGAGGGTTTTCAGGATAATGTTGTGACCTCTTGTCATACGGCGGAGGAAAGGCTGGAGTTTTCTGGAGTTTAAGTTTGTGAGTGTCGGCTAATAAAGACACAGCCCTCAGGGCTCAGGTATTGACAGTAGTATTTGCTCACTTTATAATGTCAGGGATATTAGCACTGGAAGCTAACATGCTAATGTAGTACAAACTAATGGGAATGCACAGTCCAGTCTCCCTGAGCTGTCCTCATGGTGTACCACTGCACGCTCTACCATGACTGGAGCTTCTATCACAAGTGTTGTGGTTGGATTTGGTAGTAGCAAGAATTTGCTGTCACAGAGATAAAGATATTATTTTATACATGGCCTGCTGATTTTTGTACAGTGTTTTATAGCTGATTATTTTGTCATGAACATATATACATTTATTATGCACTACTTTTCTAAATATTTTTTTCAATAGTCATTTTAGGCACATTTTTCACAGATGGGAGAACTCCTTTTGCAATACCTCATTTTTTTCACTTGGTGAAAAATAATTTTGTACCTTTGTTACTAAGAGATCTGCATTTATGGTAAACTTAATTTAAAAAAAGAAAATGAATGATATTAATATAATTTTCAATTAGCTTTTATATATTTAAGTGCTGGTAAATCTGAAAATTGTCTGGTGCATTGGTGTGATTCTGTAGATAAAAAAAAAATATACGGCTTTCACAAGCCGGTCATATATGGATTCTCCTCCGTCCTAATAAACTTACTTACAGGATCCTAAGGCATGACAAGACCTTTCTAAACCGATTTTGATAGTCTTGAAGATATATTCTGACATTTCTCTCCTAGGTGTAGTCAATAAGATTATCAATAGGGTAAATGTTTTGGCTTTGGTCAATGTACAATGTTCCCTTCTCTCACCGGAGTGGAAATCAGCTGTTTGAATATTTAGATCCTCTTTCTGGGACTGCCTGTAAGTTCTACCTATTCTTGGCATGCATAATGTAATACAAAAACAACATGGCTAGTGTTAATGCAGGACCTATTGTAATGCACTAGATCTCCTTTTCCTTTTTACCTTTTTTCCTTAACTCTTTGAGATCACCTCTCTTGTAGCCTCTCTTTACATGATGGTGTCTGCCTTCTTTACACAGACATGATGTTTATGCAATCTACACAGTGACAACACTTTGGATGCTTTTTTTTTGTAATGTAGAGGACACTCAGTAGGACATAGGTGAGGAGACTTGATCACTTGACCCCTTTTGTGATGTGGCATGCTTTGGGACATAACCTGAATGTGATTTAATGTTGCAAGTTAACTTTGAGCCATTATGTGCAATACTTATTCTTTCCAGAAACAAGTCTCCGCAGTGTAAGTCATTTAACCCATATAAATCATGCAGTCATTTACACTTTATTTGTTTCCTATTGTTCATGCTGATGTCTGCAGAAAAAAAACTAATTTATACCTGAATTTATTTTTGAACATTAGTTTTGTGCTTATTTACTTATTTTGCTACTACCATGCTACTGTGATTGAAAACATTGTATATACTAGGTCGATAATGTATTTAGCATTTGCTATATTTTCAATTTGAAATGTATAACTATCATTTTGATCAGATTTTTGTTATATTTTTGGGGTGATGTGTTTAAACTCGTTGATGTGTCTAGTTTTTCTAATTGCTGTATTGTGCTCCATATTTTCAGATGAAAAGAATATTGATTATGTCTGT